>JAIEZT010001368.1:2340351-2790613 GCA_019594935.1 Periophthalmus modestus | reverse complement strand
AATAAATAAAATGTAATGAAATAATACATTCTGACCCAAAGCTGGCACACTTATTAGACAGAAAAGTACTGTAGACAGCATCTCAGTGGTGATTGATATGTGAGAATACAAAATTCTTCTCTGTGCTCTGAAGCTGTGTGTGAAAAGCCACTTATAAACTCATCACAGTGAATAATTAGGATGCTCAGAAGGCATAAGGTAACTGAAGAATGACATTTTCATGAATTTTTTAAGACAGAAAAAATCAGATACAGCTCCTTTAAAGTTATGGTTATAAAAGAAAAAAAAAAAAAAAGAAAAACAAACCATCAAGAGTACTACATGTTAATCTGCCTGACAAAGCTATGACAGTGAGCAGGTAAACGCTAGTCTCATTCATAAATAATCAGTGGTGGCATTAGAGGCGTCAGCAGTGGTGAGGAGAATAGAAACCCAGACCACAAGAGCCCGTGAGCTCAGACATGTGTGTGTGCCGTGGTGGACAGCTTAAGCCCGGGTCCTCCCCATTATACAGTCATTACAGTGCTGCTTTGTGTGGGCCCTCACAGGTCCACAGTGCAGGGGGACGGAGAAGGAACATCCCAGGAAACAGTTACATTGGAACTAAACAGCTTTTTGCTACTAAACTGGTCTGGTTTTTAATAGCATTATCTACCATCCCCTTTTTTTTGTTATTTTAGTGGGGTAAACTAGGTATATTTTGCAGCTTTCTCATCAAAATATATATAAAATTAGTGTGTCCTGGCTCTGGTGGGCAATGCAATTTCAAGTGCTTGGTGACATCACGAATGACTGCCCTGATTATAGACCGGTGCTTCTGTTAGACCAATCACACTGTTCCTTATACCACCCTTAAATGTTTGGTTGTTGTTTTTGTTTAATTCACACGTTTTACTAATCCTGCAATGTGTCTGCCCAGAATGCTCCGTTCCACCTTGTGATGTCATAAGGTGGGAATCCAGGAAGTGCACCTATGTGTTTTTAAAGTTCAAAGATGGTTGCCAAAAAAAACGTAAACCCCCATGCGTGGTCACGGATTCATCATCATCAGACACAGATCATTTCAGAGGAAACGTTGCCAAGCAGAGTCCCGAGGTGAACGAGTAATGCAGCGTAAAGCGTCTTTGAGTTTCCAGAATCTTGAAGCTAACCTCAAAAACTGGCAACACACTGAATAAAATGCTGCCGTTTCTTTCAAAATGGGAAAAGTATGTTAACGTATGTATTAATGTAATGTTATAATATTGTCATGACCTGATATTTTGTTTTTTTAGCTCACAGTTGGCACCTTTTTGTTGTTGTTCTTGTAACTGTTTATGTATGTGACCACTTGGTTGCTATGCCGACATGGTTCAATTTGTCAGGTCTGTTTTTGGAGACTGGCTCTAAGGGAGTTGAGACTGCTGCTGTTTAGTTGTTGTTTTGGGGCGGGTTACGGCCTATAGCAGCCCTTGTGTTAAAAAAAACAAAAAAAAACAAGGACTTTGGCACATTTCCTCACACCAGAACTATGTTATGGAATTATTTATTTGATTTATTTAGTATTTTTTGCAGTGCACACCCCTCCCTCTGTGGCTCTCGACTTGTGGCTCCCTGGAAGAGTTTAATCTAGTCTACAAATACGTCGTGTTTTACCCCCTCCTCCCCACCCCCACCAGCGTTATTGGTTTATCTTATTGGGAGTAATCAGATCTACTCCGGGTGCCCCTGGCTTTGTATCCGTGTGGGCCCGGGGTCACCCAAATAAACCAGGCATCCTGCCCTCTAGTACTTCTTTTACATGTTTTATTTATCTTTTTAATAGGTTATATATTTTAGGCAGTAGTAGTGGATGAAATACTCAATTGAAGTATAGATACAGACGTTAAAAATTACTCAAGCAAAAGTAAAAGCATCACATGAAACAACTGACTTAAGTAAAAGTATTTAAGTAAAAAATGCACTTTAAGAGTAAAAAAAGTATTGTTCATTTGTTAGTGTTAAATGTAGTAATAGCGATACAAAAATGCAGCTTTCAGTCAATATGAAATATGAATCCATTTCTTAATTTTCCTTATGAATTTTGTTTGCTCAAAGCTGAAGTTTGAACTCGAAAACTTGCGAACGAACATGCAAGAAATAACCCCTCAAAACCCCAGAAAATACAGATACTGCTCTCAAATGTAGTGCAGTAAAAGTAAAAAGTATCCACTGTAGAATGTACTTGAGTAAAGCACAGATACCTAAAAAGTCGACTCACTACTTATACTTTGTTCCCTTCCACCACTGATTTGAAGTATGGCGTCAAATCCAATGTATTTTGTCTATTTTAAAACACTGTATGAGAATCAATAATGAGGCGATACCATGTTTTTAATTGATAAATCTATAACTATCATATGAGCTACAGAAACACTGAATTTGAATAACCTTTTTGTGTTTTGAGGGTTCAATCTCTCTATTTGTACGTATTGTTGTGTCCTCGGGCAAGACACTTCCTGTATATGTGTTATTTTGTGACAGTTAATAGGCCTATACAAGAAAGACACGTGAACAATTATGAGTTAAAGTTAATAGATAAAATAACTTAAAGAGGGGGTATTTTTGCTCTATGGGGTATTAACTGCTAACACATAGCTAGCTTTTATTGTTTTGCAAATGCTATAGTCGCCAAAAACCCCATATTAACATGTTTTATAAGTTTCGCTTTTGTTTTTGACCAAAATGAAAACTCCCCACGCTAAGTCACTCCCCCTTCAGAGCGCTATCACAACACAACCAGCGTGCGACGTGCTAATGACGCTACAGCACAGCACGTCGCATCAGGTTTGTGAAGTTGTAGTGTACAGTTTTGCGTTTGCGTTTATGGAGAATTGTCGTGTGGGAGCGTGGGTGAGGTAGGCTTGTGGGCGGAGCCTTGTACAGGACCTTCAGGCTCGGGAAAGAGCGCTAAAATGCCGTCTTTGATAGTTGACTTCATATACACCCCCATCCCCGCCCCCTCCTGCATTATTGGTTCAGTCTAATTAGTGATATTGGCGTCTGGGGGTTAGAAAAGAGACGGAGAGGGGGAAGGAGAGGCGAGGGTGGGCTTGGGGTAAATACAGAAAACAAACACATCAGATCGGAGACGGAGGAGTGAGAGAACGAGAGAGGGATGGAGGAGAGAGGTGGAGAGGGATGAGACCAATAACGGGAAGAGAATAGAACAGGAAGAGAAAAAAGATGGGGAGAATGGTGGGAGAGGATGAGAAAAAATAAAGAGAGGGGATGGGTGAGAGGACAGAGAGAGAAAGCAAAAAGGGAGGGAGAAGGAGGAGATGACAGGAGGAGAGTGAGAGAAGGAGGTAGAAAATTAATAAGTGGGAGAGGGGCAGGGGACAACAATGGATAGATGAGAGAAGAGGGGAGAGAAAAGCGGAAGAGTGGAGAGGGAGGTGGAGGGGGCAGAGAGATAAGTGAGAGAGGAGTGGAAGAGAGAGATGGAGTGAAAATGAAGAGAACAAGGAAAGAGTGGAGGAAAAATGGGGAAGAGAGGAGAAGAAAAAACAGAAATAAGGGAAGAGTGGGGAAGAGGAGTGAGAGAAAGGAAAAAAGAGGAGGAGAGAGAACAAGGAGAAGAGAGGAGAGAGTGAGAGAAAAGTTAGAAAATAAGAGAGGGAGAGGGGCAGGAGAAGGGAGAACAAGGAACAGACGAGAGAAGAGTGAGAGAGAGGAGAGGGATGTGGAGAGAGCGAGAAGAACAAGGAGGAGAGGAGAGAAGACGAAGGGATAGAAAGTGGGACAAAGAGAGAAGAGACGGAGAAAGAAGAGAAAGCAGGAGAGAGGGTGCAGACCGAGTGCCTCTGCGCAGACGGAGGGGGACCATGGTGTAGGCAAACATTTGGTAATTGCATTAGATTCCCCTGGCACACGGATAATCCACAACCCCACCAATCCCCCACCACCACCACCCACCCACCCACCCTCTCCTCAGGTCCCCCTAACCCCCCACCCCACCCCCGTACCCCCTCACCCACCCCCACCCACCCGCTCACTAAAGTTGACTAATTACCAATACCGTGCCCAGCAGAGAGGTACTGATCAATGGAAGAGGTGAAGGAGGGTAAGATACAGAGGACTGCACTGTCAAAGAAAAAAAAAAACAGATAAATAACATAATTCATAATTTTGTATATTTGTGGAGAGTTGTCGTGTGGGAGCATGGGTGACGTAGGCTTGTGGGGCGGAGCTTTGCACAGAATCTTAAAGCTAAAACAATAAGGAGGGTTTGAATGGGGCCCAGGAGAGATCGTTAAATTACTCATGGACGATGTCTAAAAACTTCATTTGGACATTTTTGATGAGGGAACAACGGTAAAACTTGGTAGAAAGGTCAAAAAATTGATTTGGAATAATATGTCTTCTTTTAAACATGTCATTACATTATGCATGTTTGAATAATCTTGTATTGTCCTGCATGTGAGAAATGTTTTCAGCTGCCCCCTGTCCCCGCCCACTGCTCTATACTAACTTTTTTTTTTCTTTTAAAGTTCAGATATTTTGGGCTCTGAAAAAAACGTCATGTAGTTATCTTTAACAATAAAAAAAAAAAAAAAACCGCATAAATGACAATGAGGCTTTTCGGTTCTGTAGTTTTGAACAGTCAATTCTCTTGTTTCTATTATGAATGCATTTTAGATCTATAATGCAGTTTTACAATGAACAAAATGTGAAATAATGATCCACATACACTGACGTCAAAAGTTTGGACACACCGTCTCATTCAGATGTTTTTTTATTTTTATTACATTTTATATACATACAGCAGACATCAGTTATATAGTGAAAGATGTGTGGAATTATGTAGCAAAGAAAAAAAGTGAAATAAGCCTTGTACTTCTCTCTCAGTGATCTTTATAATAAAGTCTCCTGAAATGGTTTTGCACTTCACAGCTGTGCCATGTCTGGATCAAGGAACGCCATCTGATCAAAGATATTGGATATTTTTCAGAATCTAAAATGTAAAACAAGTTTGGAGTTATCGTAGTTTTGATGCCTCCAGTGAGAATCTACAATGTGACTAATCATGGAAGAAGAAACATACATTTGACAGGTAGTGTATGTCTCCTTTAATGCTCTCTCAGTTCTTTTTTTACCTGTGTGGGCTTGGGTCTTGGGGGTTTGGGTCACCTAAATAAACGTTGCATCCGGGTGATTAGACCTGCTTAGGAGCACTTAAAGTCTTATGTTTAGGTGTGGTCTCTGAAATGAAGGGCAAGAGACAACAGGACAAGACCCAACACAGACACGGGGCAAAAATTGAACTAAAGCAAGTAACATTACTTCAAAATAATATTACTCAAGTAGAAGGACAAAGTAGTGATCCATGAAATTACTCAAGTAAAAGTAAAAACAGTATTTGGGAAAACTACAACGCAAGTAAAAGTAACTTAGGTAAGACATTGTGCTTGTGTCTGCAATATAGTTATAATGTCACCCCTGGATCATCATGTTTTAAGTTGCACATTTTAAATCACAACCTTTTTTTTTTTGCATTTCAACCATAATGACTATGTGACGCTGCCAAAACTTACATGCATCACCGCTTGAGAAAATAAAATTGGAGAACGAAGTGTGTATAGAGCAGTGGGCATGTACCGGTGGCAGATTTGATCAGCAAAATGGCGTCTTGAAAATAAGCGATTAAGATTGCTCAGACATGCACGAATCACTCCGAAAACAACTTTGAGAGGCTAAATAAGAAGAGGAAACAACTATAACACGGTTAAAAGTCAAGTTTGCATAATAGGCCTGCTTTAAAGAGTAACTGTCTGTGTTCAAATCATTTCATATTGTCGACATAAAGCTTTTGTCACTCTTCCCTTACTCACAGGAGGAAGAGTAACACAAACTTTTACTCAAATATGCTGCCAAAAGGTTACTCAAGTAAAATTATGATGTTATAAAACTACTCTCAGAAGTACAAAAAGCTGTTTCAAAAAAGTTATTCAAATAATTGCAACTTTTTTCTGTTTCCCTGCCTCTAAACTGTACCGTTGTTGTTGTTGCAGTTGTGAGAATGTCCACTAGAGGGCGCTGTGCTATTCTGCATAATCCCCCTCTTTACAGAAATACTGCAGGATTATCCCATCAGAGCTCCATCGAACACATTTGTTTCACCAAAGACTCTTAATGTCGCTAGAACAACAAATCCTCCAAACTGTTGTTTATTTTCAGCAGAATCAGGACGCGCTCAGCAGCTTTACTTTGAGACGCTGTGAGAGCCGATTCCCTGGTTTTTGTGCATTGTGTACATGTGTGCATGGAGAGAGCTGTGGAGCAACATGAAATAAGGACACATAACACAGAGCTGGTTTTAATAGTGCTTATTGTGTAACTGTAAATAAGTTTGTACAACCGAATATTTGTGTTGTTTTTAATAGTACAGATTTTATAGCTGTAAACTGTTTTCACAACCTAATTTTTTGAGTAGTTTTTAATAGTGCTTATCTTGCAACTCTATCTCTCAACAAGTTTTTACAATCCAATATTTTGAGTAGTTTTTAATAGTACTGCGACAGTGCTAATGATTTGAATTGTGCTGTTTTTAATCTTGTAACTGTAAGTAAGTTTTTACATCCAAATATGTTATGTAGTTTTAAAAGTGCTTTTTTTTGTAACTGTAAACACGTTTTTACTACATAATATTTTAAACAGTTTTTATTGAAATTCTTTGATGCAACTGTTTTCTACATTTCCATGGAAAGAAGCAGGTTTTATATATATAAAACAATAAATAAATACAAAATAATAATAATAATAATAATAAATAACAATGAAAACATGCTTTTATTTTATTTGTTTTTTTAAACTAAAATGTTACATATTATTGCTTTAATTTATATTATTATTTAATTTGTAAAATAAGAGTAAAAAGTATTTAGTGGATATACTCGTGGATTTAACATGACTCAGGTTGAATAGTGGTTACTCCATTGTTTGTGGTTCAAACTTGAGTCCAACTTGTGTTTTACTCAAGCTTCCCTGGGCTTTATGTATATTTACGGTGTGAAATGTATGATTTTTTTTTTATTGCTCCTGAATTAGCAAAATTTAAAGAAATGGTCAATTTAAAGTATCCATATCCAGTAGAGGTGAGTAGTACCCAGTTATTCATTTACTCAAGTACATTCACTTATGTTTTATCCTCATATAATTGTGCTTTTCTAGCAGCGTAATTTTATTCCTACTTGACTAATGTTTTTATTGAAGTAACAGTACTCTTAAAAGTGTTGATTCTTCTTCCTGCTGTAAATCTACCCGTGACAACAGCATAATGACAGTATGAAATGACTTGAACATGTGTTTCTTGCACGGCTCCGTCAAATACGATTCAGTTTTTCTCCTTTTTATGTCTACCCAGATTTTGTACCTACATTATTTAATCTTTTGTCTTTTCAATTCCATTACATTCTCTCCACTTAATAATAACTACACCTTAATTAGCCATAACAGATCGTGAAGGAACACTTAATTCATAATAAACAAATAGTTTATTAAGAATGATTCAGGATGAGTTAACTGAGAGCTTAGGGTTAAGAGTTAGAGCAGTGTTGAAGTATCTACAGAGCCTGAATCATTCTTGAGAAGTCTTACCATAAAGCCACCGGATGTAACTTTTTTGCCAAAAAATACACAAAAAAAATAAAATGTATTATTATTTTATTTCTTTCCATTTTGGTTGTGTTGTTTATTACACTGAAAAACATGTGTCCTTACTGTAAGTGGGCTTGCATCTCCACAAACCTGACTCTTTTTGACCTGGATGATGGCCTTCTCCTGCTTGTCTCCATGGAGATGCTGTACCTTTGGCTACAATCTTCCACAGCACACTATAAAACATATCTGTCTCCATGGAGAAAGTTCCGAAGTATGGTTTTAACTTTCTATTTTCACAAAACCATGCAGGTAACGAGCCACCTCCAGAAAGTTACATGCTGTACCTTTAACTTCAAATCAGAAACCAGATGTTATGCGTAGACAATTACTTTTACTCGAATAGTAGTTTCCCAAATACGTTTTCACTCTTACTTGAGTAAATTCGAGGGTCACGTTATTATTTTAAGACATTTGATTTAATTTCTTTTGCACTAACCTGTTCATTTGTGTGTGCATTTCTATAGCAGGCTCATAGAAAACCATAACACTAGTCAAAAAGGGATTCTTATTTTGTTTGTCCCTGTAAATACTGTCATTTATGGCGTTAGCATAACAAATCCTGCAGACTGTTAAAGTGTTTGCTTCACTTGAGAGACTCATTCAAATATCACACTTTAGTCAGGCGTTCCATATACACAGCCCTGCCGCAGATCCCAGACTTACACCAAAGATAGTCCTCTCTGAGCTCTTAAGTTTCTCTATTAACTCAAGCAATTGTAGCAGCGATAAGAGATTTCAATAATCTGTAAAACATCACATCTTTTTCTCATTGATTTAGCGTGAGAGAATTGTGTGTTTTTATCTTTCAAAATGTTTATTCAATGTTTTTTTTTTGTGAATAGGCAAAGTCAGTGAATGGATTTTGTTAAGAGAAAAGGCCATGGACATCACCTGGGATCCAGAATACAGGCTCCTTCAGGACTTTATGAAGATGTGAGTCTGGTCAACGGTGAATCTCCATGTTTTCTGATGGGCGTGATTGACAGGTGGATTAGCCAATCAGGGGCAAGTATGGTCCATCTGCATCAAAATAAATACGCCTGCTTAAGAGGAAAAAAGAAATATATCACTAGGGACTGAAAAATATTGCAGATTTACCATAGACTCATATAACCGGTAAAAACACACCGACGCAGCATATTTATGGAGATATGAAGAATATTTAAAGTTGCGTACCCTGCGCTTTTTTGTTTTTGTAAATGAGTTCATTTTGTGGGTTTGCCTGGGACCCAGAGTACAAATTTTTTCTATACTTTACGAAGAATGAAGAGTCACCAATGAATATCCCCGAGTTCAGATAGCTGTGATTGACAGCTAGGCCAGCCAATCAGGAAAATGCATGATCCATCCAGACGTCGGACAAAGTAAAGAAAAATAATATCACTGAAAAACATGGTGGATTTCTGCAGAATCAATGGGCAAAGTACTAAACTGTTAATCTTAGGTGAGATACATTTGATTTTACTTGTAAATCATAGGTGACCAATGAAGTCCTTCGTTTCACATTTGTCATTGAAAAAAAAAGCACTTTGTGACAAAATGAGACCACTGTGCTCTGTCTACAGCTAATAATGAACTAATGATAAAGTATCTAATATTTTCATAAACATGCAAGTAAGAGCTCTGATTGGCTGTGTTTTGCTATTTAAAGTCGTGCACACACCTGAAAATGGATGCATGTGGATATTAATGATGTGCCAAAGGGTTTGTGAGATCTATGGAGGAGTTAGATGGATTTAAATATATGTGTAATCCTTCAATCGTCCAGGTATGATCCATAGTACAAGGAAAACTCAAATCTGGACAAAAAATTGTAGAGGTAAAGACGTTTGGCTGCTCGTCCAAGCCGCGTTTTCAGTTCTGATCAGATTACTGCTGGACACAGCCTTATAACTAAAATAGATAGATTAGATACTTTTTGTCCAGTTAACAGATTAGATTTTGTCTTATACTATGGATTTAATTACCTGTTTCCTCCTTTTGTGGTTTGAAAATTGTGTAATACGGTGTATGAAAAGCAGTAAGCGTAAAAAGACTACAAAAAGAGCTCATAAAAAGTATGTGTTAGCCCTTGATAGACTGAAAAAGTCTATAATACTGTCTGAATAAAGTGTTGTGTTGTTGAGTTACTTTAAATCAAGTGTATTTATTTTATATTTTTGCCAACTGTCCATCCAAAATCTCAGCACCTGTCCCCAGCCATGAATTCTGCTTCAGAGGATGAACTAACTAACAATGCCAGCACTAACCGGTATTGTCACATTTCCAAAGACACAACAGCAGTATTTATCTGTGGAGCTGGAATCGCACCGCTATCCTTTGGACCAGTGGATCTGACCACTCAAAAAAGGATGTTTATGTCATGGGATTTGAACCAGCAACCTTCAGATCAGAAGATGAGCACTCTACCAACTGAGCGTCTGTCACTGTCACTGTAACTTGATACTGATTTCAATTTGACAAGGCACAATTAACGAATATGACCATGTGTTTCTGAAATAGGCCATCCTAAAGCTATTTCAGTATAACTTTCGCTAGTTTTAGTATTGAATAGAATCTGGGTTTGTGTATTTTTGACAATCCTAGCACTGCAATATATGTTCCGCTTATGGCAACTCAGCTCAGTCCTGTTTTAAGCACTTCGCATCCATTATCTTGGCTCAGTACACTAAGACCTAAATGAAAGTAGTTTGGGAGGTCCAGGTTGTGCGGGGATCAGGTCATAACCCTGAAAACAAACAGGACATCCGGTGATCAGAACTTCTTAAAGACACTTGACACTTCAGGTTTACAGGAATTAACCCAGAGACCACAAACTGACCAACCACCAGAGCATAGGAGCCACCTACGGCTGCTAATGTTTATTTTATGAAATATACTTGTGTGAAATATCGTCAGTGTTTTAGGTAGCAGTTTAAGGCTTCAAAAAATGCAAATTAAAAGCAATATAATAAGAAACTGAAAAACACAAAAAAATATGAACAATTTGTGATTTTTTTTTCAACATTTACTAGTTTGCGTAACCATTTAATATCCACAAGCACGCATGGCTGTGTCTATATCAGAACAAATATGGCTGCTTACAAGGTAAAAAGAAAAAATATCACACTGGACTGAAAAAACATCGCTTCGACTTTGAGCTGTCATTCTGGACTTGCCAGGCAGCCATAGACCCATCTTCAGCTTAGTCCTGAAGTTGCTGTGGGCGCCGCCATTGTCCTTTGGGTTGTATTATTTTGCTACAAGTTCTATACGGACTACAAAGCCCTTTAGAAGCTTTGCAGAGAATTGGGAATCGGGATGCAGTGTTGACTTGCACATAAACATTGAACATTGACACAAATCAACCTACTTTATATCATATTTTAGCAGCAAAACTTCCCAAATTCTCCATTGAAAGAAACAGAATTCCCACTTAATTGGAAGTGGTTTAGTCGCATTTACAGAAAAAGTGTGCGGGGCAGAATAATGTCAATAATTGGTAGAAATGGGTATGGGCATATGAAAAGTAGTTAAAGCTGCATTTTTGTTTAGTTCTTTGGTAAATCACTGCATTTTGAGTTTTCCCCCAAAGCATATTGTAGCAGCCAAAATGTACCTCCAGCCTGTAGGTGTCACTGGTTACATGTTCTGACACACCTGGGCCTCACCTGTGTCTATTAAAGGGGAGGTAGTTAGTGCAGAAAGTGTTGCATATGTGAGGAGGAACAGTCTTTTGACCGTGTTAAGGGAACGCCTCTACACATATATTGTAAAAGCAGTAATATGTGGCAAAACTGTGCGCTGTCTGCAGTATCTTATCTATCATAAACCCGGAAGTAAGATCAGAGCCAGCCCTGATTAGCAGCACTTTGCCATCTGAAAACACTGTACTTAAAGTCATGCACATGCTCAAAAATGAACGTATGTGAATATTAATGACGTGCCGAAGTGTTTGTGAGATCTGTGGATGAGTTAGACAGATTTAGAACATAGGAAAACCCACACATACATTACAAATACTTTATATATTTTGTATAATGTATTTGTCAAACAACACAGTCTTAAATCTCTGAAGTTATTTGAGTATAACGTGTAACTTTTAAGTGTGTGTGGTCGCGTTGCCATTGTACACGTGAGCTTGTTGAGGCAGGACACAGATTCAAGTTTTGCCCCAGGGAAAGCACTAGGAGAGCACCAGGAAAGTACTAGGACTGAGGTATAACAATTTTTTTTTTCTTTTCATTTGCATTTGACCCAGAATCCTTCTGGGGCAACCTGCCAAGAACACTGGACCTATGTCCTAATCATGAGCTAGGCTTGATCAAAACTATAGATGGATGGGGGAAACCAGAGTAACCATAAAAAAAATCCATACAGACTTGCCACCCAGAAGTTGAGGAGGTGAGAATGAGGAGAAAACTTCATCCCTTTAGAATTATAAATGTCTTATGGTTTTGTCTAAATGGAGTTGTTCATATATTGGTTCCTGAATATCTTAAGTACTTTTTTTCAAAATTTTGAAGGATTTAGTAAGTATTTTAGGTTTATATGAGCAAAATCCCATGTCCCATTTCTACTGTGCTCTATGAGTCATCAGAACTTTAAACATCAAGATCTCAGAACTACCCGGAACCTAGATAAAACCTTACAATTTTAACAGTTTTTACACCAGTAGAATCTAAAAGGGTATCTTAGAACAGTACCAGAATGACTGATTTCTAACAAAGAATGTCCGACTGGGATTAAGGTAGTAGAAGTAGTAGTAGTAGTAGTAATTGTTTTAAATTATTATTTTTACTTTACTCAAAGGAGTGCAACAAGGCTCTATTTCTGGCCCGCTATTATTTTATACTATATTTATTAATTCCACTGGTGACAATTTAAGAGAAAGCTTCATACATGCTGTTGTGTATGCAAGTGCTCCCTCTGCTGTTCAGGTGATTTAAAAATGTTTATGGCATCCAAAATTCCCTCAAAAATCTTTAATTATCTGAATGCACTGAATGCAAATAAAAGCAAAAAAGAATATGATTAAAGAAAAAAAAAACAAACATTTAAGTGATGTGAAAGCTGCAGATCATTATGCACGAAATGGTACATTGACTGAAATCGTCACCACCTATAAATATCTTGGGGTTTAGTTTGAAAAAAACTTCTACTTTAAAACATATATCTTAGAATTATATAACACTTTAAAATCAAAATTCTTATTTTATTATAGAAACAGATCTTGTATTTCATTGAATTACAGAAAATAAATTGTTTGCAACTTTTTTTCTAAATCATGGAGATATAACCTACATGCAGACTTCAGCCTCTACTTGAAACCTCTTTTCACTCAGCCCTTCGTTTCATAGCAGGTGATGAATTTAAAACCCATCACTGAACACTCGACCATTGCTATCTGTCAGAAGAGAACACTGTATAAAATGTATTTATAAGGGACTACTTGATGTCTAAAAACTGACTTGATGTCTAAAAACTGTCTGCACTTGAACTGAAATGGAAAAAGCTCCTGGTTATTTTGCTTCCCAAAAATGGAATACATTTCAAGGACAAACTGGATACACTGACGCCACTAATTACATAATCTCTTAATGAATCATTGGATTTATATTGCACCTTTCATGACACCCCATGCTCTTTACAGCGCATTATTCATTCACTCCAGACTTGGTGGTGGTAAGTTACTATTGTAGTCACAGCTGCCCTGGGACAGATTGCTGGAAGCGAGGCTGCCAATCTATGACATCGGTCCCCCTGACCACCACCAATGCACTCTCGCACATACCACTTTACAATACAATACAAGGCAATGTGGGTGAAGTGTCTTGCCTAAGGACACAACTCCCGTCCAAGTACTATTTTTAGTACTACTATTAAAGATATATGAAAATGAAATGAAGGTTGCCTGGTAAATCCATAGTGACATCTCTGTATTTTCAACACAGGGATATCAGGTCATCACACTCTCCAGCGCATCTTGAGCCAGAACCAATATTTCAGTGATGCATGTGAAGGAGCTCATTGGTCACCCATCATTCAGAACAGATCTTAATGCTTCGCTCATTGATCCTACACAAATCTGTCATGTTTTTCCTTGTTGGCAGCCATATTTGTTTTAATACCTCAACTTGAACTTGGGGCGATCCTTTAAATAATTTATATTTTTCAACCTATTTTTCTATTCTTCTACCAACATACTTTTACTCCTGCTTGAGTAACATTATTGTCGAAGTAACGCTACTACTTTTTTGGCTTCTCTACCCACCTCTGCTCACGGTGACCAGACTCACATCTTTAAGTACTGAAGAAGTGTGTATTCTGCATCCCAGGTGAGGATTAGGGCTCTCAGGTTAAAAGCGGCTCCCCGTGGGTGTTCCTGGTGGATCTTTTACTTCTTCTCACTTTGTTTGTTTGTCAGAGCTCAGAGGCTGTGGTGGGCCAGCAGCAGACATTAGGGACAGATTAAGAGCTCAGGAGTGCCAAAGCTAAAGTGTTTGGTTCAAATGGAGAAATCTTTAAGTAACCTGATCTTTGACATGCATTAAAACTATACTGGAAATTCCACTATAGCATCCATGTGAACTATAAATGGAGGATGGTGCATAGAGCTTTGTGAAATAAAATAAACAGCCAACTGAAATACATTTTGTTCTAAAAATTATATTTACGCCCAAAGGCACACAGAGCATCAAACATGAGGGCCCTAAGCTCAATTTGTCTCTGGGGCCCCTGACAGCGGATGCCTCCTGGCTCAGCTATTGGTGATTCACATTTAACGACATTATGACTCTGCTCTCATCACTTTGACTGATTGTATTTGTATTTATATGACCAACATCAGACTGAAAACATCCAAAGTGTCACAACTACTATAGCCACAAGAACAGAAGACAAACATAAAAGGGGGGTCACAATTTTTTAAAGTTCTTGACATTTTTTCTTTGTTTCTGGTGGATTTTAATGTGTTCCAGTTGGCGACAGTGGACTTTAATTTACATTTTTAAAGGGTCTTTGCACCAGTGTAAATACATAGCTGCCCTCACCTATCCCTGACTCAAAAATAAAATGTAGGCAGCAGCAGATAGAATAGTTTTAGAGGGATATTTAGGCTGCTATAAACACACAAGCCCTGCTACCTGAATTTACACACAATGTATGGGCTCTTGGGGGCCCTCTGTGCCTTCCCCTAAAACTGCTTAGTCTGCTTACAGGCTGGGACGGCCCTGCACTAGAGACATTAGAGACCAGAGCAGATTGTCACAGAAATCAGATTACATTTTTGTGAAGTGAAAAACAGAGCTAGTTCATTTTAAACTGTTCAGTGTAAAAAGTTATTTTTACACTTTCCTAACACATTCTTAGCATCCTATTTTTTTTCACAGAGGTAGGTAAGTACTCACTCAGTTACATTTACGTGAGTAACTTTCTAAAGAATCTGTAGCATACTTTTACTCCTACTTGAGTGATATTTTTATTGAAGTAACAGTACTCTCTTAATTGAGTAAAAGTCATGGTTACTCTTCCCACTGTGAGTAAGTCTACAAGTGACAACGCTTTATGTTGTTTTCTTGCATTGTTCCTTCAGATATAATGTAGTTTTTAGCGTCTATCCTTTGAAAACAATATATTTTCTGTATTATTTGATGTCTTGTCCTTCAAATTACATTCACTTAAAATTATAAATCAGATGTAATGTCTCAACAGTTACTCTAAGTTACTTTTACTTCAGTCCTAGTTTTCCCTAACACCTTTTTACTCTTACTTGCATAATTTCTTGACCAAATGGTACTTCTGTTTGAATAATGTTTTCAAGTAATGTCACTTTTACTTGCTGTACAGGTTATTTGCTACTTTACCCACCTCTGCTACTGGGAAAAATGTACTTTTTAAACATGAAAAAAGTCTGTGTTAGGAGAATACTAATGTTTTTGATAATTTCCCACCAGTGTTTGGGTATGGAAAATAGCAGTACATAATATGAAGATGTATAGGCCTTTGTTCCCTTGTTCCTTGTTTCTGTGGGACAGGAGCAGACAACCCCACGTCTCGGATCATTACCACAACACAGAGACTACGGGGGCAGAAGGATCAGTGCTACAGCCCATAATGACACAGCTCAAACATGAAGCATTACTCATGGGACTACAAAGGTGATCTACAGCTTAGCATCTATGTGACAAGTACAGGAGCTCAATCATAACTAATGACTTGGTCTTGATTTGAGTTTACCTAACTTCCAAAACTTTGATGTGACTGGCTGCAGAAGAGTGTTGGAGCCACTAGGGGCAGTAGTGTCTAAGAAATACACTGAATCGGTTAGCTGAAGAAATGCAGAGGTAGATACGCACATGTTGGACTTGTCAACTTTTACATTTAGTCTTGCAAACTTATTGCTTATTCCAATTTACGAGGGTGTGCAAACATGTGGCATAGCACCAAAGTACATCTCCAACATGTCAGTGCCATATGAACCATCTCAAACTCTTCAGGGACCAACCTCCTGCAGGTGCCAGGAACATGGACTACCAGAACATGGATAAAAACAGGAGACTAAAACCAGGATTAAACCAGGAATAAACCAGGACTAAACCAGGACTAAACTTGGACCAAACCAGGACTAAACCAGGACTAAACATGGACCAAACCAGGACAAACCAGGACTAAACCAGGAAAACCATGGACCCAAACAAGGACTAAAAAACCAAACCAGAACTAAACCAGGACTAAACCAGGACTAAACCGGGACTAAACTAGGACTAAACATGGACCAAACCAGGACTAAACCAGGACTAAACTAGGACTAAACATGATCAAACCAGGACCAAACCAGGACTAAACCAGGACTAAACTAGGACTAAATATGGACCAAACCAGGACTAAACCAGGACTAAACTAGGACTAAACCAGGACTAAACTAGGGACTAAACAGGACCAAACCAGGACTAAACCAGGACTAAACCAGGACTAAACTAGGACTAAACATGGACCAAACCACCACCAGGACTAAACCAGGCCTAAACCAGGACTAAACTAGGACTAAACCAGGGACTAAACCAGGAAACCAGGACCAAACCAGGACTAAACATGGGAATCAGCATTTCAGTTTTATGCAGGAACAGTCTACCTGAAGATGTGAGACAGGCCTCTAGCTGTGCATATGACTGAAAGGTTTTTATTCTGCACTCTTCTCTTTTAATGTTAATTTTATGATGATTATTTATGTTTTGCTTTGCTTGTATTGTGATTTTAATGTCTTTCTTATTCTGTAAAGCACTTTGAATTACTTTGTGTATGAATTGTGCAACACAAATAAACTTGCCTTGTCAAACTATAGGTGCTTGGAGACAGAACCTCGTCAGCATTGGTCTACCGCTACATGTAAACTTCATAGTGTGGTTGCCAGGTCTCTTTGACTCATTCACATACTCCAGGTCCTGTGTCAGGGCTGTTTGGTTGAGAAGAGAAACAGCCCTTAGGATTCCTCTGTGACCTGCAGCCTGGACACTGCAGCCAACATCCAGATGGAAACCAGGTGAATTCTGGGAACGTGGAGTATGAGAGGTATGGAGAATCTTGGTTCCTCTTCTCATAATTAGCAGAAAAAAAAAAAAAAGAAAAAAAACATGCATGTAAAACTCCCCTTTTCATGAATGTAGAATGGTGTAAAATACTTGCCTGGCTAGCCAAAACCACACACTTTGACAATTACAAAGACACATGTGTCTGGAACCGTATCCTGTCTCCCAGATTTCTGATGGATGGTGGTCTGATTCCAGGCCTTTGTGCATTCGAAAAGAATGTAATCTGGAGAAGAGTCCCTGGATGTTTTGAGGTCAGCCTGACACTGCGTTGGTCTCCTACTGTTGCTGAGAGCTTCTGCTGTGGCATTAAGGAAACGGTCATTATCAGACTTTCTACAGCAACAATATGGCCAAACCTCTATATGACCTTCAGTATTAGCAGTATATTCTTTTAAGTTAACATCTTTACTTTCCTAATGTTTATCAATGATGAGCCTTGGCTAGCTCAGCACCGTGCTACACTTGAACAGCCTGCAGCATGCACGCTCCACTGTCTCTGCTCTTTCACTTCATTTGGACATTTTGTTTGTTTTTGTCTCCAATCCTCCCAAATCCCCCTTCCCTCCGCTAAGAGTAAAACAACTTATTAACTTAAGAACAATTATTTCCCATGAGTCTTCATCGCGGCTGCTTTTATTTTTGCCAACTTTCTTCACTCACATCCACAATATTTCTTAGAGCTTTAATTAACAGAATGTGGATTTAGTGTTCTCCAGTTTTTTAGCTCGGAGGACAAATTTGACTTTTCCAGATACGGATTAAAAGCACAAAGTTTCAAAATGGACGTCTGTCTGGGTAAACTTTGCAGTGACATAAAGAGGTGCGTCGTAGGTGTGGAGGGATGACTGCTGTTGACATAGAGGGAGTGATGTGATTAGAACGCCTATTTTCGGTCTGAAATGTGGTTCGAGACAGACTGGGCAAGCACTGATTCACTTAAGTTGGCGAAGGAGCATGCCAAGACATATTTTCCTTTAGAAATGGGATTTGGGCCGAATCTGAAAACTGGCGAAGCGATCACTCAGCGATGACAGTTTTATATTTGTGTTTGTGTACTTTATGGAAAATAAAAAATCTTTTATTTCATTATTTTATTTGTTTGACACTCGTCTGTGGCTTCTGTTAAACAGTCAATTTGAATTTGTCTGCAGTAAAATGGGATTTCATTAAAACATATTTAAGGTTAGACTTTGTTTTGCTCCTAGCTTTTTAGTACATGTCATTATAATAAGGATTATGAGAATACAAAGTGTTCTGTGGTTACTTTTTATTACAGGTACACAATGCACTATAATGCCAGACTCATGGCATAATTGCCTAAGTTGTTTTTTGACCAAGTTAGAGAGTTATTTCCATAATTCTCCTCTCCAGACCCTGATGCATCGGTAGGCGTCATTAACTTCGTCCTCGGCCAATCAGAAGGATTTTCATAACTGAAAAAAACACTTACTACCCCTATCATCCTGTTGATGACATGGGCAGTTTATTTTTGTATTTTGAAGCTAAGCTTGAAAAAAATGAGACAAATTAGGCAGGTAAATGATCACAGGCGGTTACACTGTGAATTACATTTTATTATAAGTTGTCACACAGTCTTAAATCTAATTACAGGTAGTTACGTAGCCTGTTACATGTTATACTAGCTCTTATGTACTGTGTGCATGTGTTACATAGTGTGTTACATCGTATACAAGCTGCTGCATTGTGTACAATTTATTGTGTGTGTTATTAGTGTGTTACATGTTACACACGCTTTTACATAGTGTGTTCTATGTCATACAAGCCATTACATCATGTTTCACAAATCATTACGGATCGTTATATGGTGTGTTGCATGTTATAGAAGCTGTTGCGTCATGTTTAACAAGTTATTACATGCAGTGTTACAGAGTATTACAAGTTACATACACTGTAACATAGTGTGTTATATGTAACACACTGTTACACAGTGTGCTACATGCTATACAAGCTGTTACATTGTGTTTTACAGGTTATTACAGGTAGTGTTACAGTGAGTTACATGTTATTTTGGGTTGTTGCATGTTACTTTGGGGTTCAGTCTCTACTTTGAAACCTTTAGATTCACTCTTTCACTCAGCCCTTGGCTTCATAACAGACGATGCATTTAAAGCTATCATTATACACACAAAGTAGGTTGGCCATTGCTATCAATCAGAAGAGAACAATACTGTATACAATGTATTTATAAGACTACTTGATAGACTGCCTGAATATCTTACTTGTTTCTTGAACTTTGAGAAGGGAACTTTTATACAAGATCTCATGATTGTGAGCTGCACCAGAAGTAAAATGGAAAAAAAAATATATATTTTTTCCTTCTCACAAATGGAATACATTTCAAGGACATGGAAAACTGGATACATTGATGCCACTAATGCACTTTAATAATCTGGTGATGAACATTTATAGCCTCACTTGCACCTGTTTCTAATGTTTTAAATGGACCTAAGCAGTTGCTGTTGCTGTTGTTTTGTTTGAAAAAGAGAGTCTGGTACTCTTATTGGGCTTTATTGGGACACATTAAATAAATTGCTGCACAATGCATTAAAAGTCATTACAGGTATTTTCACAGTGTGTTACATGGCAGTAAACAGGTGCAAGTGTTAAAGTGTTATGTGAAATTAAGTGTTACACATAGTATTAATAGGAATAAGTGAAAATACTGGAGATGGGTCCCCGTGCACCATCTCTATAGACTGTAGAAAGAAGTGGACTAAGGGAGTGTGACACCACCCACAGCGTTTTGCTCCAGTCAAATGAGGCTAGCAGTTTTACGGGCAAATTTGGAGCCCAAGTTCCATATTTGGACTTTTGACCGATAGCATCATAGCAACGAAAGAGCTAAAGAGGCTATTGAAGTCAATGCCCCTTCCAACCCACACTGCTGGTTTAGCAGAGCACGGGCGCTTAGCCACGCTGTCCAATCAAACCTGTTGCTAACACTAGAGGGAGCGACCTCGGGGAAATAAGGCATTTGATTTATGTCTCTTAGTAATGTTCATATCTTGATTTATGGACACAATAGCAAAACAAAAACACCAGGATCATGTAGCGCGGGTTAATATGAACATTTTAAGACCAAAATGACAAGTCTGACAGCAGCAGTTACGGAGAGAGGGCCAACAGTTTTTCAATAGAAAGTTGAGTGAGTCAGATGTCTTTGTAATCCCTCAGTCATTCAAGTTGCACCATAGTAAAAGAAAAACTCAATTCTGTCAACTGGACAAAAGGTTTTTTTTGAGTGAAGAAGATTCGCTGCTCATCCAAGCCACTTCTTCAGTTCTGGTCAGATTGAGTCGATCGATGTAGCTGGAAGCCCATGCTCAATCTTTATTTGGAAAGCAGCGAGTAGCAGGTTAGCTATGTCCATTTATATATCCAGTCCATGGCCATCTCCTAACAGGTCGCCCCAGCAGGAATGAAAGATGGGTCAAATGTGACTGAATTTCTTAAACCTTAAAAAGATCAGCATGTGAAACTCAAACTTGCTATGATCGTTATAAGACAGTGAGCTATTTATGTAAAAAGCTGTTATTGTATTGCCTCAAATATTCCCACAATGCCTGGGAAATATTTTAACCACTGCTTTGAAAAATCTTCAATTACTTTGTTTTGTCAGCTTGGCCATGGAGATGTGTACACTGCAGACTGACAGTAGGCTGTGACTATAAAGCCTCGCACTTAGCCTAGCCGCTCCAAATACGTGTTTACCTTAGCTGCTCAGATTAGCTTAATTACACCCCGAGAGCACTTTGAAGGCTAACATTGTATTAGCTCAGCAAGACGAGACATGCTAGCTACTGCAGCCGAGCGATGGGGAAACCCAGATAGTGTTTGGATTTGAGCAGCCTTAAACACAGTCAAAGGGGATATTATGCACAAATGTCACTTTTTGATTAGCCTACTTTGGAAATTCATGTTTTATGAATGATATGATCTAATTAGCTTTTTGAGTTTGATCGAGAATGCTGGAATTCTGTGTATGTAGAGAATATGGGCGATTAGCGTCATGCTTATTTTCAATGTGTGAAGCCAGTTTTATCATTTTAAGTTCTGTATGAGTACGTGGACTAAACTGTGAGTAACACGGGCTAAATAAAAACTAAACAGGTCTAAACCAGAACTTAAGTAAGAGTGTATGAAAGTGCTACGTTTAATTTAAAATGAACTGTGGCGATATGGCAAAAAACATATATCTTATCATATCATTTCGTGGAGCCAGATCAAGATTTCGATTTCATCACGGTCCATGTAAACATAGTATCTTTATATTGCCTGAAAAAAGTCACTAAAGTCATCTGCTTCTTCTGAAAGTTCACACTTTATTGGTTAAATCATCGGTCATTCACTCAGAGTAATGCTGAGACTGACCAACAGGAGGTGTGGGTGGGACCTTAGTGCTACGTTCAGGAATAAATGAGTGAATCATGGTATGACGGTTCTGCCAAAATAGCATATCGTCACAGGAATTTGATTTTTATCACCTTACTGTCCATCCCTAGTTCTTACAGTAAAGCACACTATTCTGGACTTTCAACAGAGCTTTCCAAAGTAAGATAAACAAATTAGTATTTATTATTTCATTGTACTCATTCAGCTTCCTCTCTTTTCAGCTAGTTCACTGTCCACCACGGCACAATCAGCTCAAATGTTCCATGGTATGATGCTAAACTCATTTATCTTATGAGTATTTTACTGTTAAAACAAAGCATGCGTAAATGTGCGTTCTTACTGTGAACACCACTCCACAGATCTTACCTGTAACTTGGCTTGGAGGTCATCTGCTTATCTCAATGGAGAAGTTTAATGCGATCGTATAGAAGCTTCCAGTCAAAGCAAAAATATCGATAGAGACAAACAGGTGGCAGACCAGAAAAGTTAAATAGTGTGCCTACTATCAGCCTACTGTGTCTAGCCCAACAGCACAACATCAGTAGCCCAAGCTATGATCATGTCTTATTTATCCAGTATATATGGTACGTTTCTGCCTCTGAACTGCTACAAGACACACAAAGACGCAAGTTTCTTAATTCCACAAAACTACACACCATTCACAAATGGCTTTAGCAGTTGCTACACTGACTAAATCTTGGACATTAAGAGGAATATCCTGTTCTCAAAATCTTTTATAGTAATAATAAAAAGTTTAATTGTTTTAGCTTACCACTGATGCCACAGACTTGCTTTGAATATAGCCGGTGCCCAGTTATTTTGCAGTGGATTAGCTAAAGTAGCTGGCAGCTGGCTAGTTAGCTAATGCACAAGGCCTGTTGTAGATTGTGGATGGTGATATAGCCTTGCAGTAAGACCTGATTACTGTAACGCTTATAGAGACTTAGCTTAGCAAAACGTTAGCGACCCACACAATTCCCAAAACGCGGAGGTATGCTTGTTTACAGATGACCGATATCACTGAGCGCTGGTCTTCCCATATATCCTTGAAGGTGTCGCGACCTCCTGAACATGGTGTGACGTTGACAAACTCAGAGTTCACTCATCTCCTTGCATCATTTGTGGTTTGGCTATTTTGGATGGTAAGAATATACAAGTGCAGATGCTACGCCAAATGTCCCACGCACAGCTGCTGATGGATGGATCACCAGCGAAAACGGGACCATGCCAATTCCAAAAAGGTGTGGGGATGGAAATAAATAGCCAGTGTAGGTTGTTGTAACCATTAGAAACAAGATGGAGGTGGTGAAAGGAAGGTGAGTGACGATGACAAAGAAGAAACAGGTTAGCAACAAGTCAACAAGAGGCAGGTGAAACGAATAAGGGACTAATTGATTTGAGTGCGTCGTGAAGGTGTTCTAAGGACATGTGACAACGAAACTGAAACAAGCCTCTGTGTTTAAATTTGTTTAATTTTGAGATCAGTCAAAATATTAAACGGGAAAGGTGCAGTTTTGAGAAGATGATTTTTATTTTATTTTACATTTTTTGTAGAAATTTGTCGACTTGCTAGATTGACAATGACTCCTTGATGGCAGCCGAAACTTACACCACGTATAACACTTGTTTTGGATTAGCTTTCAGAATGTTAAAATGCGAAAAAGAAAAATCAAAAATGTATAGATAATCCCCCTGTCCAAATCTGAAAACCCTATGTTACACCTTGTGATGTCATCGGGTGATAATCTAGGAAATGCTCCTTCATGTCTTTAAGTCTATACACCTTCATCAAGCAGACTCATTCTGATCATATGGACTCTCACATGCTGAAACTAGCAACTTTTAAAGGTGCACTTCTCCATGGAGATGTTTTTACCCTGACAGGAATGTTCCACAGTATGACATGAAACGTGAACACCTCCATGAACACAAGCAGGTGACGCCACCACGCCACCAAGTCGCCACCAAGTTTAATAAACAATAAAAACATCCTGATTGAATGGTAGCAAAATGAATGAAAATACTGTACATAGCGTCAGGTTTGTGAAGTTGTAGTATATTGATTTGTATCCTGCTTTTGTATATTTATTCATAGGCTTGTGGGATGGGCCTTGTACAGAATCTTACAGCAGGGTTTGAATAGTGCCCGGGTGAGATCCCATGTAGCATTTACCTGAATAACAGTGTCTCATATGTATCTTTGTTCCATTAGTACAACCATTATAAGCTGACAGAGAAGTGGATCATTCTTGTGGCTGCGTGTGCGCATAGCTGTAATTGGAGAGCCCTCTTTGGTCCCGCTCTGTCCTCAGCCTCTTAATAACAGCAGATCCCTCGGTGGAACAATGGCACGGGTGGGCTGGTCTCGGGTTAGATTTCCGTAGGCCCTCACAGTCTATT
The DNA here is from genome assembly GCA_019594935.1 of Periophthalmus modestus. Taxonomy (NCBI): domain Eukaryota; kingdom Metazoa; phylum Chordata; class Actinopteri; order Gobiiformes; family Gobiidae; genus Periophthalmus; species Periophthalmus modestus. The sequence goes on along the minus strand of JAIEZT010001368.1, from coordinate 2,766,551 downwards.
GACTCTGGACTGGGCTGACCCCTGGTACTGTAGCAAGCATTATGGAGGATTGAGAGGCTAATATCAACAATGCAATTAGATACAGATATTGATGACAGCTCGGATGAATTAATAGATTGCGTAACATTTCCTTTTCCAACAACTGTTTTTACATTTTTTTAAACATCATTTTACTTAGGAGGACCTACTGCAATTCCAAATACTGAATCAAATCTACTTTAAGTCAGTTAACTCATATGGAAATAGAATAGAACATTTATTGCTTGCCAAAAGTAATTAATCTTACAGTAAAAACAAATTATAATCTGTGTTTTCTATTGTTACTTTTTTGTTTCATCATCAAAAACACTCCTGGAGTTGCACTTTGCTTCATCAGTGGCATGTCCAGACTTTTTTCACTGGGTTGGTCCAGGGGTGGCAGCAAGGCCGGCCCAAGTCTTTAAGGCGATAATTTTGAGAATTTAAAATAATATACAGTGTAATGAATACATAATTTGAATCATCATATCATCATCATGTCATAATAATTATACATATGTATGCATATTTTTTATGCAATAGCCCCACTAAGTGGGGTAGCACTGGGGTTGGCCCCCAGAAACACCCCCCTGATTCACACGTTTGAGTAGTTCTTCATACTAGTTTATCTCTATCCCAAGAATTTGAAATGCTTGGCCCAACTGCATGATGTCATTAGATGGTAATCCAGGAAGTGCTGCTTTAAAAGCCACACACCTGCACCAGACTCACTTTCACTGCTCACACTGGCTTCACAGCTAAATAATGTACTAACAGTTATATGTGTGGTCAGGGTGGGATAATGGGTCATCTCACAACTATGAGCATACTGGCTAACCCATCCTGATACCCGGGATGCTCACAGGTGTGAGACCACACATTACAGGCCTAACAATTATGCAAAAAAAATCACTCAGGCACAGTTCTTACTTAGAGTAGCTCAACAGACCTAGCTAACAAACATAAACTGTAAACAACGTGTTCCAGTTTCAGTGTAGTTAGCCCCTCCCTTCTGATACATATATGGCAGTGTCCACCAGCAATCTGATCAGAACTGAAGAAGCACCAAAATATCTTCAGTCACTCACTAAAACTTGTGTCCAGTTAACAGATTTTTTTTTGTCTTTTGATACATTTTAAAGTGTCCCAAAAAATAACTGAATACCACTAATGAAAGAGTACCTGCAGCAGAAATACAGTCACTCAAAATATTTTTTCTAAACATGTATTTTCAGTTCACACATTTAGTTACTTCTCCACAGTGTTCATCATATAATATACTTTGGAGAGGACAACATACACTTTCATATCTATTACAATACTTTGGGGTCTACTTTTTACTATCCAAACCATTGGTATTTTTCCACAGTAAACGTTGGCTCGACATTGTTTTGGGGCCTGGTGCTGTTTGCCTCCTCTGATCGGGAACACTGTGAACTGGCTGCAGATGTAGTCCGCTCCTTCACTGTGGCAGCTTGCATTTGTGCAGGGATTTGGCCAGAAGCACTGGGCAAACTAAAGAACGCCGCATCTAACATCTCCCACCTGTACCTGTTTATGCCACGGTCTATATGGAGGTGTGTGCACAGGGGGTCTAATGGAGCCTCCAGTGTTCAGGAAAAGTATATAGCATTTATTTAGAAAGATACCAAATCTGTTTATCTGCAAAAGTCATTAAAACAGTATAGTAGTTTGTCATATTCTCATTCCTTATACAAAAGTAATCATTCCTATAGTACAAGTCATATGGCTTTGTGATCTGAAAAGTACACCGACAGATAATGTACACAAGTATTTCCTAATCTGATTCTTAAAAGCAATAGTACACATATGTCCATGTAGTATTTTCTCTTTTTTCCATAGTTTTTACAGGAAAAAAAACAAAACATTTTTACAGAAAAATGTCAAGTTACGAGGTATTTTATTTTCAAATTCCAGACTTTGGTACAGTTCCTACAGTAGTATGAATTATGTAGTGCTGTTTAATATTGTAAAAGTACAACTTGATATAGAGACAGTAGATACAGAAATTGCCCAATCTGACTAATTTGAAGTAAATGTTGTCAAAATCACACAAAAAGGTGTAGACCACGTATGGATAGATGGATGGATGTATGTATGCGTGGATGTATAAATGGATTCATGCATTTAATTAATTAAAAATGACATGGCTGAATTTTCAGAGGATTTGAAATAATAAAATAATTACTTTATTTATTTTATTTTATTTATTTATTTATTTTAAATCTAGATTAGGTATAGATGTGTATGAAGCTATATTGTGAAATCATTTTATTTAAATAATGAGGCCACAATTAATTAACAGACCCATGTTAAATGCTATGTTAAATTCATATAGTTTGATTAATTAATCTTAAAATAATTACATGAGAAGAGGTGAGATAAGATATTCAAACAGGGTCAACTTTTTTTTTAAACTGCAGACATTTTGAGTATACCACTGTTTACCTCTATCAATCCCCCACAGATCCCAGTCGTATTCTTTCATTCGGGACAGAGCGAGCATTGAGCACATGCAACAGTAGCCTAATAAAGCCTTAGCGCAGCATTGGCACACACGCGCTCTTAAACAACTCGGAGCATTCTCAACTTGAAAGCTTCCCTTTTTCTGATGCAGCGTGGTGCCTCTTAAAATATCATCCTTTCTAATCCGGCAAGCTTTCAGCCTTCACTCTTATAATGTTCTCCAGCTCTGCGCTAAAGCTTCGGATAGGCCGGCATTAAGCGCGCAACAGTAATAAATAGTCAAGTTTGTCCTCGAGATCACTATCTGTTTAAATCAATACCGTTTGCCAGCAAGATACCACTATGAAAATATTTGGCTGCTAGCTTGGGTTGTTACAAAATGTCTTCTCCTTGCAGTAAATAGCGGCAAGGAAAAAGTCGGAAAAAAACACAACAGTCGCGCGGATAACCATTGATCCTTGCCTAAGCCGTGCTCAATCACACTTAAACGGGCCGGCTCTTCCTACCAGAGAAACCGACGACTGCTAATGCCTAATACTTTAGAGCTGCCTCTTTCCCTCTTTCTATCTGCCTTGTTTGAAACTTGACGTGCTTATAACTTAATACCAGTCGGAATCACACTGGGCGGCTGGGAGACTCAGCGTTGCCGATTCTTGTCAGTTTCTCAAACTCGGGACAAAAGCGTGCATGCCCCACCCCTTGATCTCCGCTGACCGTCGAATCGCGCACACACAAGTTGTCGCATGACTTCTTCCCCTTTTCCGAACTACCCTCTGCCCCTCCCTCGTTTCTCTCGGCTTTCTCCCAGCTAATCCAATCAACAAGAGTCGGAGTTTTTCTAATATACTGGTGGTCTCATAGTCTGGCCTGATCCCTGCAGCTGTGCCGGACCGCTCATTGGCGAGATTAAGGCAGCTCCTCTGATCATGTATTTCAATATGAATGGGACCAATAACGCGGGTGGATTACGGCTTAGTTACTTTGGAAATCCAAGCCCCCCCCCTCCCTTCCCCGCTCCCCTCCTTTGATGGCTGCAATGGCGTTGGAAGTGGAGGGGTGAGTGAGTGGGGGGGCACCACCTGGCAGTCCCGTGTTTGCTCATATGCGTTCTTTAAACAAGCGCCCTGGCATTGCGACCGCGCCGGGGCCAGTATGGCGAGGAGTGGATTGGACCAGATGGCGGCAAGAGTTTGGGATGCCAGGTGGGTGGTGGTTTTGGGTAGAGGGTAAGGGGAGGGGGGTATACGGTCCCAATGCTGCTGCCGACGACTCCGCCGCGGTTACAGACGATGCTCGCCGGCCGTGTGGGAGTCCCGGAGTGTGCAGAGGAGCAGGGAGCGCGTGCGGTCGAAAAAGGGGGAGATGCCAACTGCAAAGAGCAAATAAACGCTGAATACATAAGTCATTTTCCAAAGCGTTTGGGTAAATTTTGTGCCAGAAATACAGAGAAAGCCAATTTGCTGTTTAAATAAATGTATAGCTGTGTCTTGAACTGCCACACGTAGTCTGGTATGTGAAAAAAAGTATTCTGGCCTCGATTTCAGTGTCTGCGTTGCATTAAATTCTCGTTAACGTGGACTCTAGCTACCCAAACGTTTAGATCAATATTGAAATGTACAATTTCTAAAGTATGACATAATGATCCACAGGTGTCCTAGATATAATAGTAAAGCAAGATATACTTCATTGCTTGTGAGGGAAATTCATCCTCTTCATTTGACCCATTTGACCAACTTTTTGGGGCAACCTGCCCGGAGCAGCGGGCACCACAGTTCAGGACTCACCTCCAGATCTTGGCTTCAGGACTGCCTTAACTACAAGATTACTTAGCTATTAAATATATAACAGGCATAAGTACAATATGTCTGAATGCCCTTTCTAAAGATTACACAAGAAGGTGGCATAGAGGTTACCACTCTCACTTTACAATAATCTAATAATCTCCTCTGGATGGCTTCCTCTGGTTGCTCCCATCAACTTAAATCATGCACAAAAGGCTAGTCATCACTCGCCAGTTTTCCTGAGATCCTGGCTCAGATCCGGCATTGAATTGTTGGGTCAAATGCAGATAGTAAATGTCTCCAATGCCATACTAAAATGTTCAAGAAATGTTAAGGTGCACTATCAAGTCATATAAATGCACTTGCTCAGGTGTTTTCAAACAAGTTGCTTTGTACTTGCTGCGCATTGCGTGCCTTTTGAACACTCCTACACTCTGGGACCCTCTGTCCTGGGGCCCTCCGTCTCGGGACCCTTTGTGAGTGAAGTGCTGGAGGTGATTAATATTTGTTTTGGCTCCACAGTGGGAGAGGAAGAGCCAGCTGATCCAGTGTGACCAGGCTAATCCCCGTCAGGCCGTGGGGCTGTGTGAGGCTGTGTGAGGCTGTGTGAGGCTGTGAGGGGCTGTGAGGGGCTGTGAGGGGCTGTGTGCTCTCCTGGTGTTTTCTCAGGCACACCAGCACTTGAGCCAGACCAGGAGAGGCTGTCTGCTGCTCATGTCAGCCTTAAGCCCGCTGACAAGGCAGACAACACTGTGACCTGAGTGTGGCAGTGTAGGAAGACTGGCAAGATCAATGCCATCCATCTCAAATGTCATAACTGTAGATTTTTTTTTTGGCAATTCACACAATGCAAAATAATAAGAAATCCCTTGCTGTTTAATGATATTTATGTCTGATACAATTGCCTCACAATTATACAAAAATGCTTATTCTCTACAACTAAATGATATTGCATGTCCCAGGTGAGTGGTTGGCCATTTTGGTGTCATTTTGAGTCATCTTCAGATTCCTTTGCCTGTTCCTATAGAAGTGATCCACTGACTGTTTTAGAGTCTGTCCAAGGGCTTGTTCCAGGTGTTCCAGACGTTGTTTGAAGGACTGATGTAGTTTTATTTGCTGGTCTAGGAGTCAGTTCAAAGGCCATTCAAGGAGCAATGTCATGAGCTGACCCAGGAGCTGGGATAGTTAATCTTCCTGAGACTATTATTCTGTTCTTGATACTGTTCCACAGACGACTCTGCAGACGGATGTAGATAATGTTTAGGAAGCTGTTCTGCAGATTGTTCTAGAGACTGTACTAGAGATTGTTTGGGAAACTGCTCTAAAGACTAGTGAAGCTCTTGAGACTCCCCAAGAAGTATGTTCTAGAGACTATTCTTGACTATTCTAGACTTTTCCTGTGAGTTTTTTTGATACTTTTCCAAAGATTGTTAAAGATAATATTCTAGAGACTGTTCAAGAGAATGTTATGGAGACTGTTCAAGAGAATATCCTAGTGGCTATACTAGAGGTTGTTTCAGAGAGGTGTTTAGAGACTGTTCCAGACTGTTGTTGAAAATGGTATGCAGACTGTTTTTAGAAGGTTTCAGAGACTGCTCTAGAGACTAGAGAAGTTCTTCTGACTCCCCAAGAAGTCTGTTCTAGAGACTGTTCCTGATTGTTCGAGACGGTTCTTCATACTGTACCAGCGACTGCAGTAGAGTCTCTTCCTGATACTGTTCCACAGACTCCTTGAGGTAATGTTCTGGAGACTGTTCAAGAAAATGTTTCAGAGACTGTACTAGAGGTTGATCGAGAGCAGTTTAGGCTGCTCCAAAGACAGTTCAAGAGGTACATTTCTAGTGGCTTATTCATAAGTATAGGTCACACCTCTATTTCCTATTAAAATTATATTATATTTCACTTTGAGTATTTAATTGGTCTGACAACAGTCCTACTCTCTCATCTCTTGAGACTCACAGATTCCAAAGGCTGTTCAAGAGACCGCTCTTGACTGTTCGGGTGGAAGTAGTCTTTGACAGGCCCCATGGAGGATTGTGTGGCTTGCGGGGTCTATTGAGGACTTGGACTTGCTGACAGATATACTGCTCTCTTTGTTACACACAGCTGAGATGGACAGGACAGGTGCTATTGGCCAAAAAAAAAAAAAAACACAGAAAAAAATTTGCTTTCTAGCGTAGTGTTTCAGTGGTTGTAAAAATACAGCTGTCTGGTGGGCAATCACAGCTCCGATTCTCCCCAGCTCCTTGTTGCCTTGTTGGCGGAGTCGCTAAACTCACAAACACTGTCTGATAGGCTTGACTCTTTATAAGGGCTTTAGCGGGAGGAGGAATGCTCAGAGGAGAGTTAGCCGTGGGCACTGGTGGGTACGGGGGGATACAGGGGGATATGAGGCTCTTAGCGACTGCTCCAGACTCACAGTGAGAAGAAGGCAAGGCCACGGGACACACTTTGACTGGTTCACACGCGCATTTACAGAGTGCTGCAAGAACCACACAAGCCCAAAAGCCAATGCAGTGAAAGGTCTTTACATTAAAAAAAAAAACAAAAAACTTATGAAAATGTGATTTTTTTTGTACAACACAGATAAAACTCCAAAAATCACCCAGGATTTCAAAAATATCAAAATAAATTAAATACCACGCCATATAAAGGGGAAAAAAGACTTTACATTTTTAGTCTGCAGTTACAGTACTCTCACAGTAACAATACATGTTTTTTTTAAGTTTTTTTAGTGATAAAAATATCTAAAATGAAAAAAGGAGCTTGCTTGCTTTTATTTTAGTTATGTTTTTTTAAAGTTACATACTATGGTTTTAATTCAAAGTGTACATTCTGGGACAATACATACTCTAAATGACACTAAGCTATAAATGTAGTGAAAAAACTCATTTTAGAGCATCTGACATTCAAGCAACTGCTGTAGAAATGTAGTTTTTATTTTATTTGTTCAGCATATTACAGGACTTGATTCTTACTTTTATTATTTTGTATTTATTTGTTGGCATTGAAAAGCAGCAGATTTATAGTTAGCATTTTTTATTTTTTATTTTTTTTATTATTTCTTTTTTTTCAAACACCATCTTTTCATGTTCCACACCTCAGGGCCTGTTGTGCTGAGGGGCCCTGGCTGGATTGTGTCTCTGCAGAGGTACATCCCCACTGAAGAGCCTGTCTGTTTGGTTGAGGCCGCTCCTTCATTACACACAACCGGAGGAATCTGGTGCTCCAACCTGTCTCCTCCAAACACGCCAAAACACCACCAGGGCCCATTCTAGCTGTAAAGTGAGCATGAGTCACTAGGGGGCATCAAACAAATGTAGAATGTTAAAGAGGCTCTACCCGATCTTCTTTCATTAAGCAAAGTTTGTCTCGCCCCAGTACAGTACAGTCTTATGATACTAAAAAAAAAAAAAAGAAAAGCTAAAATTTTGCTTTGGTCTCCAAAAAAGTGTGAAAATAACTGACTTTGACTTAACTTAATAACTTAAAATGAAGATGGGAAAAATCCGGTGCATTTACGCAAAAAAAAAACACACAAAAAAACACAATAATGGCAACCTCACAGCAAGTGGATCATGTGTTCAACTCCCAGGCTCTAGTTTTTTGTTGAGTTTGTACGTTATCTCTTTGTATGGGTGGGTTTCCTTTCCCCCATCATCCCAAAACATGCAGATTAGGTCAAATCCTCCAACTAAGGTAGTCCTGACCAAGACTAGCTCAAAATCTAGATATGGGACCCCACTATTGCTACTAACAGGTTACCCCAGCACCAGTGTAGGACGGGTCAAATGCAGAGGATGCATTTCCTTGCCGGGACAATATAAAGTGTACCTTAACCTGTCAGTGGCAGAAATGGTTACATCATCCAAAAATTGTATTCAAGTAAGAGAAATGTTACTTCAAAATAATATTACTCAAGTAAAAGTGCAAAGTTGTGGTCCAGGAAACTACTCAAGCAAGAGTAACTTAAAGAGTAACTATTGGGATGTAATATCTGTAATGTAATTGGAAGGACAAAACATTAAATCATACACAAAATCTGGTATTTTCAAAGGATGGACACAAAAATGAGACATGCTGCTAGAAAAGTACTCTGCGTATAACTACAATTTCTTTACAAACTTACTCCATTAAATCAACTACCCACCTCCGGTCAGGAGTACCTAGCTGGGGATTAGTGTATTTCATGTAATTATGTACTTAACATTACTGTACATCTTATGCAATTACTATTCTAATCTCGAACACTTCATTACACGTTCAATATTCCATTTTACAACTGTGACTATTAACACATAAAGTAGCATTATTGTTAAGCTTGTGCCCCTCCATGCGCTCACACTCCAATCAAGTGTGTGTGTTTACCTGCACGAGCTTGTCAGGGGGAGGAGGGGCGGGTGTGTGGGGGTTGAGGTGGGGGCCGGTGTAGGGCCCCGGTGGGTGCCGGGGAAGGAGGGGGTAGGGGGGTGGGCTGTCGTTGCCCCAGTGTCAGTGAAGCGGGGAATTAGCTCTAGTGTTCTCTCCTAATCCTCATCTGATTAGGGGAATTTCCATCAAGGCTCTACAGGAACTACAAGTACACAGAGGAGTGAGCAGAAATGTGGACGCTACTGCAAAAAAATAAAAAAATTAATAAAAAATTTTAAAGCAGAAGTAAATAATGTGTCTTGTTTTGTTTTTTTTTTGTTTGTTTTATTTTTTTTCCTTAGAATTATAAGGTCCTATTCTGGGTAATTCTTAAATATTGTGCTGTAAAGTTGTCAGTACTCATAAAACACAACTGAATATTGAATTGGAGTTTTTACTTATATAAACCAAACAAATAAAATAAAACATAATCTTGTGTATAAAAGTTATTTTAGAATATATGAATAACTCAATAAAAATAATAATAATAAATCAATAAATACACATAAAAATTAAAAAAAAAAAAAAAAAAAACAGAAAAAACAACTACAAAATCTTGTGTATTTTGGCTCATACACACACACACACACACACACACACACACACACACACACACACACACACATATATAATCATGTCTATAGAAGATTTTGTAGTTATTCATACAGGTATGTAAAGTAAAAAAAAAAACAAGAAAACAGACAAACTACAAAATCTTGCGCAAAAATTCACATAATTTTGTATGTAAAAGTTATTTTGGCTCAAGAATATATGTACAAAAACAAAAAACAACATAAACATAAATAACAAAAAAATAAACAGCTTACATCCTCTTGTAATTCACAGTGTCAATCTATAACTTATTTTGACAACAGATCCAGTAAGTCAGTCATGTGATCGCTTTAGGAAGAGATTTCGCAATATCTTAATTTATTTAGCCACTTAATTTAGACACTTAATTAAATCCTTACTGAATTATTCCACTGTGCTGGTTTGGGATACCGTACCATTTTCTGAATTAAAAACTTTTTTTTATATTTTCCATTTATTTTTGCTTCAGCAAGTGGCAAAAATATATCAATTTAAAAACAGATTTTTTACTCAAACCTGAGACCATTAAAAACATTTAAAATCGTGTGCAATATTTTTTTTCGTTGTTGACATTTTTTGTAAATCAGCTAAATAAAATAATTTTAATCATTTTGCTGTGTCATAAAATCATTAGAAAATTGAGTTAGGACGTGACAGATGCATAAATATGTAGTGATTTGAGCCATTTTTTATTTTTTATTTTTTTTTACTAAATCATCAACTGTGCAATCTTTTTCAGTGTGGCCTGTTCTGACCAATCACATCTGTGCGTTCCCGCTGTCACCTGGCTCTCCGTGTAATCCCGTAGTGGCCTGTAGATTAGCTCTCCCATACTCTAGACCACTCCAGCCCAAATCCAGAGGCAAACCTGAGAGCCTCCGGTGAGAGGGCGTTCGAAGCTGCGCACACTGGATTAGCCGCAGTGGGATCATATTTACCAGCTCCCATGCACTGCTGCTAAGACCCAGGACAAACAGTGATGGGTCTCCTTCAGCGGAGCACAGAGCCGGACTTTGATGAAGCCACATGCGTCAACACTGGCTTCTTTTACTACAACAGCGAAACGAGTTCAGCTAATAAAAGATTATACTGGGATTTTGATAATAATACAGTGTAAATGTGTAATCTGTTGTGCGAACTGAACTCTCCACTGGCTAAGGTTAAAGGTCATAATATCTATTTCCCATGACTACTCTTTAAACAAGTTTGCATTTTATTTTATTTTGATTACGAGTGATCCGTGCTGAGGATTATAAGTACAAGTGCAAGATTTAGTTTTCTTATTTCAACAAACATTGAATAAAAAGTCCAAAATAAATAAAAATAAACCATCTTAACAATGTAGATCTAGCACTAAAAAATCCAGTCCATAAATGATTCTGCTTATTTTTTAATTAATTAATTAATTTAATTTTAATTCACTGGTTCAAGTTTCGACTTCCTACGACGTTGCTCAAAAGATGTAATACTTCATTGTTAAGTGAATTGTTAATTACTATGGCAACAGGTGTAATTTTTCATCGTTCTGAAACTCATGGATATGTAACCACAAGTCGCTCTGAACAACACAGGAAGTCTCTCCCACTGTCCTCCGCATCTTCAGTGGGCTTTTTGTTGTTTTTTTGGGGGGGTTTTTTTCCCCATTTTTTTTCCATCTCTTACAATTCCATCCAAAATGTAGCGACAATTTACACACAAGGAACACTATTTTCTAGCAGTTTTAAACCTTCATTTAACAAAATAAAGGTTTGGTCATTTATTTTTATTAGTCTAAACATAACTGTTGTGTTATTTAGGCAAATCTGGGGCCTTGTTAAAGCAGAACTATTACGCAAAATCGACTTTTCAGAGCTTTTAACCAAATTATAGTTGTTTCTCCTTCTAATTTACCCTCTCGAAGTTATATTTGCAGTGACTCGTGCATGTTTGAGCGATCTTTAATGACGTATTTTCCAGAGGCCATATTGCCGACCACTCCTCTTTACCCTTTCAGTTTTATTTTTGTAATCAGTGGTACTTGTAGGATTCAGCAGTGTTGCGTATTTTTATTTTTGTCTAAAAAAAAAAAAAAAAAATCTGCTACTCGTCAGCTTAATCTGCAGCTATCCATAGACATCCACTGTTGTAATGATGTTGACAGCTCTCATTGGGCACCGTAGTTTCTTATCGTGGAAGTCAGTGAACTTGTTTCTTTTATTAAGTCGTTTTAGATGAATATTGCAATTTTAAATGTGCAAATTATAACACAATGATCCACAGGTGTCATAGATTATAACAATATAGTAGACATTTGTTCATGTCCAGCCAGGAAGTAAAATTATAAGCTTCAGCAAAATCAGAAAAAAAAGTTACAAAATCTTAAAAAAAATATTGATGCTAACCATGTTTGTGTGAGATGTAGTCTAACCTGTCACACGCCCTTTCACCACAGGCTGCTCTGGGTAACACGAGCGGTCCCTCTCTGTCTTCTGCAGGTTCAGGGGGCTTGCTGAGTTCTCTACTGTAGATGGCACTGTTAACCTGCTCCAGACTCCAGTCCGACCGTCCACAGTCTGCTCCTGATTACCCAGCCTGACCTAGGGGAGGAATTCGTTTGAGTTTGACCGAATAATAGTAATAATACAGGCAAAGATTGTGAGCATGTTGATACCATAAGGCAGGACGGGATGAGCAGGCAGCTTTTGGCTTCTACAATACAACGGAATATTTGTTTTTTTTAAGTGTACTACGTTCAGAAGACATCGAATATATGAAGAAAAATGTATGGAATTAAACAGCGAAAGTTAAATAACATTTTTTTTTTAGATTTTGTATTCTAATTCCTCAAAGTTTTTTCTTTGTTGTCAACGCTGCAAACCCTTGACCTTCTCTCAATGAACGTTTTCACAGTTTTGATTCCTTCAGTGAGAATCTACAATGTGAATAATCATGGAAATAAAGAGAAAAAACTTGTCACTTCAAGTTTCAAGATTGAGTACTTGCAGTTTTCCCCACTTTAGATTTCACTGGAAAACAAAATACAACGCATAAACAAGATAAAACCATGTAAAAACGATAAATATATTACTATTATGTCAGTTTAAGTTGCGCATGGCGGCTTCCTTTGCAAGTTAAATGGCATTAGTACGAATATGATACTGATACAGTTTTTTGCAGTGCTGTAGGTGAAGGCCTCCGTGTCTCGGGGGCAGGGGCCGTGGGCGGACGGAGAGGCTTGGGGAGGTTACAGAGGAGGAGGGAGAGGGGGAGGAGGAGCTGGAGGGTGGTGGGACGAAGGGGAGGGAGGAGGGGGGTCTGACTGAAGTGCGTTCTTGTAACAGAGCTTATGTCGGAGTCAAGAGGAGGCCAGTGTGCCGATCGCACGCGAGCCCGCACCTCAAACACAACACAGTTCACTTTCGGTTACACAGGCTGAGCACATGTCCCGCTGTGAGTGGGACTGCACACAGTTTTAAGATCAAATTAGATGCAAAAACAAAACCAAAAAAACCCAACATTATATTTTCTGGTTTAGAGAGAAAAAATCAAGTATTGTCATTGTCTCCATGGAGATGTTATTGCTTTACCTGGAATGTTCCACAGCACAGCCTTTAGTGTTAACTCACCTTGGCTATTGCTCTGTGGTGAGGTCATGTGCTCCCAAAAATATATATTCATAAACTTCAAGTATTGCAGAAACACAAAGCTGCATGACTAGACTTGCGTTGTTCACCACGTATTTAGCGTTAACAGCGTGCATCAAACTCTATCATGGCAACTGGTGAATAGAAGAATTTTGATGACCTTGCTTGCTTTTCGTTATAATATTCATAAGCCTAAAATGTTGTATAGTGATCCCTCGTTTATCAAGGGAGTTACATTCTAAAAATAACCCGCAATAAGCAAAATCTGTGAAGTAGTCAGCAATTATTATATATGTTTTAAGGCTGTAAAACCCCTCACCACACACTTTATACACTTTTCTCAGACTCTCACATTTCTTTCTTGTTTAAACACTCTCAAAGTTCAAACCTTTGTATATTATATCCCTTTTCCTCGATGATGCTTTAAATGCGTTGTTCTCGTGCCTCTGCTCCAGCGGTGTCCACAGAGGCGCCTCTCCGTGCACAGAAACATTTTGGAGTCCAAAGCGTTTCTGAAATTTGTCGGGACAGAACGTTTCATTGACATTGTGACATCTAGTGTGGATGCAAATAAATAATTAAACAAATAGACATGGCCTGGTGGCATCAACTGCTTGTCTCCATGGAAATAGATCATTTTAATACCATACTGTGGAACATTACAGGTAAAACAACAACACACAGGTGGTTGGCCCTCGCTCCATTAAAACATGTTTAAATACATTTTCCTTACATTTTAAGGCACTTCTTTTACACAGCTGCAATATTTTTTGTATAATGTCAAGCTGACTTATGCGAAACTGATTGGTGAATGGTTTTGCTTTGCTTTTATGTTAGCTTTTAATGTTTTGAATATACTTTATTTGCGGGAAAACAACATATTAACATGTTTAACAAGTTTCACTTTTGTTTTTGATGCTCTGAGTTTCTCCTCACTTTGCTCTCTGCATTAAGTCACTCCCCCTTCAGAGCGTTATCACAACTCAATCAGTGTGCATCACCCTAAATGAAACTACTGCACTTCACATCAGGTTTGTCAAGTTGCTGTGTACAGTTTTGTATCGTATTTTTGTACATTTTTTTGGAAAATTGTCGTGTGGGAGCATGGGTGATTTATGCTTGTGGGCGGAGCATTGCACAGAATCGTACAGTTAACTATAAGAAGAGTTCGAATAGGGCCCAAGAGAGATTGCTAAAATACTCAAACATGCATGGATGACATCTAAAACTTCTTGAGGCATGTTTTTGGTGAAGGAACAACGTTATAACATAGTAGAAAGCTCAAAAAGTTGATTTTGCATAATACCTCCTCTTTAAGAACCTTGAAAGAAACCTAACAATCAAGACCTAAAAACTGAGCTCATCTGTACTACTTAAACAAATTGGATTTGTGATTTCATTTTTGATATAAAGTCTAACAGTGCATGCCATTTTTCGCAAAGCTAGTCACGGCTCCTGGAACCTGCACGTCCCTGTTGCATTGCGGGACGTGTGGATGGATCACCTCTCCTCACCTCTCGTGCGGCTTTGCTCCTCCATCTGGACTGAATTGTCACGTAGAACCTGAGTTATCACGACAAGGAGTCCAGTCCAGACCAAACATCAACACGAAGACTTCACGTGTGACACAGACCCTCCTGCCGGGTTTACAAAGGGCCCATGATGTCATCACAGTGGTAGATTCTGAAGTGGTGTCATGCAGCATTTTATAGCCAAGAGCGTCCCTATTTACCCAGGACTGTCCCAGTTTTGAGCCCTGTGTCCCATGTCCCATCAGATTTATACAAAAACATTTATTTTCCCCAGTTTTATACAAAAACATGTTACAAGTGAACATATTTTTAACTAATGTGATTCAATATACTACTGGTTGGTATCACATATAAGTTAGTAGAACTTGCAAAATCATAGTAATTAGTGTCAGATATAACAAGTTAATAGAACTCGTCATGTCACTGTGAAGAATGTCAGATATCAACGTTACTAGAACTTTCAAAATCATAATTATTTGTGTTACATACTATAAGGTTAAATGCCAAAGTAAAACCCATTTAGTGTAAACTGGCAAAAGCAAATACACTACACTTGGAGTTTAGCTAATGTAGGCAAGTAAAGTATTTACTGGAGTTACTTGAGTGTTGTTGATGGGCATTTTGTTTCCCAACTTTTTTTTTTTAAGTAAACCTCACTTCGTCGGGTTTATAGTGTAAAGGGGGCAATATATTTTCATTTGTTTAACTAAAATGCAGAAAAGTATCCTTGAAAATGACCATACATTGCAAAAATCAAAGGTATACTGTCAAAACCAAACTTAGAGAGACTTCGTGCATTTGTCACCAGTAGGTTAGAGTACGGTAACGGCCTGCTCACTGGCCTCTCCAAACGAGCCTTAAGACAACTGCAGTACATCCAGAACACTGCTGCTCGGGTCCTGACTAGAACCAGGAAGTACGAGCACATAAGTCCTGTGCTGAGGTCTCTGCACTGGCTCCTGTGGCTCAGAGAATGGATTTTAAAGCAGCTCTGCTTGTGAACAAGACTCTGCATGGCCTAGGTTCAAAGTACATCTCCGACATGTTAGTGCCATATGAAGCATCTCACACTCTGAGGACTTCAGGGACCAGCCTCCTGCTGGTGCCCAGAGTCAGGACTAAACACCTGGATCAGTCTTCACGAAGATGTGAGACAGGCCTCTACTCTGACAATGTTTAAATCCAGGCTCCAAACAGTTCTGTTTAGCTGTGCGTATGACTGAAAGGTTTTTATTCTGCACTTTTCTCCTTTAATGTTAATTTTATGATGATTATTTGTGTTTTGATTTGTGTCATTTTAATGTCTTTCTTAACCTGTAAAGCACTTTGAATTACTTTGTGTACAAATTGTGCTATACACATAAACTTGCCTTGCCTTACAATAGAACAAGTCTGATTAAGACATCTTATCAATTGCCTTTGTAATACATGTTTTGCCTGCCTTAGATTATATCCTGACCCACTAGTGAGTCGAGAATGGACAATGTTGGATGTTGTTTTTTTTTCACAGTTGTATTAATACCAACCATCCAAATCCGGGTGTGTCCCAGTTTTTAATTTTGAAACTCTGGTCGTCCTAAACAAGGCCCTAGATTGAACCCAGAACACTCATATATCATATACAGGCTAAACAAAAACTAATGCTAGCAGCTACATTTACCCTTGACTTTTCCCATAGTCTATTCTCTGTCTCCGGCGACCACCTGACTGTAGCATCCCGTGACCCTCGGTGACCTGTCTGCTGACCTCCGCCTGACCCTCTCCGTGTCTGTGCTGACCCCATGCTCTGCGACTGGGATATGACTTTAGCCTGCAGCTCCAGCGTACCTCGCCCTCCCTCCCACTCGTGTAGCCCAGCCCTGCCTGCTTCTCATGGCTCTGCGTCACTGCGTCCGGTACTCTGCTGACTCCACATCTGCTCACGGGCTGCAGCCTAATGCAACACATGTGTGAGAGGGGCAGTCTGGGAAGAGGGCTTTGAGATGATGATCTAGTCTTCATAAAGCTGTGTAGTACTGTTTGGAATGGCAGTTTTGGGAAAGAGACATAATGCAAAAATAACTGTCGGTAGCTTTGAGCCACAGTATAACTTGGTTTACTCCAGTGCTGGAAGAAGTACTCGGTTTTGTTGCTGAAGTAAAAGTACAGACACCAGAGCAAAAAAATAAATACTCAAAAAAAAAAGTATCACATGAAAAAAATCTACTTATGTTAAAGCATTAAAGTACCCGTTTAAAATAGTACTTAGAAAAAAGTAAAAGTAGTTTGCATAGCTTTTGATGTCTTATAAAGCTTAAAATATTGTGATTTTGCTCAAACGATGATCACAATAAAAAAAAAACCCTTTAGCCTTTTTTCATAGGTTTCAAACTTACTACAAAATTTTTACTTTTTACTTTTCAGTCCTGTTCAAACATGTAGTGGAGTAAAAAGTACAGATACCTTCTCTCAAATGCAATGAGGCAAAAGTAAAAAAAAAAAATCCACTTTAAAGTCTGCTTAAGTAAGTACAGATACCGAAAAGTTGAACTGAAGTACAGTACTTTACTACTTTTACTTTGTTAAACTGCACCATTGATTTTCTCCTGTCCAAAACCTGTACATTTTTATTTTCTTTAAAATATATTAAATGGGCGTAGTATTGATCAAATTAGAAATAGCCTATATGTGTTATCTGGCTGACAATATTTCTCTTATGTTGTAGTTGGGGATCAAGTAAGTGAAGTGAAAGAACTGTGAAAAATACTTAAGTGCAGGAATATTAGCCCTAATCTTGTTGTGTTTTTTTTTTTTCTTTTTTAAATTACAGACTAAGCTTCTCATCTCTGTCTGTTCAGTTTGCGAAGGGGTCAGATGTGAAATTACCTTTTCTCTTGCAGACATAACTGCTATCCACTAAACCTACTCAAACAAAACACTTCATTGATTTACAGTGATTCTGGTTGAAAAGTGGATATTACACTTCTATGGGGTATTCATTGTTAACACATAACATTTGAATCGCCATGTTACCTTTTATTGCTTTGAAAATGCAAAATTTGTGAAATATATTGAACGATTTAAGTAATCTCCATGCTAAGTCACTCCCCCTTCAGAGCGCTATGATTGCAAGACAACTCAAAGATGCATAAATGAGACATATAAAACTACTTTGGCCATGTTTTTGACGTGGGAAAGAAGTTATAACATGGTAGAAACCTTCAAAAAGTTGATTTAGCATAACACCCCCTCTTTAAGTATTACTTTCATGGCCACATTATTTACTTAATTAATACGCAACTGATAACCTACCATTAATGGCAGATGTTATCATTAGTTTAACCAAATTACACTATTAGTCTGGTTTAACTGGTTTATTGACCGCTGTTAGCAATATTATTACAATTTTGTCCTATTATTAGCTAAATGCATTTAAAACATATTAGGCTACATTATCTACCTGTGATTATATTGTTGCATTATTGGTTGCTACATACCCTAAAATCGTTCATTGGCTAAATTTTCAGGCAAAAAGTGAACTTACTTGAGAAAATGCTCAATACCAAAGCTAGCAGTGAGATGACATTAGCTTCTGTCGCTCATCAATTGTTAATTCAATCAAACAGAAATCCAAACTCAAATTTACCCAACATATGAATTTCCTGTAATTGCGTAAAGATAAACGCCCTGTTCTGTCTGCACAGTCCAATTAGGGTTGGATGGCTAAAGAATCAGATGACTGTATGCTCTGAAACGAGATAACGTTAGCTTAGCCGCTCATTAGCCCTCTCTGTGAGCTCTCGTGTAATATTGTCTCACAGATGTTAGCTTTGGCCTGAATGATGAATCAAGTGCACACATGTGGTATTTGATGAAATTTTACCTGTTCCACAACCATTTCCTCTGTTGAGAAAATTCATTAGATTCAGCTAGCTAAGAAAATAGCAGTGTCACGCAAAGGCCCGGTTTCAGAGTCGGTTGATATGTCTCATCTTTTCTGCTGCCTTTGAAACTGGTTGGTCACGTTTGTACGGCACCCTAAAGAGGACATAGTGAAAATTTAAAAAAATAGAGTGATGGACCTAGGCAAGTTTGAGTTTGGGGCCCTTTATAGACTATTATCGATTGTTTTTCTCCATTATTCTTCCATTATATTCTAGGGATGCACTGGAAACTTCAATTTATGATACAATTACATTTTTGTTTTCATTGATTATGCCATACATTAACAGGTCTACTCACAGAAATCAGTTTGGTGCAAATTAATACCTTTAATTTTAAAATGCATAATCACTTTTTTCCATGGAAGCCCTATGGACAAAGGACAAATGTAGCGTACATTGCCATGTTTAGATCATGTTTGAATCCAGGCCTATTTAATGACGTTTTCTTGATGAGTTAAAGAGATCTAAATTCTGATAGCAAAACCAAGGCAAATTTGCTGCCGAGTCAAGCTAGGTTATTAGCTTGCATCCTCACACAGCACTTTTCCAACTTCAAGTCACTCAAAGCGCTTTACATCGAGGAACCACTCACACATTCACACACCAATGCACACAGACACAGGGGGCAACTGTTGGTTAAGTGTCTTGCCCAAGGACGCAACAACAGCATTCATCTGTGTGAGCTGGAATTGCACCACCAACCTGAGGGTTAGAGGAACTGACCGTTTTTACCAATTATGTCGGGAACAGGATTCGAACCACCGATCTTTGGATCACACTACCAACTGAGCTACTATTGCCCACTGAGCTACTGTTACCTGACTTAACTTCTCGTTACAAATGCACATTGCTAATTTGCATATCAGTTTACGTCAGAACTGTGTTTCTACCCCTTTAAATGGGGTTCAGTCAGAGTACTCAACTCCTACCTTTGAGATTCATATGACAACTTTGTGTAGCCAATCCCTAATAAATAATGATAGGGTTTAACATTTGTGGACCAAAGATTTGGATATTTCTTTCAAAAACAGTAAATGTGCCATTAAGTTATACAGGCCCCTGCACTCCATCTGAAATCATGACATCATCAAATTGTAGAACGTGAACGCAACCTATTAAATGTAGTCTTTTAAGTTACCTTTGGCACGGCCTTGAACTGCAGGCGAGCATGTTTTTAGACCTACCTGTTTCATGATGTCGTTGATTTTATGAGCAGTGTTTTCGCTCGGCTCCAGTCCAGTGTTTTGACTGGAACGTGAATCCCATCTGGGAACAGTGTGGGAGGAACAGTCATCCGCAGTGATACATATCTGCCAAAAACCCTTTGAACAGTGACACTTGACATTTCAGAGGGAGCTGGTTATTAAGTGTCTGATAGGACCTTGAGTTATGTCAAGTCTGAGTAATACTGCAGACAGAGAAAATTATTTGATGGTCTTGCTTTATCTTTTGTGCTACAGGTTTTGTGCTATAAATGCCGAAACTTGATGGAACTAATGGTATTCAAGAAAGGAAAACAATAGTTAGCATCCACACAGACACAGGAAGCTCGAGAAACCCACTGATAGAATTGTGTATAGTATTATATGAGGACAATGTCTCTGAACATGCAATAGCCTGGTTATATTCAATGGAAAGGCTTAGTAAAATCCAATTGGTCTGTTTTTGGACTGGTGTACTTTGCATACTTGGGGTGACAGTGGCTCCTTTGTTTGAGCACTCGTCCTAACCTGGGACGGTCCAATCACGGACCCTAAATTGTAGCACATGTCTCTCAAATGCTCATATCATTCAGAACAAAATATATAACTTTTTTTTAAAACCTGAGATGAACAGTTTAGAGCTTCGATTGTTGATTCTGAAGAAATCCGTGCATTGTCTTAGTCCTCTGCGATATCCCTCCCTTCCTCTCTACTTGTAAGCCGCCATGTTTTTTTTGACCCGAACTGACCATGCATCTCTCTGATTGGTCCAGCTGTACCCCTGTGTCCGTCTGCGGCACAGGACTTCCACTCTAGAGTTTTGTAATGTCTCACAAAAAATGTTTTTGCTTGCAGTTTGGTGAATAACCATTGTTTATCTAGTCAAGTTGTATTTCTGATTCCCTGCTTTGCGCACAGTCGCGTATTAAACTATTAGGCACACTGGAAGGGGTAAAACAAATAACTCCATTCTCCAGATCTGACCCAAAGTGACAGGGAGTGAGGGAAGGACAGAGGGACAGAGGAGACACACTCACAGAAATAGTCAATATTAGATTGGGCAAAATTCACAAGATGATGGCCATGTCTTTGTAAAATGTTCTCAAAGTGTGTGATTCCGGCTGTTCAGGTAAGATTCCAGTAATTCCAGCCTGTGGAGATGTGGAATGCCTCTCATGTACTATAACAGGTGCACAGTTACTACAGTGTGTGCAGCAGAGCAGAGCGAAGATACATGAAGTGGAATCAGCCCGTAAGTTCTGTTGTTGTAGCTCACCTCGCCTAGTGAATGTGGTGTGAGAGTGATTGATGGTGGGAGGGGCGGTCAGTCTACACCAGTGTGGAGTGAATGAAGGCTTTGTCAAGTCTCTAAACCGTAATACAAGTGTAAAGCATTATTATTTTTATTAACACTTTTATTTTTGGGTCCTCAAGTTTTTAATAGGTACTTCGTTCAGTTAATTTAGCAAGTTCATCTGTGTTTATTTGGATGTCTTCCCTATGTTGGTGGAACCAGACAGACCAGGGATTTGCACAGTATTTCTGATAAAACTGTTATTTATTTCAGTTCTCCCTTTACCTTCTCTGCACACTTATCTAAGCACCCCCTCCTCAAGAGAATCCATCAGCTGAGGGAGTGGCATGGGGCAATTTGTTAACCTTTGACCTGGGTCTTGGGATGACCTCTCGAGTTTGTTCTGGATGGTGTTTTGGAAACCTTAAGGCCTTTCCTGCATGATGTGTAAGTTAGACCTGGTTTAGGTCTGTTTAAGCCCTGGTTGTACTCCTCATTTAGATTTGGTTTAAACATAGGTTCAGTGCAGGTTTAGATCTTGTTTAATCAAGATCCGTGGCATCCTTCTAGTGTATATTATCTGTAAGCTGTAAAGCAAATGTACCAGATTTTTTTTCCATGCATTTGAGCAAAATGTGTCTTGTCACAGTACAGATATACAGTATAAGCAGCTCTTAAGGTCAAATAAGTCAGCCTAGTTAATTTGTACTGTTCTGCATTCACTGTAAAATCATCATGTATTGGACATGGGGACATTTTATTGTATTTTAAGGCCAATATTAGTGATGATGAACTTAAATTGTAATTGAAATGTGTATTTTAATGTACGTTCACTTGCCCAAGACTGCATATTGAAAGTAGCAGGAGCTAAATCTGGTACAAGTTGTCTTTTCTTTTGTAAGATTAATGAATTTTTTACACAGTCCCTGACAAATAAAGAAAGAAAAGTAAGTGTAATGTCTGAATCTAATTATAAAGCATATTATTGTCCCAGAATCAGGAAGTATATGATCAGCATACTAGTTGTTAACTTTACCATCACAGCAAAACTCTGCTCTGGTCTCTAATTGTGAAAAGTGCTTGTAATCCTAATTATATGAATAATTAGGATGCTCGGAATGTATAAGTGAGGAATAACTTTGGACACTGCAGACTGTTTAAAATGAACTACCTCTGTTTATCGTGTTTTTAAAAATCAGGTACAGCGCCTTCAATTTACAAGTGAAAAATATCAATTGTATTTCTTATTTTTTTGTTCTATACCGACATATGATACAATCTGAAATGCATTGATCTTATAGGCAAATAAAAAATGTAAAGAAACTGTTTTGCACTCAGCACAAGTCCAAAAACAAATGAAAAATACTCTAATCCCATTTTCAATTAAAAGCTCGGGAGGAGAGAGCAGTTCATTTGCGGTTCAGCTTATTATTCCAGGCACAGCACTGGCTCGCTCCTAACTCTGCCGATGCATATTTATATGTTTAACATACAGACATGCATTCATAATGACAGAGGAGGAGCACCAAATGCAAGAACGCTCATTAATGCGCTTTGCCAATCAGTCCTGTGAGCTGCAGCCACCCAGTCATTTCAATCTGACACGCACACACACACACACACATACACGCACATACACACACATACACGCGCACATGCACACACACAACCACACACAGACACACACACACACAGCACCGAGCCAAACAACCCAGCAGAACGTACACGCATGTTTACTGCACTGGGGAATAATGGGTTTTATCTGGAACTACTGCAAAAGTCAGGAAACAAAGAGAATGTACTATAAGAGAGTGCAATGAGGAGCTTCAGACTTAGCCTAATTAGCATTCATTAAACACATCACTCGGTCATTCAAATTCATTTTGGCTTGTTATTGCCACTTTTTGGCCTTGACTAGACATAGTGTTGAGAATACTTGAAATACAGAATAATGTACTCGTACTTTATTGTAAAGCTCATTAAGAGAAGGACAAGGGTTTACAGCTATGTCAACAAAGCAAAGGGTGGATACACTGAGGAGTTTGAATCTAAAATCTATGTTTTAAAAAAATGTGTTGAGTTATTACATATTTTTCCTTTCCTCCACAATTCTCTGTATCATATTTTTGATGTGTTCTGTGTATATCTAAAAAGTAGAAAGTACTAAACATAAAGAAAAAACTGCACTGAATGAGAGGGTGTGTCCAAACCTTTGATTAGTAGTGTATCTGCTTTAAAATATATTCCGTCACATGGTCCAAACGGAGTACTGTATTCTTAATACTTTTCATACTTTCACATTCAGTTGTATTATATTATAGTATAAACACGCATCAGGATGAAATGTATTTAGACAAGGGAAACTCGCTCATGCACTCACCACTAGAGTTTTTCAAGCCTAAATTTCATGATTAAGTACGGCCATGTACTACTTTGAAACTTTTCATATATATATATATATATATAAATCTTAAATCTTAACTGTTACCTTGCAATCATAATGTTATCAAGGGCCAAAACTAGTCTAAATTACCCAGTATGTATCGTATTATCTGTATATTTGTGTTTTGTTGAAGTTTCACATGAAGTACTTTGAGCAGCTGAGGTTGTATTTAAATGTGATAAATAAATAAAAATGAATTGGATTGAATATGACTAAAAAACCCAAAAACACAACGTAAATATAATTTCACCTATAGCTACAAAAGTGACAAAATGGTGAGAGCCACAAAAGAAGAGCGCCTTACGTAAGAGAACATAAGTGCATTCCAGATGTCATGTCACACGCCAGACAGAGCAACACAATTCAAGTACAGCCCTGTGCCTCTACGTATGTTTATAGGTCACAGCTTAAAGCACATCACAATTATTTGAATAATGAAGATTAAAGGTCCTATATTAGGCAAAATTGATTCTTGTGAGCTTTAAGACGTCTTCTAATGCTGTTACCTCCTCAAAAACATACCTGGAGTTGTGTTTTGTTTCATTCACTTTTTGTTTGAGTCTTTTAATCCTTTAATATTAGTCTGTCTACAGCTGCAAAGCTCAAAATGCTCGGTTCCACCTTGTGATGTCATGGAGTGTTCAAGTTACCTGCTACCTTTTAACTTTAGTTCAGTAGAGACGGCCAATTCCAGCGCTGAAATTATCCAAATAATTTTAGTGAAGGTATATGGAGTTTTAAAAACACAGTGGAGCACTTCCTGTATTACCGCATGACATCACAAGGTGGAACACAGTGTTTTCTGTTTGGGAGAAGAACTCAGCCTAGATATTCAGGTTTTGTGTGTTAAATGTGTGAATGAAACAAAACACAACACCAGGTATGTTTTTTGATCAGGAAACAGCCTTATAATATAGATCAGAAAATGGAATAATATGGGCCCTTTGAGCAAGTCAGTCATTTTGAACAGTAATGTGAAACTATTTAATACAAAATATGTATTATAGTACGAAGGAAGGCCTAGTACTATCTCGGTGTTAATAAGACCTTTAGATGCCACACACTGTTTAAATTGCGTTTCAAATTAGAGACTAAATGTGTAAAATTCATGGCATTATTGTTGTTAATTTACACAAGGAATGAAAGAATGTTTCAAGAGATTTGCTTAAAAATCCAGAAATACTTTTTTTAATTTTTTTTTATTTCAGATAAAGACACATAAAATAGAGTCAGACATCAGACAGCATTCAGATTTTTTTGTTTTTTTTCTTGTGCAAGTAAATATGTGACTTATTACATGCATGTCTTGGAGGAGGCTCTAGTAGCTGTGAGATGATTGTGAGGAACAAAACGCAGATCTCACATTATCACAAACTTAAGCTTTTTCCTTATAACCTTCTTCTACCAAGTTTTTTTTTCCAAGTTATCTAAAGCAAATTACAAACCCCTTCCGAGTTAACCATCACAACGCACAGCTAGCGTCACAAAAGCTGCCTGTAGCCTCTCCCCAGACGTATCTCCATACATTAGCCATCACTTTGGTTTGGATCTAGGGGTCAGGAGCCCCGTCCAGCCAGCAGGCAGACGTCCGCTATGGCTCGGGACACTGTTTATAAATTATTAATGAATTTTCCCTCTCCCGCCTGTCATTCCGGACAGCCGCTGACACGCGCGGACGCCTGCTTGCTAGCTAACGTGGCGGCGCGCTTCTCAAACAGATTGCAATTAATTCCTCTGCAGTTTGTCCATCAAGGCAAACTCTGACAACATAATCCCCAGCTAATCCGCCGCGTTCAGTTTCCCTTGTTGGCCCTCATGCAAAGTGCTCTGCCAAATCCCGCTACCTGTCAGCTCCGGGCCCGGCTCCCGTGGGTGCTGGGCGGTGCGGGTGTCGCAGGAGGGGTGAGCACGCAGAGCTGGGTGGCTGCCTGGCTAGACTTAACCCCTGCCTCCCTCTACGTAATCCACTGTAAACAGCCAGAGCCTTAGAAGGGCTAACTGCGCTAATCAAGCCGCGAGCTGGCCCAGTCACTATCATACACAGTGGCCTAAGAACTAGAGATTTGGGCCGCTACTGCCGAGTGTGGGGAGCAGAGGGGCCCATTGACAAGTCCTAATCCTGGAGGCGCGGACACGAGCAGGAGAGGGACTGTGGCTGACACCGGGATTTTGGACAGAACACATGACACTTCTGCGACGTTTCGATCTAATTTACTACCATTGATGTGACTGAAAACTTGCCCAGCCTTGTGTAATATAAAAAGCTGCCAGAGACATTTAAAAAGTGCTCTACCTGATTGTTACTTTCTTGAAAAATGGTTTGTAGTCGTCCAAAGTTATTCTTCTCTTATCTTATGCGTTTGGAACATCCTAATTATTCACAGTGATGAGTTTATAAGCGGTTTTCGCAGCTTCCGCAAGCCAGAGTGGAGTTTTGCCTTCACGGTACTGTTGACCAGCATGCTAAGCACACACTTCCTGATTATTGAACAATAAAACACTGTATAATTAGATGCAGACAATACACATGGGATATTTTGACCTTAAGAGCTGCATAAAAATAAAGTTTCGGTGAACTTTAAAAACACAAGAATACCACCTTGTGACCATAGTAGAATGAAAAAGTAATGACTACAAAATTCCTATACATCTAATGAGGTTTTTTAAACTGGTAAAAGATATTTTAACAAAAGACAAATTATGTGTGGCATGTAAAAAGATTAAAAACAGAAATATACTTACAATCCCCAAAACAAAAGTCACACAAACATTTTCTAAATTTGGAAAAAGAAAAGAATCCCATGCTTATTTCCAACCATTTCCAAATCTCTCCATGAAGGACCAGAATCCACAAGAACAACTTGAAAGCCCTCGCGCTAAGCCCACTCACATTAAGTCAATTGAAAGTTCTTGGAAAGTGCCACTGAGCACAACACCAGAGGCATAACCAGAGCAGCTTGAGTTTCCGCCTGTCCAACGCTCCCATTGTTCCCTGAAGTAAGCACCTTGAGCGGGGGTGCAGAACAGGAGGGTGGGGGTCTGCGGCGAGACACCCAGACCACTTTGTCCATGTCCATCACACCCTATCAGTGGGATTTGGCTTATTGTTTCTTATCAATGCATTAGTAACTCGGCAAAAGGAGTAATTTAATCTTATCTGCGTTTATTTACATCTTCTGTAATACAAAGACATCATCGGTGAGTTATGCCCAGAAAGTGACGTAAACAACTTTTTGTTTCATTAATCGAGACTTCCTTAAGATGAACAGTGAACATTTCTAAGTCACTGGGGAGTAAAGTGCGGTAATCTTGCTCAACTGTTGTTCTAGTACAGTTCCCCGCCTTGCAAATACGCATAGGCTAAATGTAAACTCTTCTAAGGCTTATTCAGGTACTCTGGTTATTATTTCAATTATTTGGGCTGAACAATTAAAAAAAATGGTCTCATAAGAAATCTCATACATTTGGTTGGACAGGATCACACAGGATCATGTAGGTTTGGATAGTATTTTTCTTCTAACAAACAAAATAATCACATAAAAGCTATATTTTATGTTTACTCTGGTTATCGTTGTTTAATATGGGTTAATGACTCGTGAGTTACATCTATGAGGTCTGCTGCAGTTCCAAAACCCAGTGATAAAATGACAACAAAAACATTAAATCAAATAAATAAAAATTTGTTAGGCCAAAATTGTAAAAGTTGCACAAGTTATGGCAAAAATCTGTTTTTTAGTATTTTATGAATGTCATAATTTCCTATTTTAATATGCCACAGCTGATTCCCTTTGGAGTTTGTCATTTGGCAGGGCCGATCCAGCCTATAAGCAGATTAAGCAGCCGCTTAGGGCCCTGAGGCCAGCAGAGGGCCCCCAAGAGCCCATATGTTTATACTGAAAATAATATAATATATCAAGTTTTATTGGACATAGGGCTTGTGTGTTTACAGCAGCCTTAATATCCCTCTAAAACAATTACATTTGTTTTATATCTATAGTAGCAAAATATCTACTCCTGCTAAATTTGTTTTTGAGCCAGGCAGAGGTGAGGACAGCTATGTGCTTACACCGGTGCAAGGACCCTTTATAATGTAAATTAAAGCTCACTGTCGCCAACTGGAACACATTAAAATCCACCAGAAACTAAGAAAAAATGTCAAGAGTTTAAAAAATCTTGACCCCATATATGTTTGTCTACCGTTCTTGTGGCTATAGTAGTTGTGACATTCTGGACGTTTTCAGTCTGACGTTGGTTATAGAAATACAAATACAACTGGTCAAAGTGATGAGAGCAGAGTCATAATGTCGTTAAATGTGAATCACCAATAGCTGAGCCAGGAGGCATCTGCTATCAGGGGCCCAAGAGGCAAATTCAGCTTAGGGCCCACTGAAAGCTAGGACCGGCCCTGACATCTGGATACATGAACTAATTACAAATTGGCTGTGGAAAAGACTAGGATTTTGTGATTTAGATCAGCAAGTAATAGCGTAAATTCAAAATCAGTAGACATTTATTTACCCATTCAATGCAATCTTTGTGGTTTGCAAATTGCAGTCATTCCAGTTGCAATGTAAACTTACTTGCAACCTGTGAATAGCTGGTAATTCACAATGGTACAACTCATCTGTGCCAGCGTTCATTTCAGACTATTCCAAATTAGCACGTTAACCTCCATGGTGTTTGCATTATTTCATATCTCATTTCAGAGGCCAGAGACTGTGGGAAACTTTGGGCAAATATGTATGCCACTTGAGCGCTTCAGATAAGAGCACCCTGATGGGAGGGGCTTCTGAGAGTGTGGGGATGACAGGGCGGCCCCCGGGAGCTGTGAGGGAAATGCGGACATGACATACGGCCGATAAGGGCCCTCCAGCAGGTTAACACCAGAGCTTGTAGCTGGGATTGCCCCGAGAAGAGCTCTTAAGGCCGAATATGCGGGACGATAGAGGACCTCCTTGCAGAGTGGTTGGCCAGTGCGCATGGCAGACCTACATGGCACACTGACAGGCCCATACCACACCTACAGCATCTCAAGTACAGACATGACAAGAAGCAATGTAAACCCTATCAGTGTATGATAACTCCCAGTATGCAACACTTCCACCTTAAACATGCACATTTTATAGTTTTTTTTTTGTGACAAATTTCCGAATCAGGTTAGGCACAGTGGTTGCGCTGATTTAGTGATTAACACAACTGAACAAGCCACTCTAAAAAAAAACTCACTATGCCATTTATTAACTCTTATTTTTTGCTGGGAAAAAAAAATAAATCTGGATTATGAAGTGCACAGTGTGTGGTCATCTGCTTGACTCACAAAGGTGGTATTACTGTACCTGGAATGTTCCTCAGTATTGTTTTATCTGTCTTTGAAGGACCTGTACCTTATTTTTTCCATGTTTCTGTGCAAAATTTGTCTTGCTCCAGTACAGATATATTGTATGAGCAGCTTTTAAGGTCAAAATAAGTCCACTGTTTACTGTTTGTGTCTACTTCTAAGGCGTTTTATTGTCTGAAGTGCATGGTTAGCATGCTAGTTGTTGTCAGTTTTACGGCCACTGCAGAAGACTGAACTCTGAATTCAAAAGGTAAGAGAGGAATAACTTTGGACCACTGCAAACCGTACTTTCCGGAGCACAGTGTTCCATTGTTTATGGCGGAGGTTATGTTCCAAAAATAACCCGCAATAGGCGAAATCCGCGAAGTAGAAAACTTTTTTTTTTTTTTTAGCAATCTATGAGGTCGGACACATAAAAGATTAATAGTGATTAAGGCGTATATCACAGTTCCTCTGACCGCCTCTCCTTGTCCTGGCACCGCTCCACTGTAGTGTCGCAAAATGTTCTTTTTCCTGCAGTCACTGATCCACAAAGCTAAAGCAGACTCCATCCACACGATGGTCTTGTTACCTGTTTCCAGTTACAGCCCTTTTTGTTAAAACTTATTGCTGCTGTCGTCATTATGTTATTTTCCTCATTCTTTAGGTGATATGTGAAGTCATTCTCTATTCCATAATAGCACCCCTACAGCCGCGTAACTTCTGCCTGCCCTCAACATGTCCATGTCCTGCTTAAATAAACCAACACGGCAGGACAGTTACAGCTCGTCTGTATTTAACAACTTCACTCGTCTCATCTGTTGCGCGCCCTGTGCACGTTCACGCCCTGTGCACGCTCACTCATTTTTATCGGTGCGCTCCTCAAATCATCTGTACCACAACAATAAGTAGGAACCAATATTATGAAGAAAGTAAATGATGTAATACATAATATAATAAATCATATTTATTGTTAATAAAATAAGTACAGGAGGCACTGAGCCAATCAGGATGCCAGGAGCCAATCAGAACATGCGTGTTCATACACTGTAAAAAAAGCATGCAAAATTGCAGCAAAAAAAATCTGCAATACAGCGAGACCACGAAAAGGGAACCGCAACATAGTGAGGGACCACTGCATAAGTTGCACCGGAGTATAAGTCGCACCAATCAAAAATGTATAATAATGAAGAAAAAAAAACATATATTTCCCATATAAATCACATCTGAGTATAAGTCGCACCCCCAGCCAAACTATGAACTTAGTTCTATTTTTACTGCCAAAAAGTACATGGAGGGGAATTGTGGTGTTGCCACAATTAAGTACAGGAACAGCAGAAGGAGCAGTGGAATAAGAAAGCCAAAAATGTATCAAGAGTTAAAACACTTTTAAGAGAAAGTACTTAATACTAAAAACAAAAACATGGTGTATAACATGGTTTAAAGCTCAAAAAAATAAATAAAGAAATTACCTTTATTCTATTTACATACTATTTTCTTGAGTTGACCTTTCCCATTTGTGAAGTACATATATTTGCGCACCTAACAAAACAGCGCATACTCAATAATCGCTAACCTATACATATATTTGTACACCCTCTGCAGTGTATTTTCATCTTCCATCTTCTCAGCAAAACAAATGCCACGGCCTCAAAACGGATGGAACAGGCAATAAAAAGTGAGTGATGGCCATTGATATTTGAGAGTGCAGGGATCTGCGCGGGGCTTTACATAAACAGCCTAATAAATAGATCGATCGCATACACCCGGGAAGCATTGGTGTCACAGAGAACGACACGCAGAGAGGAAGGGAGGAGGGCTGCTGGAGCCTTAGACAAGAGCGGCGCTAAGCTAACGTGAGGGGGACATAGATAAAATGATGGCAGATTGTTGGCGTCGAAGAATAAAGGTTTTCTTGCAATAATTATATGATGTATAGTTAGGAGATAGTGTGGTTTAGTGTTGCAGTTTTACATGAAATCTAGAGGAAGTTAATCTGGTTAGTATTTGGGGATAATATGATTTGAAATGAAATAAATACAAATTAATGATATGGTGTATGGAAAGTAATATTAATGTTTCTAGCTATCCTTTTTCCGATTGACGTGACACTCATTGAGAACTGTTACATCATGCTTTGAAATCTCAACTTTTTTATAAATTTAAAGTCCCTGTATCTGATTTTCCCATGTACTTGAGCAGAATGTGTTGCCCTGGTACAGATATGTTGTATAAGCAACTCTTGAGGTCAAATTAGGTCAGCTATGTGCTGTCTGTATCTAATTTTATTGTCCAATAATCAGAGAGAGTTATAAAAAGTGCTTATAATTAGGATGCTCTGAATGCATAAGGTAAGTGAGGAATAACTTTGGATCACTATAAACTGTTTAAAATGAAGTAGTTCTGTTTTTTTCATGTTTTAATCCAGTAGAGCACCTTTAAACAGGCTCTGAATAGTCTGGTTGTGCAATACATGTGCCTTATTAATAGGTTTTAGATGACATCCCAGCATTACATACAGCAACTTTATGATTGATTATAAATGGTAGTACTTTAATAAGGTTTAAAATATTGTTCTTCATGGTTTCCTTTTGGGTATTTGTATCATATCTGAATAATTCTTGATCTGAGATGTAATAAGACCACAAATAATAAGCTGTGTCCAAAATAAATATATATTAGTAGCAGTAATTTAACTGAAACTAAAGACTAAATCCATGTCTTCGCTTCTAAACTGTGCACATGGTGTTTTAAAAGCATTGTCTACTGTTCCTAGTACTTTTTTTTTAGACATTTTTGTGCAAATTAGGAAAATCTGCACATTCCTGGTCAAAAATGTTTAAAAGTGAGTGTGTCCTGGCTTCAGTGGCCACTGCAATTTCAGGTACTTGGTGACATCACACATTACTGCTCTGATTACAGTCAGGTGTTTCTAATTACATACACCCGACTGCAGGGGCGAAGTTTGAAGTGTGGATACTTTTACCAATCCCACTGTTCTTGTACCCCCAGACCCCTCCACTCCCTCACTATTTTCTCTAACGCTCCAGGTACTGCCCAGTTTATCAGCTCTATTTCAAATGTTGTGGGAGGAGTTTAGGTGTCGCACTTTAAAAGAACATTTCAAAATAGGTTTAAAATACAAAATGTAAACATCATTTTTATATTACGAGTTGGATGAGGAGTAAGATTGAATTATGAATCTGAATTGTAATGGAAATGTTAGATACCCAATGATTCCAACCCATAATAATCAAATAATTGACATAGAAAAACCAGCTTCTGTCCACACAAGGGACACAAACACATGACATTGCCTTGCCTTGCTGTTGCCATATTCATTTCTTAGGGTTGGGGATCATGGACAGCTCGGGGTCCTCACACTGACCCCGGCTCTCACTTGAAGGCTCCTTGCGCCACACCTCGGTTAACCTCCTCGGTCTGTGGGCCGAGTGAGGCTAGCTGTTTCAGGTGTCCCCTACCAGCGACAGGGCACATCGCCTGACCTCATGGAGAAAGAAAACTGATCAAACAGTAAATCATGGAAAGCAGTATTGTAATTACAGATGTGTATTTATACGCTCGGCTTCTATCAAATGAATAAATAAAGATTCTTGAACCTGAAACTACCTACTCGGCCCCTACTGTATTTCATTACTGGGGTTTCCCGAGAGCTCGCCCATATCATGACTCATTTGATTTACTATGATGATGTTGGACACTACTCTACTGGAGAGATTTGACAGAAGCCACCGCCACCTTCCATTTCCGAGAAGAAACTTGCCAGCGAGGAGGTTTTGCGGGCTGCTGACATTTCAACCTGCTCTCGGTTAGCCCTGCCCCATGGCCTCTCGTGAATGGTGTCCACGATCCAAGCATCCCAACGCGGCATTAGCAGGTCGTCAATCCCTGCCCCTCTTGGACCATAAATCAAGATCTCCAATGACCTAGAAGGTGCTGAATACTTTGTCCTACAAGCAGAGGTGGGTAGTACTCACTTACATTTACTCAGTTATATTTACTTGAGTAACTTTTAGTCAGAATTGTTCTTCTAAGAGTTGTTTTCAGACACTATAATTTTACTCTTACTTGGGTAAATGTTTTGGTTATTCTACCGATGAAGTCTACAAGTGACAAGTGACTGGTCTGATTAAATTTTTCTACTTTTTCTGGCGTATCCCTTGAAAGTACCATATTTTTAGCATTTTTATCCTTCCAATTGCATTAACTTAAAATTATAAATCAGGTATTACGTCCTAACAGTAGCTGCGGTTACATACACACTCAAAATCGGATCACATTTTTGGATTTTTTTCAGTGAAGCGTATTAAAATTAATTTTATTCTGAGTATGTTCCTTCTAATTACTCACATCAGAATTTGCAGGTTGTGTGTCATTTAATCAATTTTAATGCAGAAATCAGATAATTATTAAAAGATTTTGGTGTGCATATAACCACAGCCAGTTACGTGTACTTGTAGTAGTGTTTTTTTTAGTAACTTCTTGGACCATTACTTTGCACTCTTACTATTATCTAACTAATAACTTTGATTACTCTCACTCGAGTACATTTTTTGGCTACTCTTACCAACTCTTCCTACAAGCGATCCTTTGCTTGGATTGGACAGTTCACTTCGGAACGGCTTACATATGTTTAATTTTGGATGTAGTCCGATACGTCTTCCCTGCCGTTCACCCCTTCGGCATTGCTTGTGGGTTTTTGAATCCTATCGCAATAAAATATAGCACGCATGGTATCATCCATCAAGGTAAAGTTTTATATTTCTAAATGTAGGTTGATGTCGGGTTGCGGGGACAAGTGAAAAATTAATGGGAGAGTTGGACACAATGGGTGGTAGGATTTCGTAGATACTTTTAGACCTCTGGCACTAACAGCTGCGGTAAAACATGAATTCGCGAGGTAATCCCCACGGTCAAGCCCAGGCATTCCGTCCACTCCGGGCGTCTCGTAAATGAAACAGCACCTGCAGCCATACCGAGAGTGCCGCGGACTGGAGTTATATTTAGGTAAGGACACGGAGGGCCTTGATCCCTTAACAAAATAAAAGCTTTGACAGATAATCTCCTCAACAGAAGTCAATATTGTTGAAGTGGCATGATGAACAACTTCGGGATGAGCAACTGTCAGCCGCCATATTTCACAGAGCAGAGAGCGCGCGGTCGGAGCAGGGTAATTCCATCTACGTGACATGCTAGCTGCCATTACATTTGGTTTTTACGCATAAGACTTAGGTTATTGTGATATTTTAGGCCACAGTACTTGTTTAAATAGAACAGTTTTGATCTACAGTGGTGAGTCACGGAAGCACATCTGACTTATTATAAATCTTCCAACAAATTCACACAGTTCAGCACAATCTATTGCAACCTTAATTCAGAAAGTCTGAAAAACTCTGAACAACATGCGCCCTTGCTGTGAGCAGGCTTGCATATCCACAAACCTTACCTTACCTTACCTGGCCTGAACAAGGGTCTGCTTCTGTTTGTGTCCATGAAAATATTGTTCCTTTGGCTAAAGCTGATGTGCCTCTTCCAGAAAGTTACACACAATACAGGGTGTCCTTAAAGTCTCTTCACAATTTTAAAATGTAATTACAAAGGCAGCTGATAAGATATATTAATTAGATTTGTTCTATTCTACTCAGTGGCTATAGAAGTTTTTAATCACATGTGCAATCTAATTATTGGTAATTTTTTCTCCCACAAGAGTTAAATTTCTTCAAATGTCTACCTCGACCTTTTGACTGAACATGTGTCATCCTCAACTGCAGGACCTTCAACCAGCCACTTATTTTCCAGTAGCCAATTCTGTGGCCACCACATTCACCAGATACCACACATCTGGATAACAGATGTGATTGCAACCATTGATGAGGCCCTGCTATTACAAACATGGTAAAAAATCCAGTCCCATCTTGATGTGCTTCATTCGATTAATGCTGCCCGTATAGAGATGCATTAAATGAAGTAAAAACACTTTGGAAACCACTATAGAAAAAAAATTGAACTAGTCTAATTAATATATCTTATCAATTGTCTATGTAAAAA
The DNA here is from genome assembly GCA_019594935.1 of Periophthalmus modestus. Classification (NCBI taxonomy): domain Eukaryota; kingdom Metazoa; phylum Chordata; class Actinopteri; order Gobiiformes; family Gobiidae; genus Periophthalmus; species Periophthalmus modestus. The sequence goes on along the minus strand of JAIEZT010001368.1, from coordinate 2,731,861 downwards.
AATTGTTTTTTCTGGCCATCACATGCTCATCTCCATGTAGATGTTATTGCTTTAAATTATGCTTAATCTATTTTTATATAACCAAAAACATACAGGGAGTACTTTCTGTTATACCTTTCAGTAATCCTTCATATTTACACTGTGGTAATGTTTTATTATTATTAATATCCAGCATTTGATTTGCCCTCACTAAATGCATCTCAAGTGTGAAGCTAGCGGTGTCCCTGTGATAACTTAACACCGGCCTGGCTTTGGCTTCAGAGCCGAGCTGGAGTGAGGAGTCCCATGGTGTAATAGTGTAATGCAGGAGAATTACCACGGCTCTGTATGACTGTTAGAGTGAGCCACATGGACACGCTACATCCCTCCGTGATCCTCCACCACACAGGCCAGCCACACAGTTCACCGTGTCCTGCTCACCGCTGACGGATGGGTTAGCTGCCCGAGGACTGGACGTACCTGGTTACTGCCTGTCTGTATAAATATGACCAAAAATAGGAGATCGTGGGAAAATATCTCTTTGTATTGTCTTATCATTATTCATTAAATTCCTAAATATCAGCGATTGTATGTTTAATGTCACTGTAATTTCATGTAATGTTATTAAAAACAAACAGCAAACACAGAGAATATGTTTGAAGTCAGTTAAGCAGAACTTAAGTGCTTCTGTTTCATGTTTGATTGTGCTATTTGCGGACTTTTGCCCATTCAAAACCAGATTTTTTCCCATGTATTTGAGCAAAACTTGTCTTGCCCCAGTGAAGCTATATTGTATAAGCAGCTCTTGAGGTCAAAATACGAAGTGTACTGTCTGCATCTAATTATAAACCATTTTATTGTTCGATTAATGCTCATGTTGTTAGCATTTGCGTGACGCCAAAACTCCGCTCTGGCCTCTGAAAGTTGTGAAAAAGCTTATAATCTCATTGCTGTGAATAATTAGAATGTTCTGAATGCAGAAAGTAAGTGAGGATTAATTTTGGACCACTGCAAAGCGTCTAAAATGAACTAGTTCTGTTTTTCATGTCTTAAGACTGTAACTGCAAAGCTAACCGTGCTAGATATCGATCATTCTGGAAGTCGTAGTCTAATTAAACTTTTACATAATAGCAAAAAGCAAACACTGGTTGTCCATACGCACAGACATACGTTCCATTCTCTTCCTTCCTTCAAAAAGCCCAAAAAGCCAGGAGGAGGAGGTGGCGCAGGCCCTGAAGTGCGCACTCCCCGTCCCTGCGGCTCTGCTCTTCTTCAGCCGTGACCCCTGAAAGCCAGAGGGAGCAGATTCCGCCCTATTCTAAACAACACTCCCATCACCTCGCTGCGTACAGTAACAGGTCTCCGTGTGCTGTCTGCAGATGGGGAGCTAATGCACACCTCTCCTGGCCCCCCTGTTTAAATCACTTGACCCAGACTTAGCGCTTTGGACAATGTATCCGCGGCTCCGGGTAATGGATGGTACACACAACTGGCAGTCGTATGGCAAATATGCTGAGGGATGGGGAAGTGGCGCGGCGCTCGGCACAACGTCAGCCCGGGGGGGAGGGTGGGGAGATGGATGATCTGGGGAGCAGGACGGAGCCATCACCGACAGACTCCCCCCTCCCACACGCCCCCACCCGCACGAAAGCTCCCAATATCGAAGGGGGCGCCACATAGGATAGGTAGACATGTAGAATGGGGGGGTTTACTGTTCACTAAAGAAATCCAGTGCTTTTATATCGACATTGATGCGTACCGATTTTGGTTCTGTTGAAATGGACTACATTTTGAATAACTGACTTTGATGGGGTTTTTTTTAGACCCATAAGCCTCATGCTCAGTTACAATGTAGCTTATTCACTAACTGCACTCTGCATCTTTATTTTTTCCAAAACTGGTCATTGACAACTGTGTTTTCTTTGGAGAAATGGGCTTGTCCTTGAACAAACTTGATGCAGAAAATGACAACTTGCACTTAGATTGTTAAAATTGTCTTTGAAGAGGACCTTTGAATTGTCGCCTAGCAAGTCCAACCCAGAGTGGTGGTCCAGAGAGGTGATGGCCAGACTGATAGCCCTTGGTATAAAAAAATACAGAGCGATATCAGTCTGACCCCACTCCCTCCATCGTGTCTCGAGAACCAAACATGCCTGTCCAATCAGACTAGTTTGTTCAGTGACGCAGGTGAAACAATGGTGCTGCAGTATTAGAGAAATGTTTATTCTGGATCTCAGGCAAGAAATTGAGTGCTTCTGTATTGAGGTACATTGCATGGAAGACACCTACCCACAAGACACCTACAATCAAAGCTAATGAACCGAGGGAACGGTCTAAGTTTGTCAAATTTAAAGACACTATAATGAGTAGCGATAGCTGCCAAGTAAACACTAAATTACTTGAAGCGCCTAAACACCTCAGAGCCTCCCCAGTCGTACCTGTTTGACTCTTAGGGGACAAGAGTGGTCTGTTTTGGAGGTATCTGTGCATGTAAATGTAGCGACGGATAGTCTGGACAAGGTGCTTTTGCCAGGACTAACTGCACGCGGCTTAATTTTTTACCCAATTGAATGTTGGTTGTCACATTTTCTGTAAGGAGTGATGTGCTTGGTCAGGCTTGAGGCCAAATATGACTAGCCCGCGTCAATTTGTTAAAAAATTACTTTTGGGAGAAACTTGAGATAAGAAAAGCTTGTAATAATAAAATTACAAGACAAGTTTTCTGTAGAAACATACATTTTTATATTAGAGAAAAATTATGGTAGCATCAAGCTGGACATTTTCCCTTGGAATACAGCCAGGTATATTCTCAAACTTAGATAATATACATGATAATAGCATCAGCTTAGTTTGGAGTTAATCTAGAGAAATGACAGGATTGGGAATTCAAACCACATGCGTATATATATATGAGCTAATTCACTGTACGATACTGAAATAGTAAAAAAAAAAGTTTTAAATGTATCTTTTTATGTAGTTTTTTACTAAACGTCAAATTGATTCGAGCTAGAACTGTGTTACATGTGGATCCCCCTGTACAACATTTTTTTACCGGATTTTACCGGAATAATTAATTATAATTGGGATTTTTTGACTTTATCATTATTATTATTATTATTTTTTTGCAGTATTTTCAATTTGACTCTTTAAAAATTCCATATTCAACTAATTTTCTGATCTCTGTTATAATCATTTGTTCTCATCAAAAACAGGCCTGGAGTTGTGATTCTGTTTCATTCACACATTTAACACACAAACCCTGCATATTTAGGCTAAGTTCTCTCACACTGTTCCACCTTGTGATGTCATTTGGTAATACAGAAAGTGCGCCGCTGTGTTTTTAAACTTCATACACCTTCACTAGAATCATTTGGATAATTTCATCCCTGGAATTGCCAATCTCTTCTGGAGAAAAGGCAAAAGGAGCTGATAACTTGAATACTACCGCTTCATGACATCACAAGATGGAACGTGGCATTTTGAGCTTTGGAGATGTAGACAGACTAATAAAAAAGAGTTACTCAAACATCCGTGAATCAAGCGAAACATAACTACATGTATGTATTGGCTTAATACAGAATCTTTAACTGGAAAGTGGGAGTCATTTTCAGCTGTCGCTCTTAAAAAGCTTTTCACCATGTTATAATGTTCCCTCCTCCTCAAAAACATCCTCCATCCATTCATCATTAGCGCTGACATATAATAGGCTACTTTAGGAAATATGTCCTTGGATAAAAAAAAAAAAAAAAAAAAGAAGCAAAAATATATTTAACTGTTCATTTTATTTTAAACTCTCCAACTTTGATATTAATAACTATAAAAACCAGTATCGAAACTAGATACTCATTGGATCTTATTGTATTTTGTAGTGCACCTTGCTCGTGGTTACAGAGGTCGTTGGCTCTAATTGGCAACCTTGTTTTTGTCAGTTGGCCCCAAGGCAACTGTGGCTACATAATACCACCAAGTGTCGAGAATGAAGGGTAGGGCTGTGAGTGCCCTGGTTTTAAGCTTTTTAACAGGTCAGACTGCTTGTTTTTCTCTTGAAATCTGGCAACCTTGAATATTGCTATAACTCCTAACTCTTGCTGTCTCCCTCTCTTTGTATTTCTCGATCTCTTTGTCACACTCTCTCACTTTGTGCTTGTCTCACTCTCTTTCTCTCTCTTTTTCCCCCACCTCTCTTTCTCTCTCTGTCTCTCCCCCTCTCTCTTTTCCCCACTTGTCTTTCTGTCTTTCTGTCTTTCTCTCTTTGTCCTTATCTCTCTCCCTCTCTCTGGCCCCTGTCTCTCTCTCCCACACTCTCTCGCCCTCTCTCTCTCCCTCTTTCCCTGTCTCTCTCTCTCTCTTTCTCCCTGTCTCTCTATCTTTCTCCCTGTGTCTCTCCCTCCCTCTCCCAGTCTCTCTCCCTCTTTCCCCTTGTGTCTCTCTCCCTCTCTCTCCCTCCGTCTTTCTCTCTCACTGTCCCTCTCTCTCTCTCTCCTTTTTCCCTGTGTCTCTACCTTCCTCTCTCTCCCACCCTCCCCCTTGTCTCTCTCTCTCTTTCCCCTTGTGTCTCTATGTTCCTCTGTCTTTCTCCCTGTCTCTTTCTCTTTTTCTCTGTTTCTCTCTCTCCCTCTGTCCCTCTCTCTCGCTCTTTTTCCTTGTGCCTTTCCCTCCGTCTTTCTCCTTGTCTCCCTCTCTCTTTCCCCTTGTCTCTCTCTCTCTCTTTCCCCTTGTGTCTCTATCTTCCTGTCTTTCTCCCTGTCTCTTTTTCCCTGTTTCTCTCTCTCTCTCTCTCGCTCTCTCTCTTTCTCCTTGTGCCTTTCCCTCCCTCTCTCTCCCTCTGTCTTTCTCCTTGTCTCCCTCTCTCTTTCCCCTTGTGTCTCTCTCTCCCTCTCTCCCCCTCTGTCTCTCTTTCCCCTTGTGTCTCTCCCTCCCTTTCTCTCCCTCTGTCTCTCTTTCTCCCTGTCTCCCTCTCTCTTTCCCTTTGTCTCTCTCTCTCCCTCTCTTTCCCTCTCTCACTGATGCACGTTGTAAATTCCCGGCCTTCATTGTGTTAACCTCCGCCGTGACCCGACACTTTGCTGGCTTGGCGTGGCAGCACCCACTCAGTCACGGGAGGGGGCCCCTGGGGTGGAGAGCGGGCCCCTGTCTCAGCTCATCTCTCAGGCCTGTGTCTGCCAGCACACAGCTCCTGGGGGCCCGCTCAGACATGGTGAGGAGGGCTGGATGGACATAACCCATCATCATCACTGTCAGATAGAAGAGAATTTTTGAGAATGTTAAACCATTAGAAATTCAAACTACTCATTTTGTTCAATCGTCATGAGCCTCTTTCCTTGTTTTTTGGCCAGTTTGCTCTCAAAATAAGCTCTTAGATGTTTATTTATTATTTCATTTCATCAGCTTGCATGTGTAGATTTATTTGGGGCTTTGTAAATTCAAAGGGTGTTTTCTGAAAAATAATTTTCTCTCATAGGAACATAAGGATGACCTCTTAAAGTGGCACCTACATTCAGAAAACTTTACAATCCTGCATTTAACAAGATTTATTGATATCTCACTCAAAACAAGACTTATTAAAGTTTTAACTCCAAACAATAAGGTTTTTTTTTGTACTTTATGTCAATTTCCAGTAAGATATGGTTTATTCAAATAATAAATAATAAGGGCAAAAAATGGAAAAGAAATAAAGGTGTAGCCCTGTACATTTTAGATTAACATGTCCCAAATATGTGACAATTTTCACATATAAAATGCCTTATTTATAACTTGTAATTCATTTTTCTTTATTCCTTACTCCAGGAGTGTCCAAACTATGGCCCAGGGGCAAAATCCAGCCCTCAGACCAGGTTTTGTTGGCCCTCTGGCTGCTTTGAATTGGCCCAAATGCTGATCTTATTGCATTGTGATACACACATAAAACTTCATTAAAGATTCAGTTGTTTTGTCAAAACTATGTAAAAGACATCCATCTGAATGACTTACATTGCCCATCGGTTTGTGGCCCTCTGCTTGGAATATGTTTCAATACGTGGCCCTTGGTGAAAACACCTCTGCCTTACGTTCGTAAATTTATATATCAAAACATACAACTTTTTCCAAACTCCCCCTGCAGTGTCTCACCTTAAACGCTAGCTTTTCCTAACTATATTTTTGATAACTTCTTCTCTCTGGTTATCTGCATGTCTGAAGAAAAAAAAGAATTTCCCCTTAGGGATGAATAAAAGTAATTCTGATTCTGATTGAAGCTGGCATGCACATTTACAAAGTTGTTTGAATAGCTTTAAAAATTGTATCTGAGGATAGTTGCGTGAACGCTGGGTGAGTGACAGTGCGGTCATTAGCAGCACACTGACCGTGTTGTTTACATGTGCAGGCGCTGGGGTCAAAGGTCAGGCTCTGTTTGGGGAGATGGGCTCTCTCTGAAGTCTGAGCCATATATCTGTGAGGAGCCAACGGCAAGAAAATACAATTATGCTCATGGAATTTGTTGATTTGTTTTGTTCTTTATTTATGACTATGACACTATGCCTGTCTTAGTATAGTCTTAGTAGTACTAGTATTTGCAATACTAGTTTTGCACTCTTGTTTTAGCCATGCTGTATATATTTAGTTTATAATTTAATTTATTCTAAGACCTTATTTTATGCATGCCAGCAAGTTCCTAGACTGTCAGTGTGGGGTTATGCAATACAGTCAGAAAAAGTAAGTTGACTTAGATGAGCAGCAGTAGCTTAATTGGTAGTTTGTACGTCCCCTGGTCCAAAGGTTGGTGGTTCAATCCTTTTTCCCATGTTGAAGTTGTGTCGTTGGACCAGACACTTAACCCTCCCAGCCTCCAGTGCATGTGCAAGTGGTTACTTGAAGCTGCTCTATGAAGCATTAAGGTTGACACATTCTCTCTCTTTGTTTCTGAACAGGCAAAAAAAACAAAAAAACAAACATAAATCACACATTACAGATCAATTAATTGGATGATATGGCATTAATAGGCAACTGGGTCGAGACTTGCCTTTCTTGCAGAAAATAATTTGTAAAGTTTGTGAATCATAATGACAAAATGACAAAAAATTACATATGCGGTTTCCCAGGGGTCAGTCTTGGGTCCCATATTGTTTATTCAATACATCTAATGACCTATGTAGAGCGCCAAATGTATAGTTTGTGGTTTATTAAAGAGTTCAATCCTTTCATTTTATTTCTTACAATATCTTTATTTTTATATCCCATCAGAAAATATAAGCAGACTTTTATGAGCTGCAGTGGCTCAGTTGGTAGTGCATTTGTCCTCTGATTCGAAGGTTGCATGTTCAGTCTCATGCTGATGCTGTGTCTTTGGGCAGAACACTTAACCCTTCTAGTCTCCAGTGAATGGGTGAGTGATTGCTTGATGCTGCTCTGTGAAGCATTAAGGTCGACACATTCTCTCTCTCTGTCTCTGTGTGGCTTCTTCAGGTCGGGGCAGGGGTCCAATTACAGCCCCGTGGGGGTCCATCCGCTGACAGGACCTCTTTTGTGGCTGCGCAGTCTGAGGGCACAGCCTGGACCCTCACACACAGAGCTGGAACTAAGGGTACAATTGTATTTAGGTACTTTCACATATTATTTCTCAAGTTGGAAGTAAACAGTAAAACTGTTTAAGTTAAAGTATTCCTCAGTTATAAAACTTATGTGTAGTATTGATGTCAGTAGTTATTAATAAAACACTGTTCAAATTTGGTTAATATCAAAGGATTCAGTATCTCAAGGTCAGAGGTAAGAGGTTACGTATAGTTTAACTATTATTACTGTTAATACAAAAGTCAGAAGCTGAATCACTCAGATATATTTGTACATATATATACATATAAAGCATCACCAAAAGCTTTTGTAACTTTCAGACTTACTAGAGTACCCGAAATGTATGTAACTAAAGTTTCACAGAAACAATGGTTTTTTTTTTTTTTTTTTTTTTTTTTCCATTTTCCATTTGTTTTCAAAATTTAAAAAGATTTCCAGATAGAAATCAAAATATCTTCCCATATCCTGAAACACCTTGTTCATTTGACATACATTTGAAATTATAAATTATAAATCTTTGTTACTAAACACTTTTGCTTCTAACTAACATTAAAATATATTATGCCTTAAACTACTCTTAAAAACAGATTTTCAAGAAAGTTGCTACTATGTCTACAAACTGAAAAAGTGTGTTCAGTGATAGCTGTTATCTCCATGTTAGTTACCATGAGTCTTCCATGTCCCTATCAGAACTTGAGTTGTGGGTCTCTCACAGCCTATGGCCCCCTGCCCAGCTCCTCCCTCAGGGTTCGGGCCCTCAGCTTTCTGGCCCCTGAGCCCGTTCACTGTGGTGCTAATCCACCTTTACTGGCTCCCACTGTGATACAAGTCCGGGATTTACAGACGCAGCTGCTTGGGGGCGGGGCTAGCGGTGATTAAAGATTCTGATTGGCTGCTGATTGGAGCTGAGGAGGAGATGGGGAGAGGGATTATGGGATGCACAGTGGCCCAGAGGAGAGGATGGCCGCATCACAGCTGAACCAAAATCCAAGCGCGTCTCTACGCTCAGCAGACAGCTTTTAGACTGACCCCAAACTCAAGAGTCAACCTGCAACTTTTCTGCTTTTGTATTATTTTGTTGAAAGAAAACTTGACTGACTTTACCAAAACATTGTAGCTATATTTATGTGCTGTTCCTGTAATACCGACTTACTAATCGCTCCCCATAATTATAGATGTTTGCACATGTTGGTAAGCTTTGAGTTCATTAAATTTTCTTGTTCCTGTATACCTTCAGTACACAATATCAATATTTTCATATATAACAGAACATTTTCATTTAGTGATTTTTTTCTTTTTCTTTTTTAATAAGCAAAAATCTAGCTGAACGAGTGCTTAAAACTTTAAACCTTAAACCAGATTGTAGATGGAATCTTAGAATAGACAAATTATGTAATAATTTTTCAGTAATATTAAGCCAGCAAGTACACAATATATACAAGTGTACTCCAAATGAATTAAAATGTGAATTGAAAATAATTCACTTTATTTTTGAGAACACAATATAACATTTACCAAAATCAGTTGAGAAAATGAAATGACAGTAATAATTCATGTATCATCTCTAGACTTTAAAAACATCTTTAAAAAAAATCTTATAATTGATTGAATAATAAGGTAATAGAAGCAAGTCCTCATCTGGGTCACAAATTATTTTACTTGCAGGAAACTATTTGTTTTTGTGAACTATAATGACAGAAAATAATGATATGGTGTTTCTCAGGGGTCAGTGTTAGGTCCGACATTGTTTATTATACACATTACTGACCTGTGTAGAGCATTGCAGATCATGTGAGTGTTTTATTCTCACAAAGTCAAAACTTCATAGCATGTTTAAAATATCACACAGACAGTGGGAGGGGCCTGTATGTGCGCTATAGCTTTAAATCTCCAGTCTTCTATGGTCCTTTAGTGGTCATTAGTTTCCTCCTGGACTCCTCTGGCTCTGATAAGCACATGGACACATTCCTGCCGCTGACCCCACCTGACGATGTCCAGTCTCTCCGGCCCCTAACCCTAACCGGCCCCTAGCCCCCACCCACACACTGATAAGTGCCCGGGCTCACACTGCAGACTACTATGTGGGGCCCTTATAAGCATAAAGGAAACACTGGGAAAGGATCTGTGTTCATTTTGACAAGAAAATATGATTTAGTTTTAGCTATGACAAATTGGATTACATATCTTAATGGGACATGTACAGTCGTTAATAGTCTGATGTTGGGCTTTGGATTGAAAAGTGGAATTTGAATATCCTCACCATTCATTCCTTTACAATGTTGTTTTTTTATCACTTGACAAAAATATCACTCAAAATGTCTACTCTTAATTATTTCTTTATTTTTGGAGTTTTTGTCAGAAGAAAATGAAATATTATAGTTGACAAAAATAACACTGGTAAGGGCTTGTAGATGCTATGTTTGTTATATTGCACTTTCAAAACATAACTGTATTTCTGATTATAGAAGGAATTTTCATGTCTACATTTGACCCATCTGTCAACCAGTGTCTCTAGAGTAGCCACATTCGAGGGCCTGGGAAGCCTTCTCCAGATCATAGTGAGCATCTTCGTCCAGACTACCTACCTAGAAGATTAGCTTATATTCTGCAGTTTTTTTTTTGTTGTTGTTGAAATTGACGTATTTGAAGGAACGTCATGGAGTCCCAATAACATGAACGAAACTGGTGTGGAAATCCAACCTAGGACCATCTTCTCCACTGTATCCTTCGGGTTGTTGACAATGGAATGATGAAGCCAGGCTTTATCTACTCACAGTCTGCTGTCAGCTCCTGATAACCAGATCTTTCCACTGGAACAAGAGCATTCCTGACGACAAGCTTTCAATAGCTTCTGTTCAATAGTATTTGGGATTTAATAAAACCACTACAGCCTAAGTGGATGTCACGGTTAATTTGTTTACTGATATCGATAAACGTCATAAAAAAAATGGTATTAACGATGTCGTAACATAGAGTTTTAGAGAGATAAGTGCAACGATTTATAGCTTTACTGCTTTACGTAAACAATAAATTAGATCAAGCATTATAAAATACATAAAATATACTCTATTAATATACTCTTTATTATTTTGAAAGTCCATCGCTATATTTCAGTAATGCAAGTTATTCTAATCACATTGTTTTCAGGATCATTTCACTTGATTTTAATATAGTCTGCAGGATATTTACGTGTATATGACAGGTTTTCATGTTTACTTGGTTTGGTGGGATAGTGCCTGTTGTAAATATGCATCACAGTTTTACATTAGTTAAGTGGCAGTTTGTGGGGAAATGTTTAAAAGTACAAAAATATAGGAAGTAGTGTTGAGTTGTAAAACAGAATACCTCTATGTATGTCATCAACGCCTCATAACTATCGTGTAATTTAGACAAGTTTTAGCCTTTGTTTACTTTATGGTTGCTATAGGGGACAGTTATGGAATTACCTCTGTGTAAATCACATCTGCTGCACGTGTCCAACCGAGAAGTAAAATGATAAACTAACTAAAATCCCTACCAAAGCTAAGGTAATGTATTTAACACAACTCTACCTCCATGTTTCTTCACCTCAGTGTCTTTGTTAGCTAACCCCTTACACACAGCCAGCACGTGGATGGGACGTGACTGTACTCCGAGTGCATTGTTTTGGTCTTTGGACGCGGCACTAGTCTGTGATCCGAGGAGAAAGTTGCCGGCACGGAAAGACACTTGTGAACAGTATCAACAAATCTCCGTCAGAGCGCGTCCATTTGGCCACCCCGCTCCTCCAGGTTAACACAGAACTTATCCCGAAAGCCCAGATTAACATGGTCTAATTCAGCCCGAGCGGGATCTAAGGGCTCTGCCGGTGCTTGGGGCTGATTTAGAGAGGCTTTAGTCCGGCTCCGTCAGAACCACGCGGGACTGCAGAGGGCTAACAGAAGAAGCTGGGGATGGAAGACAATAAGACTCCCAATCCTGTATTTAGACCGACTGAAACAAGACGTCAAGTTTATCAGGCAGCACTGCACTGGCAACTCTGGGAAGGGGGAAATGTGTGATTATTGGTGATGATTAGTAATATTTTGTACTATTTGATCAATGTTGAGCTGCTGTAAGAGTTTAGATCATGATTTGCTAAAAAATGTTGTTTGTCATTTAACCCGTGTTTCGTCGTCATATGCGCTTCTCCTCATGCAATCTTTTTAACAGCTTGGGATATAAATTAGTGCCAGTAATTGTGTTTATAATATTTTTTCAAAAATATTATTAATTTAATATTAATATGCAAATCAGTATATTTTCAATATTTTTTATTTATTTTATTTTATTTTTTTATTTTTTTATTTTTTTTGTATTTATTACAGTTCACCAAAAACAATGAAAATATCCTTTGGACACTGGTTTTATCAGAGAATAAAACCATAATTGAAAATATTTTTTAGGACCATTTAAGTTAAAAAAGTACATGACAAATAAATAAGAAATTTATTATTATTATTTATTTTTTTTTTTTCCATATTCACAAAATATATAGACAAAATAATTCCTTATCTCCATGCTGGTCAAAATAGGAAAACTGTGATTCATCAGGTCAGTTTATTAATTTACATAGAATGCTTTATTCGTGAATTTAATTATTTATTTTTGTTCATAAAAAAATATCTCAGATTTTTAATAATATGATAATAATTGTATAAAGTAAATTTAGGTGCTGAGACAATATGTTTTGCACAAATGTATATATAATTTTTTATTATTTTATTGCACATGTGTTGAATGTTTAACACACACACACACACACACGTCAAAAACAAATCACTGACCTCACATTACCCCTGGAAAACCATAGTCTTCTGAACAGGACTGAATAGTTTTATTTATTTATTTACTTATTTTTAAATGCCAGAAATAAATAAATTTTCTCTTTTTTTTGACATAGTGTGAGATTAAAGGTGTTCAAATATTTTAAGTCAATGCACATCGTAATTGTAAATTTAAAAATGAGATACATATAAAAATTCATCAAATAACATCATAATGGTGACTAATGGCACTTTTCATATTTAGAGCTGTTGATAATAGGCAACATTTTAATTGAATTATTTTGGTGTTGCTTTTTTTTTTTTTTTTTTTTTATTACCAAATACTTATTATATAATTAATACTACTACTACTACTACTATTATTATTATTATTATTATTATCATTATCATTTATTATTATTATATTATTATTATTATTATTATTATTACACATTTACAACTATAATTTTTGGTGTAGACATTACAAGAACACAGTTGAATGCTTAGTGAATAGACTATGCTTAGTGACAACTTAGCGGAGCAACTACTATTTCATATGTTGACAGTAACTGACAACTATTATTTGCATGTGCTTTTGCATTGAGTTATTAAAATAAAATAAAATAAAATAGTAGCACATAAATATTAAAGGAAATAGTAGTACATTTTATCTTACATTTTTACCACAACTATAAGACATTCACACAAGCAAAAGGGTATTCATGTATGTAATTATTCATCATGGTCATTACCAATTACTCCATTACAAAATATTACCCAAGCTTGTAGTGTAGTCGTAAAGTTAAAATAAAGTTAGAAAAGTGTGTGTTAGAGTGTGAACGTGTCCTTGTGTCAGGGGCCCCCTCTGCTGGTGGCTCGGTGTCACAGCGGTCAGCTGGTGTGTGTAAATCCTGGCTGTCTGCACCAGGACTAATTGGAGCCTGGGTTTCAGATCATGTGTGGGCAGGCTCATGTCCACTGTTGATTAGACTGTTGATAGCTGGGTAAGCACCGTGATGCAATGGAATAAAAACACTCATCAGGTTAAATATTTGTTATTTTTATATATTTTTCACCAAAAATATTTAGTGGGTGTAGAAATATAGATTCCTGCCCCCATTTGGGAGAAAGAAATGACCACTTTATACAAAAAAATACCAATATATACAATCATGTATCATGGTTCTATGGTTAAAAATGAACTTTTTTCAAATGTATGCTTAAGTAAACCGCTACTGTTTAACAATTTTCAATTTTTCAAAGGTCCAAAGTTATACCTCACTTACCTCATGCATTCTGATAATCCCAGCTATTCACCACGATGTTTATAAGCGCTTTTCACAACTTTGAGAGACCAGAGTACAGTAAAGCTAACAACAACTAGCATGCTAACACACACTCCCTGATCATTAGACAGTAAAACGCTTTATAATTAGATGCAGATAGCACACAGCACAATTATTTTGACCTCGAGAACTGATTATATGATGCATCTGTACTGGGGTGTGACATATTTAGCTCAAATACATGTGAAAAAATCAGGGACAGGAATATAGGCTTGGAATGGGTTTTATGTCAAACGTAGCTAATTATAAGTGCAAAATCTGTCCTCCTAAGGTGTGAACATGCAGTACAGAAAACATTTTACACAAAGTATGGTACATTTTACACAATGTCTTGGTTCTTATGCCAAGTATCAGAAAGACTAATGAGCTCCTTGCTTTGGGTTGCCAGATCCTGAGAATAAAACCATTGTGTCTTCACTTTATCACAGTTATAATGACATCCCAAGTTCAGCTGTAATTTTAGTTGTGCTTTTAAAGTTGATGAGAGTGTAAACCTTTTAGATGCTAGATAGCCTAAAAGACCTTTGACCTTCCATAAATTTCAAAATGATGAGAGATTAAAACTGTTGCTATAGTGATTAACTATTTAAAGAACACATATTTTAGATTATTGACTTTTTTGGCCTTTTAACCAGAATATTGTTCCCTCATTAAACACATATCTGGAGTTGTATTTTGCTTCATTCACGCTGGTTTCAATAAGCGTCTGAGCCTCAACAAACCTGCGGTTTGAATTTCCCAGGATTGTTATGTCACAGGTAAAAGCCACGTGCAATTATGAAGTCAGTAAATCATCGCCAGACTAGTTTTAAATCTTTTTTGCTGTCAAATCACATTCAGTACTACTACATGCTTATGTGAACACAGCTGAACGTGTTCGTCATTACGTAATTTTATTGTTTTCTACATAGTAATTTCCTCTGCTGCCAGTAGATGGTGGTTGTTCTTCATAACTGAATATCACATCTTTTGAATGGGGTAAAAGTCTGAAACCCATGAATAGGTGATGGTCTAATTTTTCCTCTTTCACCAGTGCCTTGTTGAGTGAATCCCTCTTTCTTTTTCTTTTCTTCTTTTGGCTCCTGAGTGCTCGAAGGCCCCGGGCGTAGCTTATGGCCCCCTTTTGGACGTGTTTACTGAAATGGGATGCCCGGAGCTGGTTGTATTTGTCAGGGTAGAAGTTTTTTTTTTTTAAATGCCAAATATCTTCTTCTCCTTTTCTCGCTTTCTTTGCTTAGCACTCTGTTCCTTTCTTCTTTCCTTTCTCTGGCAGTCCTTCTGATGGTTGAGCCAAAGATCCAGGGTAAACATGGTGGGATCCAGAGCAGGTGCCCTCCTCTGTGTCCGCTCTGTTTAAATGGGATCTCAGCTCAACAGAAACCTCCCATTCGGATCATTTTTGGGGATTTTTTTTTATACTTTTGCAGTGACATAATCCTATCTGGTAAATACAGTGAGATAGGTTAGGTGGTATGCAAACTTTTTTTTTTTTTTTTTTTTTAGCTTTCTTCTATTTTATAATGTTGTTCTCTCATCAAAAATATGCCTGAAAAGTTTTTAGATGTCATCTATGCATGTTTCAGTATTTTAGCGATCTCTCCTGGGCCCTATTCAAACCATCCTTACAGTTCGCTGTAAGATTCTGACCAATGCTCCGCCCTCAAGCCTACGTCACCCATGTTCCCATGCACACAATTCTCCATAAATACAAAAAAAAAAAAAAAAAAAAACATGATACCAAACTGTACATATCAACTTGATAAACCTGATGCGATGTGCAGTAGTTTGTAGGATGCACGCTGATTGTGTTGTGATAGTGCTCTGAAGGGGGAGTAACTTAGTGCAGAGAGCAAAAAGAAGGAGACTAAGAGCTAATATGTTGATCTAAATATGTGTTAGTAGTCAATACCCCATAGAAGTAAAATACTCCCTCTTTAAAATGTCTGGTTAATGAAATATTATCTATATTTTGCTATTGATTGACAAACAGCAAAAATAAATAAAATGAATACATAAATACATAAAAAAAAATAATTATAAATAAATAGTAACACAAAAATTTGCCAAATAATAAACTAATAAAATTATAAACATTTAGTGGTTGGAGAAAAAATAACTAAACAAAGCTTTTTAAGATCATTATAAAGTAAGGTCATTATGTCATTAGGTCTTTTTAAATAATGTAAAAAGTAAACTTCAAGGCCTCATTTTAAGCAAAGAAAACATTTCCACTGTTACCACCAGAGGGTGCATGGACAAAAAAGCTGTATAAATGTTCCTTTAAAAACAGAAGTTTCTAGCAATTTGACTGCTGAGATGATCAGAATCAGTTCGGTGAAGGTGAATGGGCTTTAAAAAACAAAGAGTAGTGTTTTCTGGACTAACACCTGGGAGAAGAGAGGGAACAGGTTTCACATGTGCCATGTGAACAAAAATCTAATAAAGTTACAGATGAAAGCTTTAAGATAGCAGTTTATTTACAGTGCCATCCACTGCAATTAAAGTGGTAACACTTTATGATAACTACACTAATGAAGGCGATGTGTCACGGGGGAGGGGAGGGGGGAGAGGAGGGGGGAGGGGAACAGGGGGACATGTGTGAACAAAAGAATGTTTGCATACTGTGTGCCTTTAATTCAGGTAGGAGTTAAGGTAGTCACTAAGCCTCTTAGTAAACTATTTGTTCATTGTGAATTGTGTCTTTGTTCACACTCTGTTGGGGATAATTATGGTGTAGTTATTATAAAGTGTCACCAATAATGCTTGATGTTTAGTATGCAAAAATTGCCCTTGTGAGCTTTAAACCAGCGCAAAATGCTGTTTCACCTTGAGATGTCATGTCGTGGTAATTTTAAGGTTAACCTCTATTTTTAGCCTCATTGAATGCCTTGATTCTTCATCACTCTAGAATAACATTAAGTTGTTGCTATTATTTTTGAATATGTTTGTTTTACCTTTTGTATAGTTGAGATTATCAATAGAAAGTCCCTAATGTCCGCTAGTGCACTGAGGAGTGAAGCAGTTTTAATGAGGCTAATACAATAGCTGAAGCTTCCTGGACTGAAATGATCAGTTTCAATGTATGGAGCTTAAAAAACACAGTGGAGCATTTTCTCTAGTAGGAATCTGTGTTTTCAGTGTGAGAGAAGAACTCAGCCTAAATACGCAGGGTTTATATGTTAAATATGTGTGAATGAAAAACACAACTCCAGGTCTGTTTGTGATGAGGAAACAACATTATAACAAGGATCAGAAAACAGGGCAATATGGGACCTTTAGAACAGTAATTAAGAGTATTAGTAGGAAACAATTAGTAACAAGCAAAATGTGATAATAACTTTATAAATACAAAAAAATATGTAATTAAACTAGTTGTTTTAGTTAATAATTAGCCATTAATACATGGCTCCTAATTCAAGTGCCCCCCAATGCAGTTGAATAAAAATACTGAATCTGCTGCTTGTTCCATCTTTATCACAGCACACAGCTGGACTGACATCTGCTATCATCCATTCTTTAACAGCTAGCTTTAGCCTCTGGTACGCATACGGCAGACTCCAGGCGCGCGTCCACGGTAGCTACCTAAATCATGGCGAGAAGTGGTGGGCGGGGCTTAGCGGGGCAGACGGGACAGATCATTGGCTCATAAATCGAGGGTGATGGTCTCATGCGATGGGAAAATGTCCGCCGTCGTCTGTCGCACTGTCACTGGAGTTTTATATCCTCGCAGACGATTTATACGCACAGGAAGAAAGACGGGTTACTCCTTTAAAAGTAGGTTTGAGAGAAGCCAGGGGTCATGTCCTTTGGTATAATAGTCATATGAAATACATCTGCTAGAGACATTCTCAAGCAACGGACTCAAGAGGTTTTAAAAGGCCGATAGTCACCATAACTCAGGTTAGTCAGGTTAGTTTATCTTACGGAATCTTTACATACAAAATGCCAGCAGAGGGTACAAGAACTGCAAAAACAATGGATGCAGAGTGAAGTGCATATACTGTAATTTGACTGACTATGGTTAAAGTAAAGGTACACCTTACTGTCGCCATAGTAACATGTGTCCTCTGCATTTGACCCATCCTTTACTGCTGTTGGGGCAATCTGTCAGGATCCATCTCTGTGATCTTGTTATTAGGCTTGGTCAGGAGTGGCTTAGCTAGAGGATTTTACCTATTGTGCATGTTTTGGGTTAATGAGAATGAGAAACATGCAAACTCCAAACATAAAGACCCGCTCGACCTGGGAGTTGAACCAGGGACCTTGTTTGCTATGAGACGAGGGTGATAGCCACTCAATTGCCACTAGAAATTGTTAAAGTGTATGAAGGTAAATATTCCCAACTTTAAAAGTGCTCTCTGTTGCAGGGGTTCCACCAACTCCTGGTCTCCATGGAGTTTTCCTTTTAATGGAAGAGTCCGTAGTGTGGCATTAAAGGTCCTATATTAAGCACAATTGACTCTCTTGTGAGCTTTGAGCCATGTTAGAATGTTGTTATGTCATCAAAAACATATCTGGAGTTGTATTTTATTTTATTCATATATGTTTGAGTAATGCTACATTATTAGTCTGTCTATATCTCCAAAGCTCAAAATGCTCTGTTCCACCATGTGATGTCATGAAGTGGCAGTTTTAAGTTTACAGTTGCCTTTTACCTTTTGTTCTGTAGAGAAATGGTTCTAGTGAAGGTGTATGAAGTTTAAAAACACAGTGGAGCACTTCCTGTATTACCACATAACATCACAACATGGAAAAGAGCGTTTTCTGTTGGAGAGAAGAACTCAGCCTAAATATGCAGAGTTTGTGCGTTAAATTATCACAAACAGACCTGGAGTCACATATTTAACACATAAACCCTGCGTATTTAGGCTGAGTTCTTCTCTCACACTGAAAACACACATTCCTGCTAGAGAAATGCTCCACTGTGTTTTTAAACCATACAACCATCCATACATTGAAACTGATCATTTCAGCCCTGGAAGCTTCAGCTATTGTATTAGCCTCATTAAAACTGCTTCACTCCTCGGTGAACTAGCGGACATTAGGGACTTTCTATTGATAATCTCGACTGTACAAAAGGTAAAACAAACATATTCAAAAATAAAAGCAACCTAATGTTATTCTAGAGTTATGAAAAATAAAGGCATTCAATGAGGCTAAAAGTAGCTGTTAACCTTAAAACTACTACTTCATGACATCACAAGGTGAAACAGCATTTTGAGCTTTGGAGATGTAGAGAGACAAACATGTGTGAATGAAACAAAGCACAACTCCAGATATGTTTTTGATAATGCTGCCCTGGGACAACTGGGTGTGGCTGCAAGTCTGCGCCTATCTACCACCCGGAGATGACTTACTTTTGCCATATGGGCTAATACTAAAGTCATTAATTTATCTATTACTTTAAACCCTATGCAAAACACAGCATACATGTACCATATTGCAAGTTAAACTGTGAGTGTCATTTCTGTAGAGTCCACTTTGCATGATCATAAATCCACTATTATTATCTGACTATATAATTAACACGTGATATCATCGCTCTAACTACATTCAGAAATGTTCCACGGTCTCATGTCTCTCTCTTCCTACCACAGAACCCATCAACACCCCCCCCTCCCCTCCTGCCGCCCGTCCCAGTCATGTAATGTTGCGCGTATTCATTGCAGCGATAAATTATAATCACTGTTAGAGCACTAATAATATCAGTGATCCTTTGTAATGCACTTTTCCAACAACTCCAAGTGCACCTGCCAATCTGCACTTGCCATGAGTGAGACGTCTCGCCAAGAAACACAAACGTCAGTAAGACGAGACTATACAAAGTTTATTACTATGGCAACATAAAATGAAAGGTGTGCTAAGTGGCTTTTTAACTTAGATTTACGGTATGGCCTTAAAGAGGAGGTACTATATTATGCCATTAAGTCATTTTTTGAGCTTTCTACCATGTTATAATGTTCCTTCATTAAACACCTGCTTGAAGATGTCATCCATACATGTTTGAGTATTTTAGCCATCTCTCCCGGGCCCTATTTGAACCCTCCTTATGGTCAGCTGTAAGATTCTGTGCAAAGCTCTGCCCACAAGCCTGCATCACCCGTTCTCTCATATGACAATTCTCCACAAATATACATATACATGATACAAAACTGCCATATACAGTAGTTTCATTAGGGGGATTAGCACTGATTGCACAGTCAGAATGCATGTTTTTCAGGATAATAAAAACACCTGCAGTTGAATAAATGCTGAATAGGGAAGTTTAATGCCATACTGTGTAACGTTCCAGAAAAGTTACATAGTGCACCTTTATTACTGTTGCTATGACTACTAATAAATAACTAAACAGCTTTACAACTCGCTTTGCATATTGTACATAAATCCCATGCTACATAATGAACATTTGATATCATCTGGGTCTAACCACAATCAGAAATGTACTAGCATCTCATATCGCAATTTCTACCACGCACACCCATCAACACCTTCCCCCTACCGGTCACATAGTATCATGCGTATTAATTGCTCGGGTATAAATTACAGGCAATTATCGTCTACCTTTTTCGGCGCCTTCCGTGTCCCTCCTTCCTCGTATCTTTCTTCTGTTTAAACTGCGGCAGAGAATAGCAAAGCCCCCTTAGCTTACTTCCCAACGATTAGCTGTACGCAGGCATTACCACCTCAAATCCAGCCGTTTCACATGCAGCATTAAACAGGATGAATATTGATCTGCTAAAGAGGATTTATTTATTTCACGCGCTATCCAAAGATCAACTGCTAGCAGCTTTGGGCGGATCTGCCGAGGTCTTACCGAATAAAGCTAGCGCACACATGACTCCGGGCTTGACATTTTAGGCCTGGAAGAAGACCAAACAGTAAATTCAGCGCAATAATCCTCGATAAATGAGATGATCACTACCAAAGCTTAGATAGTTAAGTGGCCTAAGCGTAAAGTCCAGAAACGATAAAAAAAACAAGACTCCAAGGAGATGTTCCATGTCGGGGAGCGGTGGTTTGAGACAGGCTAAATCGGGCTAACAGCGGCCCACCTGAACGCAACCTCGGTGAGAGTAGGCGGTGGTGGGAGAGGATGGTTGTAATCGGGCGTGTCAGCTTATAGAGTGGGAGAAATGGTGTCTGCAAAAATTATCAAATCTTTATTGAATAACTTTTCGTGGACACATATTGTACAAAATTGATGATTAGCACGTTTAACCATGTTTCGCTATCAAAAACATGAGGAAACAATGTATAAGTTGTATGTAAGTTGTATTTAGGTTAATTCCTGCTGGTTGTCGCCAATCCTCTGTAAGAAACATGAGGTTTGAATTTTTCCCAGGTTTGTTGCGTCACAGGTAGAAACGCATAGAGAGACTTGTTCAAAGCATTTCTACTGTAAAATCGTGTTCATTACAACCGCTTGATATTTTAGGCCTGGAAGAAGACGCAACAGTATTTTCAGCACAATAATCCTGGATAAATAAGATGATCACTTTCAAAGCTTAGATAGTTTAGTGACCTAAGCGTAAAGTCCAGAGACAATAAACAAACACGCTTCTAAGGTTGTCTTCTATAACCGTGAGACAAGCTAAATTGGGCTAACAGCGGCCCACCTGAACGCAGCCTCATTGGGGATGGAGATGGGGATTTTGTATGGGGCTCAACAGTCCAGCCCACTTTGAACCCCACTTTCTTTTCAAAAATCTAAAATATCTGTTATGTTTAACCAGATGTGTGGTAACTAATGTCTCTGTTTTAGGTCCCGAAAGCACATCAAAAACTTAAAATTTTGAAAATAAAATAAAATAAAACATTATACATACTTACATTTCCAATTAGAAAATGTAGACTCCAGACTCCAGAAATAAGCATTAGGAGGTCACTGTTGATTGTCTTCAAAACATACAAAAACATGAAAAAGAGAACTAGTTCATTTTAAACGGTTTGCAGTGATCTAAAGTTATTCCTCACTTACCTTGTGCGTTACAAGCGTCCTAATTATTCAGCATAATAAGTTTAGAACCACTTTTCACAACTCAAAGACCAGAAGGGTGTTTTGCCATGACGATAAAGCTAGTAGCAAATAGCATGCTAACGTGCACTTCCTGATCATAGGATAATAAACTGCTTTGTATATTAAACACAGAGCATACACAGCAGACTTATCTTAACCTTAAGAGGTAATTATACAATGTATCTGTAGTGAGGCAAGATTTTTTCCGAAATAGTTCCAGAAACAACATGATTCAGAGGAGATCTTCTGTGTCGGGGAGCAGTGGTTTGAGACAAGCTAAATCGGGCTAACAGCAGCCCACCTGAACGCAGCCTCGGTGGGGGTGGGTTGGGCAGTTGGATAGACTCGGCTTTCAGAGGAGGGTCAGTTGAAATGGCGTCTGCAAAAATAACCTGGCGAATGGGGCGGAATACCTAGCGAGCAGCGCAAACACAAATTTGACCCCTGGCGTGGCTCAGGTTCGACTTTAACGAGGCATCGCATATTGCACTGTCAGAGGGGCCTTTATGGGTATGACAACTTCTTTAAAGAACTTTTTCCATTGGAGAGAAGCGATAGAAGAAAATATTATTCTTGATTCCCTACATTCTCTAAGTATTTTATATAGACTGAATTAAATGTATAGAGTTTAGTTTGTAAGTAAAAGTTTAATGTATGCAAAAAACACCATTTAAAAGAGATTTAAAAGAGCTATTCACACGTCAACAAAAGACATAAATCTATAAAACTATAAATATTTTTAAATAAACCAAAAATATTGTGAATATTTAGTTTTATATAGACAGAATTTTATATGTAAAAAAGGAGATTTGTAAATAAAACATTCTTTGATTTTGCACATTAAAGGGTTACGTATATATGAGGTTAAGTTTGTAAAAATATATGAAAAGTAAAAAGAAACATCAATCAAATACAACATTATCACACATCAAAGCAATCAAAACAAAACTATATCCTTATCACAGCTCAGTTGAGTGCTCGTCCTTTGATTCAAAGGTCAGCGGTTGGAATCCCGTTCCTGACATAAACATCATTGGGACAGAAGTCAGATGCACTGACCCACAGGTTGGCAATGCATTTCCAGCTCTAACAGATGATGCTGTCATTGTGTCCTTGGGCAAGACATTTAACCCCCCTCGTGTGTCTGTGTACACTGGTGTATGAATGTGTGTGTGAATGTGTGAGTGGTTCCTTGATGTAAAGTGCCTTGAGTGACCTGAAGGTAGAAAAACACTATATAAATGTGACCATTATAGGACAGGTAAAATATGAGCATTGTGTCAGCCTATTTTTTGGTAAGAAAAAAAAAAAAAAAAAAAAAGAAGAAATAAATTAAAATAAATAAAAATGAAAATGATAATAATTTAAATCAGGTAAAATAAATAAGTAAAAAATAGTAATTTAATAAAAACTCTGAAGATGCATTGTTCCCAACTCAAAATCTTTCATAATTTCACATTATAATGACATTTTAATTGAATATCTGTTTCTATTATTATTACTCAATGTTCAAATTACCAAAAACATTGCAACTTTACATAACCGTTGTTTTTTTACAATAATAAGTAAACAAATGCATAAACCTTTAGACCTTTGATGAATATAGCTAAACATGGAACATAAAATTGTATTAAAAATCTCTGTAACCTAAGCTAACCTCCATTTTGAATCCATTTGCACTAACATTTTGGGAGCAGGATGAAGGCTGCATGTAACTACATAGGTCTCGGAATGTACTGTCAGAATGTCTTTAGTACAGGAGCAGTAAATTAAGTGTCTGGTTCTCATGCTCACAGACCGACCGTGTAACCCCAGCCGAAAGGGTCCGAGCTGGGGTAACTGTGTAAGTCTGATGCCCCTCCACTGCTGCATGCTGTTCCTAGACTGAGACAGACAGAGAGAGACAGAAAGAAAGAGAGAAGAGAGAGAGACAGAGAGAGAGAGACAGAGAGAGAGAGACAGACTGAGAGTCATAGAGAGAGACTGAGACAGACAGACAGAGAGAAAGAGACAGAGAGAGAGACAGAGAGAAAGAGATAGAGAGAGAAACTGAGAGAGAGAGAGAGAGAGAGAGAGAGAGAGAGAGAGAGAGGACAGAGGGACAGAGACAGAGGGGCAGGGAGTGAAGCAGAGAAGAATGAGAGGCAAGAGAGAGAGAGAGAGAGAGAGAAGAGAGAGGCAGACAGAGGGAAAGAGAGAGAAGTGAGAGGGGTAGACAGAGGGAAAGAGAGAGAGAAGGGAGAGGCAGACATAAGCAGGAGAGAGAGTGGGTGAGAGAGAAGATAGAGACAGACAGGGGGAAGGGAGAGATGCAGACAGACAGAAAAAGAGGGAGAAGAGAGGCAGACAGAGGGAGACACAGCAGTAGAGAGAGGGAGAGAGGCAAGGTGTCAGGGGGAGAGAGAGACAGACACGAGGAAAGAGAGAGGCAGAGTGTCATAGAGAGAGAGAGAGAGACAGGCAGAGATAGACGTGTGCACTGTTTCTTCGCCAGGGTACTAAGTGTGTATGACAGGTTTTCATGTTATTACTTGGTTTTGGGGGATGGTACATTATAATTTTACATCAGTCATGTGGCAGTTTGTGAAGGAAAGTTGAAAAAAAGTTGAAAATTATAGAAAGTAGCTCCACATTGCATTCTATAATAGATCCATCTATGTCATCGCTGTGCTGCCAGTTCGGATGTTGTTATCTGACCCATGCGATATAATACTCCCTACAATACAATACTCCCTAGAACTGCTCTTCACCTCTCAAGCAACTTCAGAGTTAGAGTTAGGATATCATACTAAACCTGAATCATTTTAATAAGCTATTTGTTCATTATGAAGTAAGTATTCCTTCTCACTTCATTAAGGCTGGTTGTTAGTGTAGCATAGGTGACATGGTGGCTCAGTGGCTAGCACTCATGCCTCACAGCAAGAACATTTACTGATTTTTTTGTTTTTTTATTTTAATAAGCTATTTGTTGGTGTTTTAATTTTTTTGAAAAATGGGTATGCAACATGTGTTTTTATTTATTATTTTTTTTAATTATTATTATTTTTTTTAATAACAAAAAACATAGACAAATTACAAACAAGAGCACTCAAGCCTCGAATGCAAGACAATACAGGATTAATCAAATATGCATAAATCAATCAAAATACAGCTCTGAGAAAGCTAATTATGAGGGGAAAACCTTATGGTAAAAAGTTCATAAATGTTGAATTAGCAGATTTTGCATAATAGGCCTATGTCTATTTTTAAAGCAAATCTTCTTTTTTTTTTCTCCTGGGTTTGATTGCATGTTCTCCCTGTGCCTGGGTGGGTTTTCTGTGAGCACTCCAGTTTCTCCCATCAATCCAAAGCATGCTCCATCGGTACAATCCTCCAACTAAGGACCAAGACCAGTTCACAATCTAGAGATGGGTCACTGCTCCTGACAGGTTGCCCCAGTGACGCTGAAGGACGGCGGACAATAACGTGTACCTTACTTTATGAAGTGTTACCGACTTTTGTTTTTTTTTCCCTACATGAAAAATATGCTTATTGCTACATTCAATACTTTACACCCATTTAGCAGTCACAGAGACAACCAGGCAAGAGAAAGTCTGAGCGCAGGCCATCTGGAGCAGGCAGGCGGGTCACACGGTGCAGGGGGAGCAGGCTGGTGCAGGCTGGTGCTCAGCTGTGGCCTGGCTCCTGGTCTTAGTGGGACTAGAGAGCTCTGAGCCCCACGGCGCAGCTCCGTGTGAGAGATGAGCCCCACGGCGCAGCTCCATGTGCTCCGACACACTGCGCAGAATTCTGATGCTGCCAACTTTTCACTTTTTTTTTTTTCTTCCAATATTCAGCACGACTCCGGCAGTGTGTCGCAGCCAAACTTTCCAACTCTATACGCCTAAGAGCAGTGTCATATTCACACAGCTCATCTGAAAAGCCAGGCCTAGTTTTAATGGGAATTTACCTTGATTTTTGAGTGCATATTTATTTTCACATGTTCTTGGACTGTGCATTGCAACATTGGAATTTGTGGGACCAATAAAACTTATATTATCTTAACTTAAAGCCATAGTATGTAACATTTTAGCCAAATATTTGACTGAAATAAAAGCATGCTGGGTTTTTTTTTTTTTTTTTTTTTCATTTTGGTTTTGTTTATTGGATTGAAAACATGCAACCTGACTCTTATTTCTCTTCCTCCTGCTTGTTTCCATGGAAATGTTGTTCTTTTGGCTATAATATTCCACAGTATGGCCTAAAACATATTTATCTCCATGGAGAATGTTCCAAAGTATGGTTTTAACATTCTGTTTCTATGAAGTCATGCACGCCTCCAGAAAGTTACATTACATCTTACACTGTACCTTTAAGATGATTACATTTTAGTAGTATCAGTGGTTGTGTATAAGAATTTGTCATAAAGTCAGCAACAACAATATCTAATTTAATTGAAAAAGTAATGTAATCTATTCTAAAATAATATATTTTTGGCTCAATAACTTTTAAGATGAAAATGCCCCAAAAATAAAAAAAAAACAAAACAAAAAAAACAACAAAAACAAAAAAAAACGTTCATAAAGTTATTTTATTAAATGGTACATTCAAAATTCAAAATGTATTCATTTATTTTAAGTTTTTGGTGTAAATACTTTAAATAAAATAAATAAATAATGTTTGCAACTAAAATGAAAAGTCTGTTATGTGATCACTGGATTGAAAAATAAAATTGTATGATTAATTCTTCAAAATTTCAACAAATCTTCCAAGTATTTTCTTTTTAATTTTCACTAATGCCATTTAAATACCATTTTTCATTCATTCTTTGTTTTCATTGCTACATTCCCACGTTAGATAAACACCTAAACATATCACATGCAGCAGAGTTCTAAATGTGCTGCAGGTTGTTATTCTGTGCTTGACCAGTAGATGGCGTGTGAGCTCTGCAGTAGTGCTTCTCTGGTCCTCCTCTAAACACAGTTCACCTCCTCACTAACACACCGCACAGAAAATGCATGTCACCATTGTCCAAGGCCATACTTAAAATACTAGGCTTGTCAAAAGTATCTAATACTAAAGTATTAGTACTGAAACTAGATACTCATTTGAGCAGGTATCAATACTAAAAAAGTCACATTCACAGGACAGAACCTTTCTATTTACCATCTTGAGCTGTTTCAGAACAAGTATAAGACACATAGACTAGTATACACCCATGGACCACTATGAACCTACTGGACACTGAGGGATTACACAGATATAAGACACATGGAAATAGAAAAGAATATACTACCATTTAATATTGAAAATCATATTCTATTGTCTAAAGAAAAATAGTAAAAAAAAAAAAATATACATATATATCATTGTGGTATTGGAATCGGTACTGAGCATCGAGTCTACTCCTTAGCATCATAGTTTGAAATTTTAGTACAGTGACAACAGAAATGGTCAAAATAGTAAAAGTATGAATTTAATAGTGAAAAGCAGCATTATGGTTATTGTTGTAATGAAGCGATATGTATGACAATAGGACCATTTTGTATTCTTTATTTGATTCTCATGAAATTTTCATTATTTTAAATTAATTCACACAAACACACAGACACACAAACACAAACATGAAATAAAATGGCTTAATTTCAGAATGATGCTTAGACTGATATGGTCCAGATCTTGGACTTAAAATAGCTGTGGACATCTTTGACATTTTCATACTCAATAAAATATATCTTAAAGAGTATTTGTATTTATTTACTGAAGCTAACTGTTTGTAAGTCAAATAATCTACACAATTAAAGGGCCTGTATCTGATGTTTTTCCCCATATATTTGAGAACAAATGGTCTTACCCAGTACCCAGAGACAGTGTATAAGCAGCTCTGGAGGTCAAAATAAGTCTGCTGTGCGCTGACTGCATCTTATTATAAAGCTTTTTATTGGTGATAAATCAAGTGTGTGTTGGCATTTTTGTTTGTTGACTATAATGTCTATGTCTGGAGATCTAATCGTTCAGGCCCCCACCCAGATCCCACTCCACTGGACCTTTACATATCCTCCTGGAGGTGGTGGGTCCATGGAAGGATGGCCCCACGTCGCTCCTTCGGGCTGTGCCCGGCCGTGCCCCATGGGGGAAGGCCTAGCCTCCAGACGCTCATTGACGAGCAGCCATCCCAGGCCTGGCTTCAGGGTGGGGCGACATAAATGGCCTTGGTTTTACACTTGTCATGTGGGGCTTCTAAACTACTCTTAGTCTGACCCATCCCCCAGGACCTGTTTGCCATGGGTGACCCTACCAGGGGCACGGAGCTCTCAACAACATACCTCCCAGGATCATTTGGGTGCTCAAACTTTCAAGAAAGGGCTCAGAGTAGAGTCACTGCTCCTCCACGTTTAGAGGAGTCAGCTGAGGTGACTTGGGCATCTGTTCAGGACGTCTCCTTGAGGAGGTGTTCCGGCTGTCCCACTGGAAGGAGGCCCAGGGGAAGACCCAGGACATGGTATGTCTCTCAGCTGGCCTAGGGATGCACTGTGGTCCCACCGGAAGAGCTGGAGGAAATGTTTAGGTTGAGGGAAGTGTGGGAGTCCCTGCTTTGACTGCTGTCCCTGCGACCCAGCCCCGGATAAGCGAAAAAACAAAAATTATGGATGGATTTTGCTCAAATACATGGGAAAAAAAGAAATAAAAATCAGGTAAAGGTCCTAAAAATGCATTAAAAGTATTTTGTGTCTAATTCTATAACAATAGACTAGATAAATATCACAGTGTACAGCCCGACATACCCTCTTAAAGCTCTACAAAAGGTGATTATTCTCTTCTCACTGGAGGAGGATGTAAACTGAATACAGCCACAGACGCCCTGGGGCAACCAGACAGAGAAGTGGCTGCCGCTCTGCTAGGGCTAAACAATTTGGGAAAAAAACATCAAATTGCAAATATCTCTGACAAGAATCATGATTGCTATTAGATTTGTGATTTATGTTTTGATAATAAGATTCATGCTCACATTTTTAAGGCGTCCAGAAGAACTGACAAAAAGCCTGAAATATAAACTGACAAACAAATACAAGAATCACATTTCAGAACATGTTTGTACAGATTTAAGCTACAGGGTTAGCAGCTTTTATGTAAAATAAAACATGAGGATTAGTTGTGGAGCATAGACTGTATAAAGAAGTGGACTAAGGGATAGCATTCGGCTCCAGACAAATTAAGCTCATCGAGGCTAGAGCTGTTTTGGGGCAAAGTTAGAGCTGAGTTCCACATTTAGCATTGAGTAGCACGAGTATCATAGCAACCCAAGAGCCAATCTGGAGAGCAGATATTGAAGGTAATGCCTTCCCAACCACACAGCTGGTTTAGCAGGGAGCAGGTGCTTAGCAACACTGTCAGTCAAACCTGTTGCTAACTCTATCGGGAGCAATCTTGTCTGTTATTAATGATCATATTGGGAGTTACAGACACAACAGCAAAATAAAAATACCAGGATCATGTAAAGCGGGTTAATAGAAACATTTTAACACCAAAATGATGAGGCTCAGTGCAGCAGTTACAGAGAAAGGGGTGACAACTTTCCAATGTAAAGTGAATTGGAGCCAGAGTCGACGGAGCCAGAAGTGCACCCATGCTCACTTCCTCTCTGGAATCCGACGGCGAGCAGGTTAACTATGTCCAATTATATATATACAGTCTATTTCTTTCAAATCTATAATTTGGCTAATGACACAACAAAGTGCACTGGTAGGGACACTGTTTGTAGCATATGTTCCTCACATGTATTTATTGTTTTTCATTTTCAGTTGTGATGATGTCATACTCTCAGATGGGGGGCATGAACCAGATTTCCTTATTGATTTGCATTCTCAAAAATATACTAGAAACTATCCAAAACACAATTCATAAATGTTAAACCTGATCATTTCTAACGCATCATGTTGTGGGGTTTGTTTTGCTGCAGGAGGGTCTGGTTCACTTCACAAAACAGATCGCATCATGAGGAAAGAACATTATGTGGAAGTACTGGAGCAACATTTCAAGACATCAGTCAGGAAGTTAAAGCTTTGCTACAAATTGGTCCTCCACATGGACAATGACCCGATGCATATTGCCACACTGTCAGGAGGAATGGGCCAAAATTCCTGCTAAATATTGTGAGAAGTTTGTGGGGTAATGGTACCAAATCCTAATGAAATGTATGAAATGAAATAAGTCATACAAAATTTCCTGATTGTCTAGTTGTCATTATTCTGGCATTTAGCACATAGAAATTATTTTGCTAATTCTAACTGACCTAAAACAGGAAAGGTTTAGTCTGATTTCATGTCAGACAGTAAGAAAAAAAAGTGTTTGTGTCTTTTTTGTATAGTGTATATAAACTTCTGGTTTCAACTGTATATATCGATTAATATAGCTAACCTGATGAATATAGCGATGAATATAGCTAACCTGATGAATATAGTGATGAATATAGCTAACCTGTTCCAAATAGCAAGCTAGCATGGGCGTGTTTCCAGCTCCATCGACTTTGGTTCCTTTTCACTTTCTATTGAAAAACCGTGGCCCCTCTCTCTGTAACTGCTGCTGTCAGGCTCGTCATTTTGGTCTTAAAATGTTCATATTAATTAATCTGCGCTGCGTCATTTGGGTGTGTTTATTTGGCTATTGTGTCCATGAAACAAGATATTAATAAGAGATTAAATAGTCTTGATTAGCTTCATTTGGCTGGAGCCGAAAGCTATGAGTGACGTCATACTCCCTTAGTCCACTTTTTTACACAGTCTATGTTCTTATCCAACAAACATGCCACTGTTTCCCCATAGCACAGACCACACAGGAGGCCACATGAGCAGCTCCATCAGCTTAAAAAGTGCCACACAAAAGAGCATCAGGGCTACAACGAGATGCTTAACCCTGGCGTGGTCAAGTGTCCTGCTCCTTCATCACAGCCAGAACATCGGGATACACAATGCTCAGAGAAGATGGACACTTCCTTTGCAGATCTGGTTTAGTTCTACAATGGCCCCAGTCGTGTTTCAGTCATTTTTTTTTATACCAAATTAACTTAAAACATGAACGGTGTCTTTAAATGGTTTGCAATCGTCCAAAATTATTCCTTACTTTCCTAAGCATTTTCCAAGCATTTTAATTATTCACCATGATCGATTTTTGAGCGTGTTCCACAACATTCAGAGACAAGAGTGGAGTTTTATTTCACGGTAATGCTAACAACAACTAGCATGCTAACTGCACACTAGCTTTATTTCCTGGTTGGCGATGGATAAAAATAAATAAATTAAAAAAAAAAGACTGTAAAAGCAGCTCTTAGACCTCTAAATGCCATCTGCAATATATGAGGGTCATTCAATAAATAAGGTGAATTTTTCGGTATAAGGACTTCTAATACAGATAGAAGCTTACTTTGTTTTTTTGTTTTTTTTTTCAACGTAGTCTCCCAGCACTGTCACACACTTTTTACATGTGTGCACAAGCTTCTGTATTCCCTCAGCGTAAAAATCTTTGGACTGATGTCTCAGCCAGTCGCTCACAACACTTTTGACTTCATCGTCACTTTCAAACTTCGTGCCTCTCGTGAATGCTTTCAAGGGACCAAACAGGTGAAAGTCTGAAGGGGCAAGGTCTGGGCTGTAAGGGGGATGAGGGAGCAGTTCCCAGCCCAGCTCGTTGATGGTCTGCACCATTTGGGCTGCTGTGTGAGGCCTTGCGTTGTCATGATGCAAGATGACTCCTTCTGACTGATGACCCCTGCGTTTGTTCTTTATGTCTTTGGCATCTTTGGCACCCACCGGCAGCTGACCTTCGAGTAGCCAAGGTCATCATGGACAATTTTGTGTGCTGTGCCAACAGATAAGCTCAAAGTCCTTGCAATGCCATCCACTGTCACCCTTCTGTTAGACTGAATGAGGTCACTGACTGATTCGATCACATCAAGAGACCTCACTTCTGTAGGCCTCCCTTCATCCTCAAAACTGCTCCATCCCTCTTTAAACAATTTAGCCCACTTGTAGACATTTTTTTGGCTGAAACATGTGGCACCAAACACAGTTGAGATTCTTCTATGGATTTCAACAGGTTTGCACCCTTCCGCAACCAAAAACTTGATAACTGACCTCTGTTCAATCCTGGAGCATGCTTCTTGGTCGGCAATCTTTGTTAATCGCCAAAACTCTCAAAGATTTTTTTTTAATCTGCAAAAGAACTTAAATCCATGTGAAAAAGAAGTAAAACAAAATGACCCTCGTATCTGTACTGAGGTCATTTAGCATTTTACTGCATGAAAAAAATGGGTTCAGTAGTTGTCTTAGACCTGGAGTAGTTCAAATCTTTCTGGTTTAGTCACACTTTCAGCCCAATTCTGACCTTAAGTTAAAGGCACTGTAGCTTAAACACATAAAAAAACATAACTAGTTAATTTTGCATCCTGAGCGTCTTAACACAGCCATGAGTTTAAAAGTGATTTTCAGTGGAACAGAGTTTTGCTTTGACAGTAGCTCTAACAACTAGCATGCTAATGTTCACTTCCTGATTATGGGACAATAAAATGCCTTATAATTAGATGCAGAGAGTACACAGCAGACGTATTTTGACCTCAACAGCTGCTTGTACAATATATCTGTACAGGGGTAAGGCACATTTCGCTCAAATACATGGGGAACAATCGATTGGGTACAGGACCTTTAAGACTTAGTTTAGACCTAATTTAGTCCTGGTTTAATTCTACTGCTTTAGTCCCATTTTAGACCTGGTTTTATTTTCTGGAGAGAGATCAATCCTGTTGTAGAATATTTATGGTTTTTGATAAGCCATTCATCAAAGGGCTTATACCACGCTAATTTCTGATCTATGCAATAATGTTTCCTTATCAAAAGCATATCTTGAGTTGTGTTTTGTTTCAGTCACACATGTTTGACACACAAATCGTGCATTTTCCAGAGTTCCACCTTGTGATGTCATCATGTGGTAATACAGGAAGTGCGCCACTGTGATTTTTAAACTCCACACACCTTCACTAGAATCATTTGGATCATTTCAGCTCTGGAAATGCCAATCTCTTCTTTATCTTTAAAACTACCACTTCATGACATCACAAGTTGGAACAGACCATGTTGGGCTTTGGAGATGTAGACAGACTAATCATAAAGGGTTCGCCAAACATGTAAGAATGAAACAAGGCACTAACAAACGCAACTCTGGGTGTGTTTTTGAAGATTTAACAACATTATAACATCGCTAAAAGCTCATAAGAGTCAATTTTGCGTAATATAGAACCTTTAACTTGAAAACTACCACTTCATGACATCACAAATTGGAACAGAGCATTTTGGGCTTTTTGTAGATTTTGACCGTTGAAAATTCTATAACATAAACTGACTCCCAGCATGTACCGAAGTGCTATGGCTATGTTTACAGTAAATGAACACTTAAATTGCAAGAGTCTATGAAAGTAAACTGTATTCATTTCCCATCTTTGCATATAAAACTTTATGTTTATCCGAGTTCTCACTATCGCGTGGAAATCCAGCCTCATATTTACCAGACCTTAAACCTCTCGCTCCATCTGACTCACAAATGAAACCAGAAGTGGCAACATTTAGGATTGGAGAGATTTTCTTAAGTCATATTTTCCACATAAAATCAAATATAAGGCAGTGTGGTGTTTGTCGGCAGCGGAACGTAAACACCGAAAGAGAATCTTAAAGGAGATATACTGTGCTAACTTTTTGGAGTTTTACAATATTATAATGTTTGTACCTCAAAAACATACCCTGGAATATTTAGTTTTATTCATGATTGTTTAATATTATGTGAAGCTAACTACTGGTATGTGATATATAATTTGACATATAATTTGATGTAATATACTATTTATGGGTCATAGCTGAGTTCTTTCTCAAACAGAAAACACTCTGTTCTACCTTGTGATGTCATCTGGTAATACAGGAAGTGCTCCACTGTGTTTTTAAACTCCACACACCTTCACTAGAATCACTTGGATCCTTTCAGACCTGGAATTGCCAATTTCTACAGAAAAAATAGGTGAAAAGTAGCTGCTAATTTGAAAGCTACCACTTCACGACATACTTTTTGGGAGTTTTACAATCTAATAATGTTTATAGCTAATAACATACCCTGAAGTCATATAGTTTTATTTATGCTTGTTTAATATTATGTGAAACTAACTTTTATTTAGATTTTAGTCATGTTTGAATTTCATGTTTGAAAATTTGTTCATTGTGTTTATTGATGTCTTCTCGGGTAAAATACTTCAGATATCGGTTTCTGAATATTGGTTTAGATGATATCCTGGTTGGATATATAATGTGATGCAATATACTATTTACTGATTACAGTTGAGTTCTTCTCTCAAATAGCAATGTGCTTATTGATGCGTTCTTCAGTAGAATACTTAATAATCCCTGTGCGTGTGGTAAGGATGCACCGACCTGATACTGGTATTGCACACTAGATACAGGGCCACAGTGGCTCACTTGGTAGAGCGTTCGTCCACTGATCCAAAGCTTGATGGTTTGAATCCCACTCTTGACATAAACATAATTACTAGAGTCATCAGATCCACTGACCCACAGGTTGGCGGTGCAATTCCAGCTCCCACATATGAATGTTCTTGTTGTGTCCTTGGGCAAGATACTTAACTCCGTTTTCAACCAGAGGATACTGGATTGAGAAGCTAGAATGTGTTATGTTACACTAATGTATCCTCCATACTCAGACTCAGAACAAAGAGAACAATAGCAGGGTCTTTAAAGGTTGAAGAGGGTAGTTTCAGCTGAAATTGGAGACAATATCTGTTTACAGTTTTCAGTGTAGTTTGCTCCTCCCTTCAGATAGATATAAGACAGTGTCCACCAGCAATCTGACCAGAACTGAAGAAGCGGCTTGGATGAGCAGCGAAACGTCTTCACTCCTACAATGATTTGTCCAGCTGACAGATTTAAACTTTGTCTTTTATTACAAAAATGTGGCTCAGAGCAGTATAAAATGTAGCTTGTCAGAGTCATACCAGTACCTTTAGGTTGAAAATGTCTTTCGATGGTAGTTGAAACGTCAACTTGAAATCTGGTAGCATTACTATGTAGCATTACTCAAACTAAATATTGATGCTAAGGAATATACTTGATACCATTTCTGAAAACACTCTTTATTTAGACAATAGAAAGTCATTTTCATCATTAAGTACTTTCTTTTTCATTCCCATGTGGCCTTATATCTGTGCAATCACTCAGTCGTCCAGTTAGGTCCATAGTGGTCCATGGGTGTATACTAGTCTATATGTCTTATACTTGTTCTGATACAGCTCAAGATCATTCTAAAGATATTCAAGAAAAGTTTCCTTCCGTCCTGTGAATGTGCCTTTTAATATCGATACCTGCTCAAATGATTTTCGATACTACTCAGACCCGCACAAATACAACAACTCTGGGTGTATTTTGAGCGAAGAAACGACTTTATAACGTGGCTTACACATCAAACAAGTACATTCACTAACGCCCATTGTATTGTCTTGTATTGTTTTGTGTAGCATGTAGCCGAGACCCCTCCATAGAAGCGGACACGCCTGAGCAGTGCCTAAATGTTTTCTTTGTGGACAGCCGGGGGAAAAACAGTGCACGTCTGTGAGATTCACCTCAAAGAGCAATTTCAGGCCTCTTGCACCAGTCACCAGATCAATACTCCGCAATCGCACAGGTCGAGCTAACATCGATCTGTGATGAGACAATCATATCTTACCCTGACACTGTCTCCACTCTGAGCCCAAAGAGGAGGAAGAGGAGGAGGAGGAGGAGGAGGAGGAGGCGTGGGCGTGGAGGAAAACAGGCCGACAAGAAACAAGCTAATGATGCTGGAGTGGAGTGTTCAAGTGCCAGGAAGAAATAGTTGAAATTGTACTTTTAGATTGTTGAAAAGGGAATTGAATCCATCCATAAATCGATTTAGGAGCAGTGGGGCAGATCTGGCTGAAGGTTTATACTTCACTGCAGATTTTAGGTTAAGGTGCACAAACTGACCCACAGACAGACCTACAAACTGACCTATAAAGCATCAGTTTAGTTACCACCAAAAGAAATCTGCAGGAGTCACAAGTATTTCAATCCAAGAGACAAGACAAACTGATTCATAAAATACATTTAAAAGAAGTAGATCATCTGTTTGCCAGTGTTAGTCAATTATAAAGTAAATGTAATATTTTGTATTGATCAACTATTACTATGTGTGGGGGGGTGTGGTGGTACTCCCCCAGGAAATTTTTGAGCATTCTGGTGCATTTTATGTGTAATATTTATAACTCAGCAAACTGCAAAATAATCTTTATTCTTACCCGTCTTGAAACATGAGCAAATTTACACAGACTAGAACATCATAGTAAAATAACACTTACAATAACACTTATAACACTGTTTTGCTGTTAAAAGGCCCAGCCCTAGAGTTGCAGTGCTACATGAAGTAAATACTCCTTAATGTGCCACAAACATTGTAAAATACCAACTTAATAAATTACATATTGCCTAATAGATTTTTTTTTTTTTTTTTTGTCAATCAAAGTATAAAGTACCTGGAGCCTATATCATACTCTATATTAACCTGGCAAACGTTAGTCTGATGTCACAGTGCTAAAGGTAAGCTCTATAATATTCACTTGGACTGTAGAAATGAGCAAAAAATCAGAAAACAATAAAATAAGACAATTTTTGTGAGCATCATACTTGTTTTTGACCCTTGCAACCTTGCACCAATTATTTAAAAAGTAGAAACTCTCCATTCACCAAAGGTTGTGTGGATGGATCAGCAAGAGATGGACGGACAAGATGGACTATTGAAAACTCAGACTATTGAAAACTCAGGTTGCAGTGAAAGGTAAATTGATGGTTATGGAAAGATGTAGTGGATATGTCAATGGACTAAACATGGACTTTTCTTCAGGTGTTAAGGCAAGTTCATGGTTAGGAATATGTGCTGAAAGATTTGTCTTGACCCACCTAGAAGTAAAAAGAACATTAAACACTTCAGGAAGAGCCTTAGACTCTTTCTCCAGATTTTAAGGTAAGATCGGGTCAGGAGTATCTGTGGAGGATTAGCCTAGTGTGCATGTTTTGGGTTGATGGGGGGGAAAACTGAACTATGAACAGACAGAGCTAGAACGTGCAAATATTGGGGAGCGATAATGGCTTAGGTGGTGCGGTTGTCCTTTAGAGCGTCCTTGATCAGCTCCAAACTGCATATTGTCATTGTGTCTTTGGACAAAACACTTCTGGCACCTTCCGTTTGCATGAATGTTGCCCGTGGGTGAGTGATAAGGTATGACTTTTAGCACTAGTTACTTTTTTTTTTTTCGTTTTTGCTCACTCTATCATTTCCCATTACTTTTCTTCATCTTTTATATTCTGTTCCAACCTCCCCTAGACAAACCAGGCACATAACACTAGTTAAAGCAGAACTATTATGCAAAATCAACTTTTCAGAGCTTTTAACCATGTTCAACCTTTCGAAGTTGTTTTTGGAGTGATTCGTCTATGTTTGAGCAATTTTTAATCGCTTATTTTTCAAGTGAGCGGATTCTTTTATTACGTCGTTTTAGAGGAATATTACAATTTAAAATGTCCAAATTATAGATTATAACTATATAGCAAACACAAGCACAGTAGGTCTTCTTTAAGCACACATAGAAAGATCTCAGTCAGTCCTGATTTGAGCAGAGGAGAGCTAAGCATTCTTCTTATTTATTTTAGAATATATTCATAAAAAATTCACTTCATATGCTTCATTTGTAAAAGTTCCCCCGTCATCTCCTCGGGGCCTCTTCCTGTGTGAGCCGAAGCCCTTCAGAGACAAGTCCCAGTCTGGTCCGATGATGGATTTGTAAAACGGGAGCTCAGTTCTGGCTCAGTTCTGCTGCTAAAATGACATCATCCTCCTTCTCCTCGGCTCCCTCCCTAACCACACGTGCTCTATCATGTTTGGGCCCACATGCAAACTAGACACTACACATTTATATTTACTTTGTGGTGTCACTTCAAAGACTTTCTGATGCCAACACCCGACTAACCTGCAGCTAGCAAAATCCAGGCAAAGTTACAGGTCAGATCTGTGGAAAGGCAACCCCGCTCACTGTAAAAATCCACGTTTTTCAAGTTATTTTTAAGCAATTAAGCAACTGTAATAGAATCAATATAAGACATATATGTTTAAGGGGTCTGTAACTGATTATTTCATTTAATAAAGTCAAATGAAATGAGAAATGAGACTGATGTCTGTTGATTGTCTGTTAATAATTTCATTCTCTGGAATAAACAGCAAGTGCACTGTTAGCATGCTAATGTTTATCACCTTCATCATGACTCGTCTCTGGCAAAAATCACTTATAAACTTGTGTGAATAAGTAGGATGCTCGCAGTGCATAAGGCAAGTGAGAAATAATTTTGAACTACTGCAAACTGTTTAAAATGAACTAGTTCTGTTTTTCATGTTTGTAAGTAAAAAACAGGAACAGCTCCTTTATTGGTGCACTATGAAATATAAGCAAAGCAATGACATCTCCTGTGAGACAAGCAGCTGATGGACATCCCACCAGAAAATGTACTTACTTCATGCAAAATTTGCACTTTTCTTAATTATTCTCAGATGATTATCACGTTCTAGTGTAGAACACACACAGGATTTCTTGTAGTCGTTTATTTTCTGAACACAAGGGCTACTGCAGGCTTTAACTCACGCCAAAACAACAGCAAAACAACAGCGGTCTCAACTCACTGGTCTTCAAAACAGACCAGGAACTGACAAACTGAACCATTACACAAACCTGTTGGCATAGTAACCAAGCGTCACAAACAAAAGCGGTTACATTAACAACAACAACACATAAACAGCTACAAGAATAACACAAGTGTCAACTCTGAAGTATCAGATCATTATGATATCATGGATACAGCTTCCTGTTATATGCAACTACAACCTGAACCTTTAGAATGATTTTGAGCTGTATCAGAACAAATATAAGACACATAGACTAGTATACACCCATGGACCACTATGGAAGGGATTACACCTATATAAAACCACATGGGAATATAAAAGAAATACTATGATTTAATGTTAAAAATCACACAAAGAGTTTTTTTTATATTGTTATTGTGATATCGGAATCGGTATCGAGTATCAGGTCTATTCTTTAGTATCAAAATGACAACACTTCATGCAACATTTTGAAGACTTTCCGAAGATACAATATTTTGGTTAAAATTGCTCATCGCTACGACAACAGCCCTAATTATCCATCATTCCGAAACCAGCTCTATATAACACCCTGTAATGGCCCCTGCCCCTCTGCCCCGTCTGCACCTGCCTGGACACAGCTGATTGCCGAGCCCGCTGTAATGAGCTGGCTCTGCTTTTGCACGGCGGTGAAGGGGTTAACTACGCTTATATGTGTGAAGCCTTGAAAACAATAAGCCTCCCCGGTGACTCAATGGTATATCCTCGGATTTCAAACTTGGGCCCTTTAAAGTTGTATGCCAAAGCCCCCGTAAGCCCACCACACCCCAGAGAGGCTAGCTAGCTTTCCTTTATAGTCCCGCGCAAGAGGGCCTACTTTCATGGACTACCGATCATGCACCCCCGCACCCCACCACCTCCACGTATCCCTCCTCCATCAAACCAAAATAGGAGCGCCTTAGATTTTTAATGGGCTCGGCTCTGTAGCGTATACATACCAAAGCAGCTAATTACAAATGCTTGTGTTACAGTAGATTTGGAGAAAACTGGAGAAACTGTCTTGTTTCCATGGATATATTGTTGCTTTTTTGAAATGTTCCACAGTGTCACATTACATTAAACATATCTTTTTAGCTTTATACAATTACAAATACTTTTATAATACTTTTATAATCCAAAATATCTTAAAAAGCCTGCATATTTACTTGCGTCTCTACAGATCTGACCTGTAACTTGCCCGATGCCGTCACCTTCTTGTGTCCATGACGTTACACGAGTTAAATGTCAATCTGTGGAACATTCTAGACAAGGTACATAGCGCACTTTTAAGCTTGTACTTGCAATATACTATAATTCACTCATCACTGTGAACTCAAAGCCCAGTGGCCTTCATTAACAGTAAGAAGATACTCTTGGATGACAAGGCTCTTCTTGGCATGGTTCCGTTTTGTTTGTCCTCCCTCCTCCAAAGAACCAAGAGACACGACTGTTTGTGTTCGGACTTCTTCATGTCCATCTCTCGTGTTCGGACCGAGCTGGGAGAGCAGGCCTTCAGTTTGCTCTTGCTCTCTTCACTTGGAACACTTGCTTGAAACTAAATGGTCCGATCTTGTTCCTTTTCACAAATGTCATTTTTTTTTTTACTTATCCGACGACATGATTCCATTAGTGAACGCTTGTGCTTTTAAATCGTTGATGTAAATGTGAGATCGTGATGTTTCACTTCATAGTACAAAGTACACACACAAAGTACCACATTTCAAATCTGTAAATGACTCCAGCACTTTCATTCAAATTTGAACTGTTTGTTCTATGTATAATTCCTTTGTAAATGCTCTTGATGTGTGTTGCTGACCTCTTGGTAAAATAAAGGTAAAAAAAAAAATAAAAATAAAAAAAATAAAAAAAAATAATAATAATAATAATAATAATAATAATAATAATAATAATAATAATAATAATAATAATAATAATAATTACATTTCAAGTTGTTACATTTATTATCATAATAGTTACTGAGTACAGCACAGTAACTCTTGTGATACATGCCTCTTTCTAAACCTACATATTAACACAAGCACTTTCTAACCTGCTCTGATTGGCTCAGAGAATATGCAAAGTATGATTTAAAACTACTGTATTTTCCGGACTACAGAGCGCACCTGATTTAATGCCGCATTTTTAAAAAAGAAAAAAAAAAAACTTGTACAAACCGCACCGTATTTTAAGCCACAGGTATCCCACGTAGTAAAAAATGAAAAAAATTAGCTCAAAAATGTTCATTTGTGACGGACCACTAGTGCAGTCCCTAACCCTAACCCTTTTGCATGCTTTCTTTTACTGTGTATGCAGGCGCATGTTCTGCGTCCTGATTGGCTAAAGGAGGTGCCGTGTCTCCTGTACAGGACAAAATGTGTTCAGCCAAATTTACCAAAATATTCGATGCTGCAGCGTGACTCTGAAACAATCTCATTAGACACCTTTGTATTTGAGGAGAAACACCTCCGACACGTGTTGTGGACACGCGTCCACGAGAGACTTAACATGTGAAACAACATCAAGAAGGAGGAAAATAACATAAGGACGACAGCAGAATAAGTTTTAACATGGAGCAAAAAGGGCTGTAACCTGCGGATGGAGTCTGCTTTAGTTTGTGGATCAGTGACTGCAGGAAAAAGAACATTAAGGGACATTACAGCGGTGCCAGGATGAAGAGGCGGGGACAGAGGAACTGAGAAATACAACTGCAGCCGCAAAACATATATGTTGATGAGGGTTAGTACAAATGACTGATTTACAATAGTTGTGAGAGTGCGCTAGATTGATCGTACTATTTCACTGGACCTCTGTGAACTACTCATCAGTTTTATTGGTCTACTGTTGCTGGGCAAAATGTTTCTAGTGCCACGGAAAAAAAAAAAAAAAAAGTATAAGCCGCACTGCACCATAAGCCGCAGCGGTTAAAGTGTAGAAAAAAGTAGCGGCTTGTAGTCCGGAAAATACGGTACTAAATTCAGATTAAAAAATGAATCATATTTTCTACGAAAGACCAAAAAAGTACTACAATTGTGTAATAAGTAGTCATTTTTAAAGTACTATTTTTCATGTGTACATTTTTACTTAAAGGTGCATTATGTAACTTTTTTGGAGGAAGGCCCACCACCTCCATGGAGTTTACACAGTATCTCATTAAACAAAATCTTAATGGAGACAAGCAGGAGCCATAACCAGGCTAAGTTACAGGTTAGATCTGTGGAGAGTTGACCCCGCTCACAAAGTCACAATAAGAGTGTATGTTTTTTTAAAATGGTCAGATTTTTATATAGCGCTTTTCCACCTTCATGGCACTCAAAGCGCTTTACATCAAGGAACCACTCACCCATTCACACACACATTCGTACTCCAATGCACGCAGACACTGGGTGTGAGGTGTGTGAAGTGTCTTGCTCAAGGACACAACAACAGCAGTCATCTGTGGGAGCTGAATTTGCACCACCAACTTGTGGGTCAGTGGATCTGACCGTTCTACCAATGATGTTCATGTCGAGAGCGGGATTCGAACCACCAACCTTCAGATCAGTGGATAAACACTCGACCAACTGAGCCACTGTCACTTATTAAAAGTATTTCAGCAATAAAAACTCACGTAATTGAATAAATGCATGTTGAATATGTTTAATGCAACATTGTGGAACATTCTAGGTAAAGCACTAACATCTCCGTGGTTATAGACGCACCAGAAAAGTTACATAGTGCACTTTGAAGTACACATTTGTCAGAGCTTGTACTTGTACACAACTACTATAATTTCAGTACTCTTACCGCTGTTGTTATGTAGCCAGAGTGAAGTATTGCGAGGAGCCGAACAGAAGGTAATTAGATCTTCGTCAGACGCGCACTTCCAGTCTTGATTAAAAGGGTCAACAGGGGAGAAGTCTTAATTGTGTGTTTTTATCGTTTCGTTTCCTGTCCGTTATCCGGTTTTAATTACAGGGATGAAAAGTATGTAGGTTATGGTTTAATGAGGAAGTGGTGGTAAGAATGGGTAAGAAGTGGGCAGGTGCAAGCTTACCACAAGAGGAATTTCTACTTTAAAACACAAAATGAATTGGTTTTGCCAGATTTGACTAATTTTGACTAAATCGAGTATAGTTAATTTTGTCTGCACAAATCAAACATTTAAATGCAAGAAGGTTTGTCCAGAAAAAAAAACAAAAACAAAAACTGTAGAGTAAAGAGTATACAATGTATTTTTATAGTGCTTTAAAGAGTCTCAACATAGTAAGTCTAAATAATTTGACTTGTTATTAAGTTGACATGTTGCTATTTGGTTGCCATGGTCATAGTTGGCTGCTCTTGTGGCTGACTGGTTGGCACACTGAGCAGTTTTTAAACTTTTAAAATGTGTATCTTGCATTTTTAACTTTATATTTTACAATTTTGACCAACTAAGAAGTGCAGCTCGTGCAGTTCAAAGGACAGCGGTTAAGGACTGTTGGATTGTGTGATTTGAGAAGTTTGTTTCTCCTGTAACCATGGCGACACTGCTGCACTAGCCCACTGAAATGCTACTACTGCACTCTGAAATGCTACAGGCTTTTTACACTGGTGCAACAGGCTTTTTCTGCACTAAATGCAGCAGAAGACGTTCCAAAGGAAACACTTCACTGACATGGCCCGTACCATCACCGACTGAAACAGAGCAGATTGAGAGTGAGTCTTACGAGAGGCCTTCCTGTTGTGTCTCCAGAGTTCACCGGCCTCCCCTCTGGACACTGCTGTGATGCTGCAGGACACAGAGGAAACAGAGGAGTGACATTTTTGTCCTGAGGGCTGCTACGCTCCTCAAACTGCCCTGATACTGGATCTGATGACTCTACCTGCTTTGTTTGAGCTTTCTATTATTATTGTATTTTACTGCGCAATGTGCTTAAATTGCCTATTGAGGGCACAAAAAGTGATATCAGTTGATTCTTTTTTTTTTTTTTTTTTTATCTTTAATTCCCTTTTAAATATGCCTTTGGTCAGCTTGGGATACATTTTCACATTTCCTAACTTAAAATGTCTGCATTTGGAAAACATGCTTTACAAACTTCACCTCCGTTTTCCAGTGAGGCATTTAAGCTCTGGAGCACCCTCTACTGTCAGCAATGGGAATGAATAATCAGAAAGTAAAACAAATGAAGTTCTAATGCCATGAGTCCAGTAATGGTTTATGAGCTGTGCAGGAGTTTTAAGTGTAACTAAACAGGCAAAATGCAAACAGAGCATTTGAAGTGCTCAGAGAAGACGACTTTGGATTAATGAATTAATGAAACAAG
The DNA here is from genome assembly GCA_019594935.1 of Periophthalmus modestus. NCBI lineage: Eukaryota > Metazoa > Chordata > Actinopteri > Gobiiformes > Gobiidae > Periophthalmus > Periophthalmus modestus. The sequence goes on along the minus strand of JAIEZT010001368.1, from coordinate 2,688,141 downwards.
CACGAATGAAGTAAAATACAACTCCAGCTATGTCATAGATGAGAAGGCAACGATATATATATATATGAAATTGAGAAACATCACAGTCTTGTCTCTGCAGTCTGTTGTTCAAACTACACCTCCTTGCGTGGCATCTCCTCCTCATCCTCTCTGTCTCCGCTAGTTTTCATTATCACACATCATATTAACTCGTCTGCTCAAACATTTGCCCACATGCCTCCAGTCCCTTGTCTCTGTTGTCCACAAACCAGGATCCACTCAGGGCTTGGTGCTAAGGCTAACAAATGACGTCTGCAAACAGTCTTCTGTGTCCATACAGGTCATTGTACCAAAGGGGAGGTGCCAAGGTGCCTTACAGACAAGCACTCCCACCACACGGCAAGAAGGTCCTAGGTTTGAACCCCGGACCTCATGGGTGCTTTTTATTATGGGCTTTATGATGACAGCACAACTTTATAATCAATCAGTAATATTTAACACAGATGAGGGGGCAGTTAAATTTAAATGCAGATTATTATTATTATTTTTCTTTTAATATTGCAAGTTCAAGGGTTTCAGGTCCAGAGAAAGTGAGTTTATTTTTTGGATGTTAACAATAGAAATAAATGGCTCTTGCCTCTCATCTGGCAGTATGATATCATCACCACACTAATCTGAGCTAGCTAGGTACTCCTGAGTTAAAAATCTGGTCAAGGCTTTCTGGGTGTGTTGATGTGGTTTTTATAACCTAAATAATTTTTACTTTAGAATTATACACTGCCTGGCCAAAAAAAAAAAAAAGTTGACACCTGGATTTAACTAATCAAATAGGTCCAAGCCTCCTCCAGTTGGTCAGGTCTAGGTTCAGCAACAGTCTGTGTTCAAAGAATGAGGTCAGCTGACAACCTGAATATACTGAATGACCAGGTTATTCCATCAATGGATTTTTTCTTCCCTGATGGCACGGGCATATTCCAAGATGACAATACCAGGATTCATCGGGCTCAAATTGTGAAAGAGTGGTTCAGGAGCATGAGACATTATTTTCATACATGGATTGGCCACCACAGAGTCCAGACCTTAACCCCATTGAGGTCCAACAAAAGATTAAAGTATGTGACCTTTTTTTATGGTGCCGATGTGCCAGGCAGTGTATTCCCATGGTCTTCCCCTGTATTGTCCATTTAAGGTGCACTAAATGAAAATGTCTTGGTTGCAAACTACTTGTCTTCATGGAGAGCTGTTGCTTTTGCCAGGAATGTTCCACAGTACAGGGTGGTGTAATTCTTCATTTGTCCGGGAGTGGTTCCACAGTATGGCACTAAAGTTTTCGAATTTGTGTTAAAAATAAAATAAATATATTAATTATAATATTTTTATTGCTAAAAAATACCATAAAAGATATGTATTCTTATTCTCTTCATAGATTTGACCTGTAATGTGGCCAGTTGGCGGTGTAATCTCTCAGTCATTTTACTTGGCCAGTTAGCGTCACCTGCTTGTCTCTAGGGATGAAGCTGAAGGCCATACATGGAACATTCCAGGCAAAGCAACATCATCTCCATGGAGACGAACAGGTGACCGACCCCTAGCATAAAAGCTACATAGCGCAACATCATACAAATACCCACGTGAAGGCCTAGTCGTTTGATAACTTAACCAAAGCATGTATACAGTTTACCACTCCTCTGTACAGTTGTCCCTCCATGCTCAGGTCTTAGGGGCTAATCAGCGCTAACTCCAGCACCTCCGCTAGCTCCCACAGCCCCTCCCTCTGCACCGGCCCACCCTCACCTCCTCAATCCACTCTCGGATCACTCCAATTTGCATCCCGCACGGCCCCGGCTCCCCCCAGCCCCGCTAAAAGGCAGCCTATTTGTTGTGCTCTGCGGTTAATGCCTGGCAGAGCTTTAAATACCCATATCAAATCTTGGAGGCTCAACTGACTCCGTTTTGCAAACCTGTATCGAACAGCGGTTCAATCCGTCGGCTTACAAGTGTACACTGCTTAAGTTGTGTGATAAGGTAAAACCAATCACTGGATTATGGGAGCGGCTCTGTCAGACACATAAGCTGATAGAGTAGCGTAGTGCTCGAGGATCTGCAGTTTTCAATAGGAATCGTCTAAGAATGGATTGCGGAGCTAAAAACGATGCCGTCGCGGAGAATGCATTAGCTGTGAAAGGATAGCGCCGAAAATGGAACCTGATTGTTGTTATCATGCAAATCCGCCGTACGCGAGGCAAATTGATTGAGTTTTAAAGCAGGGATTGTGGTGTTGATTCTCCCAGAGCTGTTCACAAACAAAAGTTAGATTTTCAGATTACATGTAGAATTGTGCGCGGCGAAAGGGGAGTGAAGGAATGACGATTGCTGAAATGAGTTTATCTGATTTGAAAGATTTGTGTCAAAGCAGGGTAAAGTCCAGGTTGTAAGAAATAAAATCAAATAAATATATAAATTTGAATGTGAAGTCACCCCATGAAATTGTTTTTGGTTTTTAAAGAGAGTGTATTTTATTTCTAAAGTGCTAAAACATAACATATATAGGTCACCATGTTAGCTTTTATTTTATTTTTTTTGTTTTGAATATGCTGCGTTCACTGAAAACAAACTATTAACAAGTTTCACGTTCATTTTTGACAGTCTAAAGCTTCCCCTCCCTTTGCTCTCGATGCTAAGTCACTCCCCCTTCAGAGCACATTCACTACACAATCCTGCTATTGAAACTACTGCACATCGCATCAGGTTTGTTAAGTTGTTGTGTACAGTTTTGTATCATGTTTTTGTATATTTATGAAGAATTGTCGTGTGGGAGAATAGGTGACGTAGGCTTGTGGGCGGAGCCTTGTACAGGATCTTACACCTATCGAGTAGAGGAGTAGAAAGTAAAGATACCTGCTCTCAAATGTAGTGAAGTAAAAGCAAAAAGTATCCCCTGTAAAAGTAAAGTACAGACACCTAAAAATACAAGTACATTACTTTACCACTTGTACTTCGTTACCTTCCACCACTGCACAAGACCTAGAATTTTATTAAAAATATGTTTCTGAAACGTTCTAAACTGCTAAGTTATTGAAACATTTTACTGAATCTTGCCTTTTGAACTGGCTTTTTGGACTTAAAACAACCGCATTATGCATATTAGTTACGCCGTAGCTGGTTAGCCTCTGTAGTGACTTTGAACTCTTGATATTACTTTTTATTTTTCTCACGTCTATGGGAAAAATCGAGGGAAAATTGACTTTCAGAACCAGAGTGAGTAGGACTGTTGAGCTCCATTAAGGCTAATTAAGGGGTAGTCAATATAAAGTGTTACTACAATTACAAATCCAAAAATTCAGTTGCACAAAGGGTTAATTCTTAAAGCTATAAAGAAAACACAAAATAAAGAAAAATGATTAGACTTAAACTGCATTCACTTTTATCTGTAATCTCCTTTTTAAAAATCAATTTCACAGCATATGGTGAACACATAAGAGTGGAGTTGCTGAAATGTGGTTTGTCTGGCTTGTTCCGTCTGGTTTCGGGGGAAGTGGAGGAGGTTTGTCGCGCTGAAGTCAAAATCCATGTCAGGTACATAAATAATATTCAAATAAAATACAGACTAAAGCTTTTGGTCGGCACGTAGAGAGAGCGTCTTCTTGGATGACATTTCCCCACGATACTCCTCCTCTCCCTTCTTCTCTTTCCATGCGGCCTGCCAGCAAACCTCCACCCGCCTCTCCAGCTCCGAGTATGGACAGAACCAGGGCGAATGCAGAGAGGAGTCTGCGGTGAAGGGCGACGAAAAGCCCTCAAGTGCTTCTGGAAGAGAGGAGGAGAGGAACGGATCAGAGAGACCGCAGTCACTGCATTTACATAGAGCTTGGTCAGGGTGTTTTTACACTGTAGAGTAGATAATCTCTGAGCTGCAATGGGTTTTGTTGAATCACCTATATTGTAGCACAAAATGACACAATATTTCATAACTGTTGTTCTCTAATTAGTACCAGAATGAGGGTGCATCAAAATACACTTTTATTCGGACGTTTGGAGGAGCTTAGAAGTTGATTCCAGGAAACATCTGAAATATATTTGCCACATTCTGGGCTATTTTATCTTAAATCCACAGTATGTAAGTTTTTTTCCTAAAATAAAAGCATGCTTTTTCATTATGAATGTTTTCATTTCACAGAAAATCTTTTAAAAACATGCTTGAGCAGGCCTACATCTCCACAAACCTTATTTGGCCTGGAAGAGAGCTCCTCCTGCTTGTTTCCATGGAAATGTTGTTCCTTTGGCTATGATCTTCCACAATATAGCATAAAACATATCTATTGCCATTGAGAATGATCCATGTTCCATGTTTGTTTTGTATTTCCATAGAATCATGCAGTTGATTTCTTACCTTTTGTACAAACTCTAACTTTAAAAACAACAAAAGAAGAACTATGGAGTTTGTTTTCTTGAGCCTGGTCAGCACAGACTGGACATGCCAGGCTGGAGAGGTCAGCTCTCTAAATGTGCATATAATTAATTAAATATAATGAACTTTAATTAACAATGACCACCAAGACACTTACCTGAAGGCCTCAGGGACGTTTTGTGGACCCATGACCAACCTTGCTGCCTCAAACACAGTATGGTACATTTTGAGGCAGTAATCCCAGGCCTGAGACAATGAGCAGACAAAGGATACACAATACTGCTGTTGGCCTATACATACTGTATTGTCTTACCACATTCAGAAGTGGCTTGTCCCTGTTCTCTATGCCCTGTACTTCAAACTCTCATTGTCTGAAAGCATACGCAAATATGTTTGTCTTGTACATGACGGGACTTCTCCTACCGCTCCAGCAGAGCACTGACTATGTGAGAGTGCAGCACAGAACATCTGCAGCCTACAGGCTCCAGGAGCATTGCCATCTGAGTCACAGGAAAAACAAATCTTTTGCTTTTATATTCTCAGACGTTCATGAAGACAAGAGTGATACTTACTAGAAGTTCTGTGCCAACAGGCCTGCAGAGCAAAGTCATATGATGAGGTTTTGACTAGAGTTATATTGGACGCAAAGTTTTTTTAATTTAGTATTTTTTGCAAAAGTAAGAACCAAAGAGAGTTTAATTTGGATTATCAAATGTTAGGTTCTTGAAGGTCTGATCTACAGTGCTAAGCTCTGCAGTGGATGCAGTCATGTGGAAAAAGATACTAAAAAATACTTCAGTATCTTTCATCCAAATCTTATTATGTATAAGACTGTAAAGTTTGGTGTATGTAGATGCTACTTTATGAGGTGATCCTTATGTTCCTATGGGGGGAAATTTTTGAGAAAAATTTGAATTTACAATGTCCCATACAACTCTATGGCTGTAAGTTGATTAAATTAAATATTAAAACATCTTTCAGTGCAGAGTTGGACCATTTTGTTTTTGCCACATGAAAGCTCAGGGATCAAACCGACCAAAAAATGTGTTTTGACTGTAGCGTCTCCCCTTAATACAATTTTAATTCTCAAAATTCTACACATTGATGAAATCAGTAATCAGTGCAGAACTTTGAGAATAAAAGTTTAAGGTTAAGCAGAATGAAACATCAAGTGTATCCTAAAGTCTGTAAATGGTACAATGAACCACAAAGTACGTGTTCATATAATGACTCATAAATTCTCATTATTCCGTTTGCACAAATGTTCATGTACTACACAACACTACAACATCACTGCTGCCTATCTGATAAATACTGAGCTCTTAAAACTATGGATCATTCTGTTAATTATGATATGTTAATGAATACTAAGGAATAGACTCGATACTTAACACTTTCTGATACCGATACACAATGGTAGTGGTTTATTTAGACAATTTTCTTTTATTTTTAACATTAAATAATTGTATATTACCTTTTATATCACCATGTGGCCTTATATCTGTGTAATCCCTCAGTTGTTCAGGTTTCATAGTGGTCCATGGGTCTTATACTTGTTCTGATACAGCTCAAGATCATTCTAAAGATATTCAGGAAATGTTCATTTCTGTCCTGTGAATGTGAATTTTTTAGTATCAATATCTACTCAAATAAGCATTTAGTTTCAATACTAATTTCAGTATTGATTAGTGGTTAATTTTTGACAACTGTATGACAGATCTATTGTGCAGTCTTTCTTTTTGTTCTTCTCTGACTCGGAAATGGAAAACAAGATGTCCGCTCTACAAAGGCACATCTTAAACAGACATGTCCCAGCGCGACTGGTCCCTGGAGCAGCTGTGCAGCAGCTGGTGGTCCTAGTCCTTACCCCCCCGTTCCTCCGTCCCCCTGCACGCTGCCCCCCTCTGCCTCAGGTAAAACGGACACAAGAACTGACATCGCCATGTCCATTCTCCGCCATTAGCCCGTTGCTATGCTAATCCCGGGATTACATGGAATACATTTGGCCCACTTAGGATTTCTCAGAATTCTTGGACCTATGCGGGCAGTCTACCTCCCAGCATCCCACAGGCCACACATGAAAGTTTAATGTGTGCGCTATAGGTGGCAACTGTGTACTCAAGTCATTTAGGGTTTTTAAGGATTTGGGGGGTCATGAATATCTTAAAAGGCATTGCACCTAATTGTTTTCCTTTCTTCATGACACACAGAGTAAATAGTAAAAGCAGCAGACATTGATGCCACCAGGTCAAGTTACAGTTCAGATCTGTGTAGAGGCGAAGTTTCATTTATTAAACTTTTCCACAAACCTGTTTCACCATAAACTGCGTAGTCCAAATTTTGTGCTGTGCCCTGCTGCCACCAAAGTCTATAGTTGTGTAAATTTTTTTTAGACACCCGACTGGTTCAAATAAAATATCTGCCCTGGCTTCAGATAAACGGTAGATAGCCAATTCCTCAAGTGCAAATATCAGCCAAGCGATATATCAGTCTACCTCTGATCAGAAGACATCAACCTGTTTGGAACGCTTCTTAGAACATCAGAGCTGGAGAGATGGGTTACGCTGACTCCAAACTCATAAACCTGGGTCCATATTACTCTATTTACTGATCTCTGTTATTATGTTGTTTACTCATCAAAACATACCTTGAGTTGTCTTTTGTTTCATTCACGCATGTTTCTCACACAAACTCTGTATATTTAGGCTGAGTTCTTCTCTCAAACAGAAAACACTCTGTTCCACCTTGTGATGTCAAGCAGTAATACAGGTGTGATTGTCATCTTCGAGGGACAATGTAAGCGCATTACCGTAATGACAGTAACATATTTAAAAAGCCCCATACCACTGCTTTGAGATGCCGTTTGAATTTACATGAAGCACAATTGGTTGTGGAGTTACGGTAATGGAAAGTCCACAACCGCAAATCTATCAGCGGCGATAGCATCCAACGCTATAGGGTTAACTTGAAAACTACCACTTCATGACATCACAAGATGGAACAGAGTGTTTTGAGCTTTGGAGATGTAGACAGACTAATAATGCAGGTTTACTCAAACATGTGTGAATGAAACAACATGTTTGAGTAACCCTGCATTATTAGTCTGTTTTTGAGGAAGTAACAGCATTATAACATGGCTTAAAACTCAAGAGTCAATTTTGTTTAATATAGGACCTTTATATACTCTCTGTCAACAATGCTGTACACATACTTTCTTTGTACATATTTTTATACTATGTCAGTGAGAACTATTGATCTTCTGACCTTACGCTGGGTCAGTGTTGACGCAGGCCTGCTGATATGTGCACACAGGGCTGGGACAGTGTAACAGGAGAATGGACTGGCTCAGGCTAAACATTTGCTTTAGTGTTCAACCACAAAGGATTGATGCTATAGTATTCAAATGCAGTGTTGAGAATAACGGAGTTGAACTATAGTGGCGTTACTAACTGTTTTGTTTTTTCACTAACAGAGTAATCTAACTATTTACTTTTCCCAGCATCCCAACGCCGTTACCGTTACTGACAATAAAATGTGGCGCGTTACTATTAATTCAGTTCACTCTGCTCTTCATCAGAGCATCTCTCAGCCAAGGGAGCTGCAACGCTGTTGTGTTTCTTTGGTGAAAGCGGAGGCTCGGGGTGAGATAATAGGCTTGTTTGAGATGAGCAAGGTGGCCGCAGATACTATCACCATCAATTGGTGTGTGCGGTGCATGCCGGTTAGTTTTGTGTCCAAGATGCCACCGACTTGCTCTGACGTAACCTGTGCGTCGGTAACGGGAATCTCGTGAGAGCAAGGAGGATGCAGTTTTTGAGCAAGGCGAGCGCAACAGGTTTCCACCGACTGCAGCTGCCAAACGCTTAATGCATGATGGGAAATGATGTCCTGTCTAGGGATGGGATGATATAAAATTTAGACTAACGATTATCGTGACCAAAATAAATCACGATTCACAATATTATCGCGAAAATTATTAATTTGTTAACGTTCTGACGGCCCAGGCCTTCTTTACAACTCTACAGGAATGTACATGTACTTCTGGGTCACCCACGCAAACAATCTGCACATCAAATGAAAGTTACAGCGCTCCTCTTTTCGTATATGCAAACAATTTTCACCTGGAATCACCACAGTGCTGACAGGAAAGATGTTTTTACAGAAAAGCCAAAAAATGCGGATTTGGACTTAACTCACCTTTGAGGCTCTGGTTCTGTCAAACATCAACATATCCCACAAAGTTGGTCTCATTCGTTCCGTACAGGTCCAGAGAATTTAACCCACTGAAGAAATCATGTCCACAAAATAAGTTAGATCCTCCATGTCGAATCTGCTGCAGGAAAGTATTCCACACGTGAAATCTGCACCGTCACTTTTTTGCATTTCTTTGGTCGATTTCAGGCATAATGAACTTAAGACAGTGGCGACTTTGGCCGTGTCTCAGTTCACCAAAAATTCACCAAAGTGCCCTTGAGGCGCATTTAAGTCAGACAGGTTCTTCGACCTGCACTTTGAACAGTACATGGAACAGTGCATGTGACGAGTTGGGACACGGCCTTTGTTTCTCAGAGATAAACACGTGTTAGCTTGTGATTGACACCAGTGTTGTCCAATGAGGGTCACGCGTATTCTAGGCGCTGTTGTTTTGCTTCTAAACATGATGAAACGGACAAAATGGACAAAACAAAGGAAGTACGTGATCGAGGACACTGTGGATGTTTCTACAAGTTAAACTAGAGGCATCTCGGACCCGGAGCGGTTCGTGTCCGAGTGAAGATGACTGTGGACTCAGGAGGAGAGGAGCTTATTTTTGATGGATTTGGATGTTGTTCACAATCGGTAAGCGTGGTTTATTCTTCTGTTGACATGATTGTAGGTAAATATATATCGTGTGTGTGTCTGTAAAACACTGTTTAGCTAACTACACATAACACGATCTACATTCAGTAGTTTATGTCACTTACGATGGATATTTTCAGCTCAAGTTTGTCAAACAATGCAAGATGTTTGTCTCGTAAATGCGCGTGCATGTTGCTCGTGTTTTGCCCTCGGACCCGCAACTTTTTTTCGACAGACTGCCACTAGAACAGGCACAGACAAAGGTCATAGCTGTGACAGAGCGCCCCTTGTGAGCAAACACCAAAACTAGCATCTAAACGTTGTATTGAAGCCAGAAACATGAGGCAGTCTGGTGCCGTAAAGACTATTATAATCGTTCGCGATTTTGGAAAAATGCCACGAACGATTTATCACAGATCGTTTCTATCGCGATTTACGATATTATCGCATATAGTCCCATCCCTTGCCCTGTCACACGTGCACTAGAGGTAAGATCGGGCCTAAAAAATCCAGCCCGACCCGACCCGGCCCGCCGATATTAAAGCCCGACCCGGCCCGAGCCCGACCAGTTTAACTTGATTTTCAGGCCCGAGCCCGAAGCAAACCCGAAATTTCATATTTTATTTGTGAGGCCTAGATGTTTGACTTTGATCATCAATTTTGCCAGGACAGCTGTTTTAAATGCTGCTCAGCGTCGAGGTGCCAGTCTTTTTGCTCTCGTATGAAAGCAAAGCGCCACATTGACACATTCAGCGAAACCAACGCAAGTTTCTGTAGCATTTTCGACAATTAATTTGAAGCTTTTCCACACCTCACTCTTACCGGTGCGTGTTTGTCTTTTCAGTTCTCCTGTCTTTAGTTTATCCTTAACTTCTTGCTCCTCCATATTGGGGATACCAGGTCAAAATAGATGCGGACTTGCGGAGGGGAAGATTATTAAGAGGGCGGCGTTCACGTGCACAGAGCTCTGGCTCTGTGGCTCCTGTTTAGTTAAATAGCAATTACATTACAACCTTCTCTGTTTTATCCAAATTATTTATTTTAAAACAAGTATTCCTTATGTTAAAGCTTTTATTAGTGAACTGCACCGTAATAACATGTACTTCTATCCAACACCGCCCGAACCACATACGCCACACATGCACGTCACTCTCTCACTCACGCTCACGCACCGAACCAAAACACGTAAGAGTCAGACACTCATCTCACAACACTTAGTTTAGTATCCACACATCGTTTTAGTATACATTTTTATAAACATATATTTATTTAAAAAAAGTCAGCGAGAGAGAAGCCCGAGCCCGACCCGACCCGCAATGATTGACATTTTAGGCCCGGGGTCGGGCTCGGGTCGGGCTCGGGCTTAAGATCTTACCTCTAACGTGCACTGACAGTTGATTGGGTCCGAGTTGTGTTTTGATCAGAAACGTGACGCCCTGACGCACAGCTGCCTCCTCCTCCAACTTTACACAAACTACTGCTCTGTACTTGATATGGACATATGTTTAAATGTGACTGAAAGTGTCCAGGCTGTTGTCAGATATGGATGACTTGTAAACATATGCAGTATAAGTGCAATCTGTTAAAGTGAAATAAATGTTAAAGGTTCACATCTGTTATGTTTTTATTGTTTTAACATAGTAAGTAACGGCATAGTTACTTTGCCTAGTAACTAATTACTTAAAAAGTAACCCAAAAAGTAATTGAGTTGCTAACTCAGTTACGTTTTGGGAAAAGTAACTTTTAACTATAACTAACTACATTTTTGAAGTAAGATGCCCAACACTGTACAAATGTACTTAGGACAGGTTATGTAAATGGCCATATTTACCCGTACCTTGAATAGTTATAATGTTGTTGCCACCTCAAAAACACAGCTGGAGTTGGGTGTTTGAGTAACCCTTTATTATTAGTCTGTCTAGATCAGACATGTCAGACTCAGGCCCGTGGGCCAAATTTGGCCCTCGATATACTTATATTTGGCCCACGAGATCATATTTAATATGTATTAGCACTGCACCAGTATAGCGCATGCACCTCTAATACTACAAATCCCAGAATGCTTTGCAAATGTATTGGCAACGACCCTCAACACTTCTGTTGACACTTGTTAACATCTGCTACCTGTCGCCTCACTCAAATGTAATCCACCCCTTATGAAAAACATGCAGATGTTGACATTTTTTAATAAATATTTGTTTGGCCCACGACTTAGTCACATATTTTGGCCCTCTGTGAATTTGAGTTTGACCCTGGTCTAGATCTTCAAAGCTCAAAACGCTCTGCTCCACCTTGTCATGTCATATAGTGGGAGTTTTCAAATTAACAGCTACCTTTTACCTTTAATTCAGTAGAGATTGGCAATTCAAATGATTCGAGTGAAGCTGTATGGAGTTTAAAAAAACAGTGGAGCACTTCCTGTATTACCACATGACATCACAAGGTGAAACAGAGTGTTTTCTGTTTGAGAGAAGAAAATATGCAGGGTTTTTGTGTTAAACATGGAATGAAACTCTGGGTATATTTGTGATGAGGAAACAACATTATAACATGGATCAGAAAACAGTGTAATATGGGCTCTTTAAGTAATCCCATTTGGTGTATTCTGGAATAGATACTTCAGCTTAGAGATGATTATTTGACATTTTCTTCATTGTAAACTGCAATAACAGTCCAAAATGACTTAAAATAGAAGCAGTTCTTAACATGCATAAATCAAATACACAAAAAAAAAAAAAAAAAATAACACAAGTGAGTGAGCCAGAGAATGTGACACATCATTATAGACCTCTTTTAATCTCAGAGTCAGCATTTCAAACCAGGCATTACTGCTGCATCTTTACAAAAATCATGACAACTATTAGATATCTTATCAACTTTTATGCTTATTAGTTTTGTTTGTATTTTCCTGTATTTGGCGCCTATGGAAAGGAGAGTCTTTCATTGGGCTCTCCCCGGTATAAATAAAGACAAATTTAAAAAAAAAAAATGTTTCCATGTCATTTCTAAAAGCTCACTCCCCAGGCATGTGAAATACCATTGCAAAGGCATCTATAGGTAAACACACTTTTTCTAACAAAAGAAAATTCGACGCTTTTGATGTATTTATTTTGCTGGTCCTCCAAAAGTGACCATGTTTTTATAAAAATGTTGACCTAGCCTTACAGATCTATGCAGAGTCAGTGTAACATGAAGGATGGACCAGCTAAAGCTAAACATTTGCTTTAGGCTTTGACCACCAAAGAGTGCTAACAACGCTAACCAATGAGCTAAGTAAGTCGTGCGATAAACCCTGTCTCTCACCCAGGAATACTGCGGGTTTGAACTGCCTATCCTGTGGTTGGTGGGTCAACACACTCAACCCACTTTGCTGCTGGTTCCGTGTTAATCAGAATAAAAATTGGAAAGAAAAAAGATTTGGAGCTTTTAAAAAATTTGATCTAGTTCCAATCGCTCACATTAAGGAACCGTTCAAAAGAGCCAGCTCGTTTACAAACCTCATATCATTATTGCAGCCTAAACTAATCATTATATTGCAACTACTAATTTTACTCCACAGATATTAAAGGTGCATAATGTAACTTGTATGACATTAAACATATCTATCTACCACTGTATTATGGGTGATTTTATTGTTAAAAAACACCGGGACATGTTGTGTCCAAGCTAAAGGGCCCGTTACCCAATTTTTTCCATGTATTTGAGCAAAACTTGACTTGTCTGCATCTAATTATAAAGCATTTTATTGGTATTTTTCAGATTTTAGACTGTGATGATGTCACACTCCCAGATGGACGGCAAGAGACAGTTTCCTATTGATAACATTGCACTTTCTGTTGAAATATCTAAAAAGTAAATGCACAAATGTTGAACCTGATCATTTCTATTACTGATTAACCCAATAACTCACTGTATTACAACAAAAATCTGCATTTTAACAATATATAGTCTTTTCATATTCAGGAAGTGCAGAGTAGCATGCTAGTTGTTGTTAGCAGAACCGTGATGGTAAAGCTGTGAAAAGAGCTTATAAATTCATCCTGGTGAATCATTAGGACGCTCTGAATTCATAAAGTAAGGGAGAAATACCTTTGGATCACTGTAAACCATTTAAAATGAACTAGTTTTGTTTTTCATGTTTTTAAGACAGTAAAAACAGGAACATTCCAAGACAACCCCCATGGAGCAGGTAGCGTACCCTGCACCAGACATAGTTGCAGAGCGCGCCTTACATATTTAGAATTTTCATAATTTTATAAGCTAATTAATGTAAGATAATCCTAAAAAGAACAGCTAAATCTACTGTTAAACTAAACTACAATGGAGAGAAAACGTTACTGCTAATATGGATCAAATTTACCATGGACATAACAAGTAGACGAACTGCTAGCCTCATAAGGTCACTAATATTCAGTTGTGCAAATTGCCATGGCCGTTCAATCAAATGCCTCCACTGAACGCTGAGAATATATATTTTAGTTCAGTTCAAGCCTACAGATTTCACATATGCACATGCCGCCGATTAGGAAGATACATGATCCTTGGAGGAAGACAATCATATTGGCATTAAACACCCAGCGATTCCTCTGCTTTTTAATATATTTTAAATTATGTTCGGAAAAACACTGGAACATCGTGCGAAAGCCACAGTCGGTGTATAATGCTATTTCATAACGCTACAGATCTCTCCAACAATATTGACATAGGGAGCAGACAAACAAATGTCAGAGCTATAACATATGAAATACTTAACGTTACCAATTTCCACCTGTCAATCAACCAGGGAATAAGGGCGGGCGGCGGGGATCAATACGCCACAATTGAATTTTTTGCGACTCCCAAACACGTCTGGTTCCTCTGTTGGAGAGACTGTCAAATGTCATGGAGCCCTGAGCTGTGGGCGGAGAAGGTAGATTTATTTTATTTCCATTGCCAAAATCCATTAGCAGCCATGTTCTCTTCACTGCAGAGGGCAGCGTCTAGACAGATATGACAGAATGTAATGTATGTATGGGTTGTAAAATATGTCAGAATGATTTTTTCAATTGTCATTTATTTTATTGGCAGAGAGAGCTTGGATTAAGTGTGTGTTGACATGACAGCAGTTGGGTAAGAAGAACTGTGAAATGATCAGCTGAGAAAAAGAAGCGAACAGATTGGATTCTTTGTAGGCAATTTGAGGTAGGAATACAAAACTTTATTTAAAAAAAATATATATTTTCTTATAGTTTATGTTCTATAATGTACTCTTTTTAAATTTTTATAACATATCTTTTATATAATATTTTGGGATTTCACAAACAAAGAAATGCAGCTTGTACGATTCAAGGAAAGTACTATAAAGAAGGACTTATAAGAAATATTGAATTGTGTTTTTTTTTTTTTTTTTTTTTTTTTTTTTTTTCCTGTATCCACGGCAACCATAGATGGAGCAAGCTATGCTAGCCAGCTTGCCACAGACCCCTAACACTGGATCTGACCAACCTGTTGAGCTGCACTGAGACTTTTGTTTGAGCTTTTCTATGACTATTGTATTTTACTGCTCAATGTGCTGAAATTGATCTTTAGGGACAGATAAAGTGATATTGACTGATAAAAGAAGTGCTTTTAAAGGGCCTGTACCTGATTTCAAACCATTGTCAAGATATATGTGTTAGATTGAACTTTTAGCCCCGCTCACTTCAGGGGCCCTGTCTGCTGCCGTGTGCACCATGTCACAGAAACATGTCTGGGATCGTGTCATGCAGTTGTTTCCTTGTAGATCTCTGCCTACTTTTTGCTTTTTTGTCATTCATGAAAATGGACCATGACAGAGAATGAAGTGTCAGGGATAGTGCCATGCCATGTTTGTTTCCCATGATCATTTGTAAAAAATGTGCCTGATTGGATGAAAAAGGTGACCCTGTCAGTAGTGTCTGTATTAGTTATTACCTGGGAAACTACTATGTGAAATGGATCGGGCATTGGGCATGTTTAGGGTGCCCCGTGCAAACCCTTGCAGACACAGGGAGAATATGCAAACTCCACCCAGAAAGGCCCTGACTCACCTGGGACCTCTGAAGCAAGAGAACCAGCCACTCACCATGTTTCAGACTCCACCCCTGCAGCCAGGCGATTGCATTCAGAAACACGTGGCTGTTATCAGGGCAAGTGATGTCACCAACTACTGGAAATAGCAGTGCCACCAGAGGCAACACAAACTTAGATTTAGACATTTTTGACCAGAAAAAAATTGCCTAAAAACTTGTCATTACTATTACTATTAAAACACAATTTGTATAGTTTAGTAATGAAAAAAGTGGATTTAGTGTTTAGTTCCACTTTAGCATAAAAACCCAGCATGTCTACTCAAAAGACCTTTACTACAGAAAATGTCCAACTCCAAAAAGAGCTTTTATTTCAGTTTTTCAAGTGGAGCTATTGATTGTGGGAGTCACGTTTTCTTTTGGTCCGGGCCGCTTTTGATCCAAAAGCTCCCGTTTGAGTGACACACGGGGATCGTCCTCCCTCTGCTGCCTCTGTGCTGGAAAATCAGCCGCTGCCTACTTAGTTTCTCACCTCATTTACAATACACTGCCCTCTGGCTCACATAATCAATGAGGGACCCAGGAGTCACCCAAGTTTACATCAAACGGCACGGGCGCGTTTGAAGACATCCTTGAGACTCTTCCCCGAGAATGCAAGGACAGCCTCAGACACTGACAGATGTGCTTCGGAGACGGGCCCATACTTCAAGGCCTGGGCGCCGCGGGATCGCATTGCACCAGCGTGTCCGAGCTAGCTAGCACATCGTTTCCCGGCTGAGAGACAATGCTGTGACATATAAGTAAGGCCGGTAGCACAATTGGGTATCATTTTTTTAAGGTTTTGTTGCTATCGAAAACAAACCTGGATTAGGCTCAAAGCTGGTAGATGTTAGGAAAAAAACTAGTTTGAAGGGACAAAACAAGCATGCAATTAAATTCATGAAACAGCGTTGAAATAATGTGTTTTTTTTTTGTTTTTTCAAATTCATTGGAGACATACACTAACAGTCAAAAGTTTGGCCACACTTTCATAAATTTTTCTTCTTTATTTCCACAATCATTTGCATTGTAGATTCTCACTGAAGGCATCAAAACTATGAATGAACATAGAAGGTAGCAAACAAAAAATAAACTCTAAATAACTTCAAACTTGCTTTATATTTAAAAAAAATTAAAAATAGCCACCCTTTGCTTTGGGCCTGGTTTGCACTTTTGGGATTTTGTCTAATCCGTTGCCTCCTTTGACATGTTGTTAATTATTTTTGCACTATGAAGGCAACCCAAAACATGGACAGTAGGTACAATCCTCCAGCTAAGGTAGTCCTGACCAAGATTAACTCTGGGTCTGGAGATGGGACTCTCTGTTTCGCAGCACCTTGAAAGATGGGTCAGCTGCAGAGAATGATTTTCCAGAGGGTACCCAGTTTCATTCCCGCAGATGAATGACGCAGTTTCACCAGCAGGTTTTGACAGGAAGGGCACAAGTTCCACATAACCTCCAGTTTCATTAATAACGCACTTTGAAAATAACATTAAAGTGCAGTACAGTATAAAGATATTAGACTGTAGACAGGGGAACAAACCAAATTGTGTTTGAAAAGAATTTGAATCAAAATTAAGGAGAGGGCATATTTTACTCCACAATTCTACATACTTAGCGAAGTGTTCCTTTATGCTTGACCAGTACATTCTGTCATTGTGCTCTTGGGCAAAACCACCTGCCTTCCCTACCATGTGAGTGAGTGATTATTGGTGGTCAGAGGTGCCAATGAAGCAGATTATGATAAAATACACTTGCAAGGAAAAGCAAAATTTGATGCATTGGTGACACAATCGCAATTTAATCATCCGGGTACAAGCTTTTATACACACACCTGCACCAGTTTTAAATGCTTTGTACTGTATTTTAAACAGGGCGTCCAAGAAAAAGAAAGCTAAAGTACTGTCAATGGATTCCCCTGTAAAAATAAAGGTAAAGAAAGAAAATTGGCAGGCTTTCTTCTCTCAATTTACCTCGAGGCAGCTGTGGCTAGATGTAGCATATTATTACCGCGCTTTGAGAGGATTCTTTGCATTACAAAGAATGTCCTATTTAAATATAGTTTATGTATTAATCATAATCTGGCTGAAAGATGGACTGTGTGCATCAGGTAGGGCATCCACTGTAAAAAATTTCCCCCCCAAAAAAGCCAAAAATGTAAGGAAAATGGCTACTTTTGCGACCCGTTAATATTGGTAAAACAGAAAACATAGGCTACTTCAATAATACATACTTTGAGGTACATTACAGTTCAGAGTTAAAGAGCATTATGAACTATTTTAAATGCAGTTCATCAATCAACATTATCTTAGCGTTAAGACAAACGGGACTAATGCTAATCCTTTCTATGCTAGCACCACTTAGCATGTCAACATCTCTGGAGCGTCTGCAGGTACCAGATGCCCTGGTTGGGTCTGGTCCGGTTGACAGACAGGGAAACCATGGCTGTCTGGACCAGGGTCAGTTTTATGGCGGAGCAGCTGGGCCCTAGTATTGATTACCAGACGCTCTGAATGAAACCAACACATTTTATGAAGTGAGGAATTCTGCATGTGAATCGCTGGCGCCGCACCGGACTGACCAACGCATGTCAAGGAAATATGTCCCTGACTGTTCACATGCGAGCGCTAACAGTCGCTAATATTTGATACGATGGCGGTAATAAAATTTGCTTTTCCGACTGCAACTAGATATATTGTTAATGGGGTCCCTTAAAATGTCGTCGCCGTATGTGCCGGGACTTGTCACACGAGTTTGTTCAGCTCTTGATGCGGAGAAATTGATAAGTCAGTAAAAATGAAAGAGACATGAGACTTTAATGTTGTAAATCATGGATTACAGCAGCTGAAAGTATAAAATGGAGGAATGTAAATTTATGGCTAACCACACTGTAAAAAATGTCTACATTCACGAGAGATTCTCATGAAATGTAATAGCGATGATAATGTATTCATTACACTTGTGCCATACGTGATACTACTGAATTTTTTTTTTTCTCAGAATGATTTTGCATTTCTCAGATATAAAAGGACAATTTATTATCAAGTAGTGTCTCATATTAAACGTAAAACCATGCACTTTTCATTTCTTTAATTCTACAGCACGCCTCACACATTAACAGAAAACTACAGGCTTTTTAAACCACACTCAGCTCAAGTTCGATTGTGGAACATTGGAGAGGAGACCTGAATTGTGGATTTCCCTGTTCTGTCGTCGGGTCGGGCCTCTCTGGATGATTGACAGCTGCACACTGAGCTCAGCTATAATGGTCTTCTCTTTTTCTGTCAGGACAAAATAAATAGACTGGCCAAGAAACAGTGATGGGACGTTCAGCTCTTTTACGGAATCCAAAATCTTTTGGGTCTGTTCTAGTCAAAGACCTGTTCAAAACACTGACTCTTTTTATGTACAGTGTGGCTCAAAAGTCACTGACAGTTGAAATAAAATCTTAACTCTTTTGTTTCTAAAGATTTTTATTTTATTTTTTCAGAGCATTTACTACCCTTCCAAAATTAATCCTCATTGTACAGTGGCACTTTGAGTCACATGGGTCAAATTGAGAAACCCAGCAGTGTTACGGTCGACATTTTAATACACGAGATGCCCCAAGTGTAAATGCCATTAAATGAATAATAAGTGGTTTTCAAAGACAGGGGGCAGTATGTGATCTCCACAGACCTGACTAGTCCTGATTTCTTCCTGTGGGGTTATCTTAAAGAAAAGGTGTTTGTGAATAAACCTCAGACAATAAATGACTTAAAACGTAATATATTGAGGATCAAATAAGAGCCATAAGCCCGGAAATGCTTTCAAATGTTATGTAAAGTGTGTTGGATCGAGCTATTCAGTGCCAAACCCGAAATGGTGGACATTTTATTTTAAAAAATTAGGTCATTTTTACTTCCCCTAGTTTCAGTAGTGATAAGTTCAAGTGTAAGTGACCAATTATAACCGTATATATTGCCAAAAATTTCAGAAGGTTCAGCTTACCTACTGCTAAAATTTGGTGAGTATAACTTAATAATTATAGGAGCTATTGAAGATTTAAAAGTGTCTTTTGAGCCACCGTGTATTTATATGACAGAGGCCAGTGTGAGAACTCACTTTAACAACAACTAAGCTTTGTTGAAAATGGTTTGAACTGATTTTGTGTGTTTTTGTATGTTTACCCTTATGAATAATCTAATAACTACAAAATTAATGATTTAAAAAAGTGTTATTATGATGTGCAATATGTTTGGGTTTTTTTTGTGCACAAAGCTCTCATTCGTGTTGTGTACTCTGCTTCTGTGGTGATTTTTGTGTTGTTTCAGTGTTAATCAGGATAAATACACACGCAAATTCTTTTAAAAATTTGATCCAAGTTAAGGAAGGAAGTTAAGGAACTGTTCAAAAGAGCTGACATCACTATCAAAAATCACCTACTACATATTTAGCCCAATGTTTCTCAACTAGTGGGTCAGGGCCCAGAGGTGGTGGATCAATAGTTTTATTAGTTTTTGAAACCTAGTATCATGATTAATGTCCGAATAGTGTCCTGAAGCTGCAGGAGTGGTGATAGCTCCAAAGATGATACATAGATCAGAGGCGGAGTGTGACATGGGAGCGGGTGTGTGCAGTCACGTTTACCCCTGCCCCGCGGGAGTGCACCGGGCCCATGACACACAGGGACTGGCTGGCGTCTGGCTCACGTGGAGTTGTGCACTGGTTGTTGGTTGTTTGGCTGATCCCTGGCTGTCAGTGCTATGGGGAGCCTCATCCATCATGCGGCTCGCGTACAGCCGTGTGGGAGCGGACCACCTCCCCTGCTGCTCGGCCTCTCCGCCAGGTCTCTGCACCGCCATGGAAACTACTCTATAAGCAGCACCCATGATGTCAGAGCCCAAAACGGCCAACCGCACCCGGATCAACGTATCAACAGCTCCGCATGTCGCCGTCAATAACAACACGGAAAGGCAATCGTGTGAAATATGGATAAAGCTAGCGTGACGGTGTCGTGACAGCGCTGGTTTACCTTATAGGCTCTTTGACGCCACGGGGGAAAGAAATAAAAACGTTTTTAGAATTATATAAATATGTGTGATCCATGAATTTCGATTTTTATGTAAGTCCTTCAATGTAACTTTTTAGCTGCAAAAATGGCAGAAACAAAAGCATATTTTTGTATTTTAATTGTGTTTCTTGTGTCGTTACTATGAGTGGACTTGCATCTCCACAAACCTGACTCTTACCTACCTGGCCTTCCTTTGGATTTCACACTAACATATCTTATCTTCATGAAAAATGTTCCCAAAAATGGTTTTAACTTTGTTTTTCCACAGAATCATGCAGGCAACGTGCCACCTGACATGTTATCATTATTGTTATTTCATCAAAAACATCCCTGGAGTTGTGTTTTGTTTCATTCACACATTTTTGAGTAACATTTATTAGTCTGTCTACATCTCCAAAGCTCAAAATGCTCTGTTCCACCTTGTGATGTCATGAAGTGGTAGTTTTCACGTTAACAGCTTCTTTTGACCTTTTGTTCAGTGTAGATTGGTAATTCCAGGACTTAAATTATCCAAATGATTCTACTGAAGGTGTATGGAGTTTAAAACACAGAGGAGCACTTCCTGTATTACTACATGACATCACAAGGTGGAACTGAGAATTTTCATAATATGTGCCCTTTAACATGCAGCTTTAAACTCAACCCATCCTTTCCTTGTGTGCCGAGGAGTGGGATAGAGATACTAATGTTAAATGATAAAAGTGAGACATGATGTTCCACTTTGTGACATCATGAGGTGGTAATCCAACAAGTTCTCTCCTTGTTTCTAAAGCCCATACAGCTTCATCAGACACATTATAACTAGGGATGAGCCTAAATTGATTTTTTGAGTCAATATTCGATATTTATCCTGCTGCTGTGGCCGCTAAATAATATTACATTATTAGCTACATGATTGTGTAAATGTACCGCCATATTTCTACACATATCTAATGCACTAAGGACAAACTGAGAATGACAAATAGGCACATAGAGAATCGGGAGAGTTGTAAAAAATATTGATATTGATATTGGTCGATACTGACATAGAGAAAAATGTATCAATATCGGCCAGTATCGATACTAGAACCTGTTTACTGCCCACATTTTTATTGCAGGCTACTTTCTTTCCTTGTTAATGAAGCTACAGTGTAAACGATTGACTATTGCATAATATATTTAAGTGAAGTACTCTGAAGAGAGAAAAAGGCACTTACCGTAATGTGTCGTCAGCGGCTACGTGCTGTCATGCTAACGTCTCCACCGTCACCGCAGGCTCCTGGCTCGCGGTGCCACAACAGGAGGCAGTGTCCATCTTATAAAATAATGACAGCAGCTCAGATTTCCACTTCGCTGTTGGAAATGTGAAATCTTTGGAACACATGTTTCAGTCTCACAAAGTTATGATTATTTTGTCATCATTGTCATTTTACTTCTTGGAACCAGAGCATTCTGCCCTTCACACATCTTGTCTGCAGTGTGTGCAAGTGTGAGGGAGTAACTGGTGCTCAGCGCTGAGACGGCTGGTGCATTTTGTAAGCCAGGAATTTATTTATTTATTTATTTAATTTTACCTTACAATTTATATGACATGATGTAACCATTTTAAAATTCACTTTTGTAAGATTGATGTATGTCCATGATGATAAAAAAAAAAAAAAAATCTAAACCAAAAAAACCCCACAGCATAAACTAAACTCAGACACAGTCCTTACGCAGGAGAAGTTTATTGACCAAGAGACTTGCAACACATTGTGGTTTTGTCCATTCAAGCCTGGATATGCTTCTGTTGTAGGGAGTATTATACCTATTATTATTATTATTATTATTATTATTATTATTATTATTATTATTATTATTGTTGTTGTTGTTGTTGTTGTTGTTATTGTGCTGTATTTATTTCATTAATTAATTTATTTTTTACTGGGCAGCCATTTAATTTGAAGAGAGATGATCATGCTAGCATTATTCTCTTATGGCACAGACTAAGATAACAAGGGCTAAGCTAGCAGTGTTGGGCTGGCAGTGCAATGTCTTTAATTATAATGCACAAGGTAAAGCTGTGCTGTGTAACTATTCTGCCTGCAAATTGTTCTCCATGGAAATATTCCACACTGTAGCATTAAACTTATCCATCATCATGGGAACAAGCAGGTGACACCACCAGCCCAAAACACTAGTCACAGTAAAAATGTATGTTTGTCAATGTGTTAAAAACATCAGTGAAATTAAATAAATGCCATATTGGAACATTTGTGGCAAACCAATAGCATCTCCAGAACAAGGAGGTGGGAAACCAGAAAATGAATAACACTATAGTAACACTGCATGATAAAAGTATCTTAATTAGCCATAATGAAACATGAAGGAAGACTTCAAAATGAATAAATAGTTAAGTAAGAATGATTCTGGCTTAGTAACTTAATTAATACCATAGCCTCCTAACGCTTTAAAATGTTACCAAAAAGTTGCATGGTGCACCTTTAAAACGAGCTAACCATTCTTGATGACGCAGCAAACAGCTTGTCTCACAGGCCGATTCAGCCCCAGTGGGACCGGCCTGTACAGTAGCGAGTGTGTAGGCTGTTATTGGCTTTGACGTGTGTTATCTGTGGAACATCTGGTTTGAGGCTGATTCCTGAAGAACACATCTCAAGCTGTATGAGGCTAAACACGGGTCAGATGTAGAGTTAGGTTTTAACCCAAAAACATTTCACCACTTTAAAACCAACCAGTTAGTTACAACAACAACAACAACAATGATAATAATAATAACTTTATTTCTATAGCATTTTTTATTAACAGAGATAGTACATACACATAAAAAGCAGGCTCTAGAAATGTCACTCTCTATATGAGTGTGTGTTTTTAGATTTGAAAGAGCCTACAGAGTCATTCTTAGTTCCTCAGGTAAAGAGTTCCACAGGTTTGGGGCTCGAATAGAGAAGGTACGGTCCTCTCTAGTATGGAGTCGAGGGGGGGCTACAATGAGAAGAGGTCAGTGATATAACAGGGGCCAAGGTCATTAAGCACTATTATTAATTTATTCATATTTTTTTATTTTTTTACAGTCTTTGGATTTAAGCAGTTGATGAGATTTTTGACTTTCCATATCAAGATATGTGTATATTAGAGTCTTGCAGCTGTTCTCTATGTGTGCCAATTTGCAGATGCTTCAGAGATTTTTGTCTAATACCTGCATATAATGGATTACAATAATCTAGCCTTCAAGTGGCAAGAGCATGGACAATTTTTTCTAGGGTGACAAGTGACAGAAAGCTTTATTTTTGCAAGAAACACATTATTTTTGTAATGTGGGAATGATAAGTGAAGTTTGTGTCAATGATTACTCCCAGGTTGCGGGCAGTTTGTTTTACAAGGGACGATAAATTCCCAAGACGGTTTCTGAAATTGTTCCTTGTATTTGTTGGACAAAATAACAAGATTTCTGTCTTAGAATTGTTTAGTGACAAAAAAAATTGTGACATCCATTTATTTATGTCATTGAGACAGCTGAAACACATGTTGCGTATCATCGATGTAACAATGGAAACTAATCTCTCTAGACTAATATCTGTGTCTAATATCCCTCAGTCGTCCAGGTCTGATCCATACCATCCACCAGAAGTTGTCAGATTTTATATTTTTCTTTTGCAATGGAAACTAATATTATTGTGAACAAAACTGGGCTAAGAATTGAACCCTGTTGAATGCCACAAGACAAAGGTGCTAAAGATGATGAGAACTGACTCAGAACTGACTCATTACAAATAAGATGAGAGTCTGCGAGCGCTGTACCCGAAAGACCCATCCAGCTTTTCCAGTGTCTCTAACAGAGTCTTATGGTCCACAGTATGAAAGGCTAAGCTAAGATCAAGCAAGACTAAGACAGAACTTGCCCCACAGTCTGCTGCCAGCAGCAGATCATTTGTTACTTTAATTAGTGCTGTCTCTGTACTATGGTTGCAACAGAAACTACACTGATTTTTTTTTTTTTTTTTAAATGGTTATTATTCATGTGGACAATCAGTTAAGAGGTAACAGATTTTTTCTTGTATTTTTGAAATAAATGGCAAGTTTGAGCTAGGCCTAAAGTTATTTAAATCCATGGAGTCAAGTGTTGGAGTAGATAAGAAGCAGTTTACGATGGAGAACAAGTGAGGACCAATTGTATGGAAAATTACTTTTATGAACTTCGCCGGTATGGCATCTAACTGACAGCTACTCCTTATATGATGAGTTTTTGTTACTTTGGTCAAAAGTGTCCATATTGGAGGTTGGCTTACACAAAATATCTACGTTGTCTGTGGGTCGGGAGATATTATGCCTAATCATCTTGTTTATGAAATAAGCAAGAAACTGTTCACATTTTGCAGTGGAGGTAACGATTGATTGAGTTGTAGGAGGGACCACAAAGCAATTTCAATCGTTTTCAAAAGTAATCTTGAATCATGGCTATTGTGACTTATCAGATTAGACAGATATGCACCTTGTGCATCTGATACAGCTTGATAGACCAGCATGTGAGCTTTTAAGTTTTCTAGAGACATAAGACGATCTGTTTTCCACTTCCACGCTGCTTTTCTGCATTGTCTCTTTAATTCTCTTGTATAATTGTGAAGCCAGAGAAGAAAATTTAATTCATATTTTTTTGGTTTTGAATATTTTCACAGACGGTAATGAACCTGTTCAACAATAAATCATTATATTATTTTTTGCAGATTGTAAATCTCAATATTTATCTAAAACAAGATACAACTCCGCTGATTTCCATGTTACAAAACTGCTGTGCTCAATTTTAGCTGATGTCTCCATAAACATCATCACAACAAAGAGTTGGCACCTCTGATGGACAGCTGCAGATCACACTATCGAGCAGTGAATTTGTACCAAAATGACTAAGCAATGCTGCTGAATCCGGCACACATTATCAGTTAAGAAAATAAAATTGGTGAACAAAGTAAGTACAAAGCAGTGGGCATATGCCGGGGGTGGCAGCATATGGTGAAAACGGGGATTGATCAGCAATATGGCGTCTTGAAAATAAGCAATTAAAGATTGCTCAAACATGCATGAATCACTCCAAAAACAACTTCAGGTGAGTAAATGGTGAGAGGAAACAACTATAACACGGTTAAAAGCTCTAAAATGGTGATTTGACATAATAGGTCCGCTTTAAAGGTCCATGAGTGAGAGCTTGAGAGAGGCTGGGAATTGAAGTTGTATCTGGCAGGATATAACTTTGTGGTCAGACATAATAAAATCGATAAGATCTCAATTTTCTATTGAAATTGAATACGATAATATTAGGTCAAGAGTACTGAGTGAAATTGAATTATTCAACAATTTTAATAAAGTCAGAAGCTAACTGGATGATGTAAGCCAGCAAATATGGATATTAAAGTCGCCATGAATAAGAATTTTGTCATATTTTGATACTATGCTTGAGAGAAGCTCTGAAAATGCATCTATAAAATGTGGTTTTATTTTGGGGGTCTGTAGTGTATGCAGATGGGCTTTGGCAGCATAGAAGACACATCAAATATTCAAAAGATGAAAATGATTGACAGGCTAGAATAGCACACTTTAGTTGTTCTTTATATATAACCACAAGTCCACCACGGCCAGACAAACCAGACTGACGGATACATGAATCATTTGGAGGACATGCTTCATTCAGTGGCACATGAGAGCCTGGGGCCAAGTTTCAGTGATGAAAAGCAGGCCGGTGTTATTAGAGGTTATTAAGGCCTGACATAAAAAGGATTTATTTCCAAGGGACCTATAGTTGATAACTTTGGGGTCTGTTTCAGTACTATTTTAACCTGAACTATTTTGACTGATAGAACTCTTCTTAACTATGCTCTTTTTTGTAACCTTCACGGGAAAAGTATAGCAAGGAGAGCAGGGATAGGTAGTACTAGTAATGATGATAGTTATTGTTATCATACTAAATCTGTTGCAGAGGACATGAGTTGCAGGAGTGAGACTGTCACACATTTTCTCTTCGAGACTTGAGAGTGAGGTCAATATTAAATGAGACGAAGACGAGAGCCACACACATTAGGACACAGGCGATCACGTTTAAACAGTTCGGATCTTTTAAAGTAGGCAGCAAAATTGTCTACATATGGAATTTGCTTGGTACCACAGAAGGCTTGCAGGCTTGAAGGTCCATGTATCTGAGTAGAATTTTTCTTGCCCCAGTACAGATATATTGTATAGCTCTTGAGCCGCTCTCGAGGTCAAAATATGTCCGCTGTGAGCTTTCTGCATCTAATTAGAAAGTGTTTTATTGCCTGATAATTCGAGTCCGTGTTAGCATGCTAGTTGTTGCATTTCCATGACAGTAAAACTAACTTCTGGTCTCTGAAAGTTGTGAAAAGGGCTTATAAACTCATCATGGTAAATTATTAGGATGCTCAGAATGCACAAGGTAAGTGAGGAAGAACTTTAGAGTGAATCAGAGGTTTTGTACCAGTCAGAAGTTTAGACACACCACCTCATTCAATGTTTTTTTTTTTAGGTTTTTTTTTTTTTTTATGTTTACTACTTTCTGCAGTTTATACATATGGAAGACATCAAATATAAGGCATTATGTAATTATGTAGCAAAAAGAAGAGCAGTTAACCCAGTATTTTTTTATTAAAATGCTCAAAGAATACACCCTTTGCTTATTGACAGCGCTGCAAACCCTTGAGCTTCTCTCATTGAGTTTCTTGAAATGTTTTTTTTACTTCACAGGTGTGCCATGTCAGGGTCATGTCAGTGTGTAAAACAGTGATCAAAATCAAGAGCGACTATAAAAAAAATAAAAAAAAATAAAAAAAATTGAAAACAAGTTTACTACAAGTTTTTTTGTTTTCTACATTCCATGTGTTCTCCTTTCAGTGAGAATCTATGATGTAATGGACAGAATATATTTTTTTAATGACTTGAGCTTAATTATAGCTCACTGACTTCCAATATTTGCGAACACCATAATTACAACTTTAAAATTCTCAACTATTGTATATTCCATCTTTTTTTTACAGTGTAGCCTCTTCTCCCGGGGCAGATGGGGCATGGCTGTTCCTCTGTCAGTTTCGGGGAGGGTTGTTGACAGAAACCTGCCCAGCAAACAGCCGTTCCCACAGACCCAGAGGAGGCCCCATTACCACTACTCTGCACCAGCCCGTGTTTGAGCAAAGACCTGCCTCCCTACACACACATGTGGGACTCAAAACACAAATGGGAACGTCTTCTTCAACACGACGCAAAAACTAAAAAAAAAACATTAGCAGATATGTTACAAAGACAATATGTATTGTCCGGTTTTATAAAAATCAAACTCTGACAATAACCAGACAGCTCTGTAACCCACACCAGACAATGACATGTCAGAAAATCAAAATCATCCACAGGGTAATCACAGAATGAAAGTTAGAAGTCTGTGGTTGTCCTGAACTTGCTTTTAGCTCTGAAAAACAACATCAGGCAAAAAGAGAGAGATGTTTCTGTCATGGAGACCAAAAACACAATGTTTGTGATTGATAAAGAAAAAAAAAAAAAATCACAATGCAATGGGTAATATTTGGTACACTAACTAAATGCTGCAAGATGGTGATTCCCTAATGTTCAGGACCAGACCTGAACCCGACTGAAACAGGTCTATGCCGCCTAACTAAACACCTACATGATGTGAGATCTCAAGCAGATGTCATTTGAGAGTTATATTCCCACTCAAACCTACTACTATTATACTGCTGACTCCACAGGATAAAGTTGTCAAAAAAAATTGATACCCAGATACTAGTTAAAATGCCACCAGCAAATTTTGACCTTTTCTGAAATTCTTTAGAATGGTCTTGTTTAATGTAATAACAAGTTCATGATAATATTAAAAGATCTATTGAATTGAATTGAATCTACAATTATTTGGTTTTAAAAAATAATTTTACTTCTATATAAAGTGTGTTTTAATTATCATTATTATTATTGAATTACTGAAATCAATAACAAGCATTTTCCTTAATATAAATTGAATTATTTATAAATTGAATTATATAAATATATATAAATTGAATAACGTAAAAAAAATAATAATAATAAAAAAACATGCAAGCAGAAATTAAAGTGAGTGGGCTTGCATCTCCACAAACCTGACACGTATTTGGCCTGGAGGAGAGCTTTCTTCTGCTTGTTTCCATAGAAATGCTGTTCCTTTGTTGTTCCTATTACAATATATTCCACAGTAGGGCATAAAACACATCTATCTGCGTGGAGAATATTACAAAGTATAGTATGGTTTTAACTTTCTATTTCCATGGAATCATGCAGGTGACGTGCCACCCCCAGAAAATGACATACTGTATCTTTAATTAAAAACATGGAAAGAACTAAAACAGCAAGTAATTTAAAGCAAAGTCTTTAAATTATATCCTCTGCCAAGGTTTGTGTATTCCACTGTAAAAACTGTGTACACCTATGTATTTACATTGAACCGCTATCCCTTTCTCAGTCTACAAGAACCCTCGCAGTGCAGCTTCAGAAAGTACTCTTATGGTAGCACACAGACTTTTGAAAGAGCGCAGTTACCACAAAATGACTAAACTAAATATTTGGGGAGGGTGATTTCACTGGCCGGCCTCATTACCATAGTCTGCAGCACAAATGTAGTTTCAGAGTCTCCAAATCCCCGCTCGCTCCATCTGCCAATACGCCAAGCCTGTCCTCCAACTGCCGCCGCCATGCCAAAGCAATTTGTTTCTTATATTGCTCTTGGAAGGCAATATGTTTTAATTAAGGAAATACATACGGCGAAAACAACACCATAAATAATGGACTATTCCCACCCATGATAAAGGATTTGAGGGCTTTCTCGTCTCAGCCGTACATACTTCGCTGGCTAAACCGACGCGATGACGGAGGACAAAGTATGGGTTCCCATTTCACAGGGAGAATAAACGCAGCATGTCGACCATATTATCCATCAGCCCCACTCTAATGGCTTCTGGATGGGTTTTCAAAGGCCGTGTTGTAAAGCTCAAAGTTTTCATCTATTTAAAATGTGAAATGTATGTTGCTTTGAAATGACAAACTGTCACGTCATCGCACAACACACGTTAAGCGTTATAAAATATATATCTGTAAATCACGGGATTATAGCGGCAGGACTGGTCTACTACTGTTGGAGCTTCTAAACTGTGCCAAAGTGTTGTTGTTTAGAATAAAGTAGGCCTGGTGCTACACCAAATATAAAAACAGAACACTTGTACTTCTAGCTTCTATTTAAACTGTAAATTAACACAAGATGCTGGTCTTGACCAAAAAACTCCTAGCGTATTTCTGTTTTTTGTAGTTAATTGTCCCCATAAAGACATTTGACCACTGCATTTAACCCATCCTTCACCCATTGTGCTGTCCTTGGGCAGTGAGGACCCATCTCCAGATCTTGACCTAGGTTTGGTCAGGACTATCTTAGCTGAAGGATTAACCTACTGCATGTTTTGGGGTCGTTTACCTTTAGTAGACCCACCCAGACACAAAGTGCATGCGGTATCTTCTTGATGTGAGGTAAGAGTACTGCACTCAACTGTTCCTGACTCAATTGTTCCAGCAAAGACGTTCACATTATCTCCTAGAATCCCTATATTTTAAAACTGAGCTGTAGGACAGGTCAGAATTCTATGGTTGAATTTGCTGTTTAACTGTCAGATTGCAGATTTGTTGACCTGGTTTATACTTCATATGGAAAATGGACAAAATTTTATATCGTGCTTTCACACCTTCAAGGCACTCAAAGCACTTTACATCAAGGGACCACTCACCTAAGTGGACACAATGACAGCATTCATCTGTGGGAGCTGGAATCGCATCGCCAAACTCTGACCACCCAATAAATGATGTTTATGCCAAGAGCGGGATTCAATCACCAACCTTCAGACCAGTGGACAAACACTCCAACTGAGCTACTGTCAATATATCTCTAATTACCGGGCTTATCTACATAAAACAAAAACTGACAGTATAAATAAGCAACAGGGCAATGATTTTTTCACAATAGCTTCAGAACGCGGTGCCATGGTTCAACTCCAAAGACATGATTGCTGTCAAATCTCATGACCCCTGACTCCATTTGAAATCATGACATCATCAAATTCAAGAACGAGAATGGAACCTATAATGAGAACAGCCTTAAGTCCTTTCATTTCTAAGCAGAATCTTGGGTATCCTTTCAGAACATCACATTAAAAAACCTATACACGAGACACAAGAAGAACATGCAAACTCTCTAGTAAAATCTCTACCTACTGCCAAGATATTTCAAGACCTATTTCGGATGTCACGTTGTAACTTGAACTCTTTGGAATCTCAACCCAGATTTGCAGTGTAAGAGGACTGTGGTCGACTAAAAAAGGGGGCGAGGCAGAAGTCTCAAACTGTAACGTATCCAGGCTCAAGACCAGAGGCGAAAGAGCTTTTTCAGTGACAGCTTCCAGACTATGGAACAGCGCCATCTGCCTGTCAGAGCCTCTCAGTCTTTAACACAGTTCAAATTAGACTGAAAACCCACCTCGTCCCCCTGGCATTTAATACTAGTTAGGCAATATACCTTGGCGTTTTATTACTTTGTTGTTCTTTGCCTATGTATCATGTTATCTGTATTTTTTTTATTTAATTTTTTATTTTATTTTTATGTGACGCACTTTGGTCAGCTGGAGTTGTATTTAAATGTGGGCTATAGATATAAAATTGAGCTGAATTGAAGTATCTCTATGTATCTGACCCAAACTCCACTTATAAGCAAAACCAAAGCAATTATTCGTGCAGAAAAAAAAAGTAACAGGAAACAAAGACCGACTCAACTTGTTAATCATCTGACTTTTTATATAAAAAAAAAAAAAAAAAAAAACCAACGAACTCTTCAGCTAACTCACTCACTAACTTCTCCTTTCCGTTGTCGCCCCTGTTGAGGCCCTTTCTGTGACTCCAATAAACGTTGACATCATCACTCCAGTGCGCCTCCAATATTACGTCCATTGCTGTAATGTTGGTTCTAATATTGTATTCTTCTGTTTTTTGTACCATATTTGCATATAAACTGTACATAGTGTAAATATATGCGGCTGTGGCAAACTAACACACCACTTTAACAATATACGTGAGCACCTGTGTATACTAGCTTTCATAGGATTCCATCGAACAATAGTAACCTCACAACTTATTTCAAGCTGTCATTCGTATTCCTTAGCTTTCCTGTCATGCGATTGGTCAGCTGGGCTTGTATATAACAGGTGTGAAACTGAATCCTTCATGTCTTGACCCAAAAGTGTCACATTCTGCTGCTATTCAAATAATACAAGTAAAAGAATCATTCAAATCTATCAACGGGACAAAAAGTTGTAGAAGCGGCTTGGACGAGCAGAAACGCCTTCACTCCTACAACTTTTTGTCCAGTTTGCAGTGCGGATCTCTTCTTTCTTTTCCACATAAATTCTTATTATCAGCACAAATTTTGCTCGACTAAGACTCCATCGAAGGGACCGCAGCTCTGTAGTGCACATCTTATTGCATTCAGGCAGCGAAACCTTTAATATTTCTGCGTTTTTCACATGTTACTGATGCAATATAACATAATGAAGAAGAATGTTCCGCAGATTGCACCAATGTTTTTAATAATTCTCAAGCGTTCCAAAGTGTCCGAGGTGAACAGTGCAATAACTTCAACTGCCTCTGCTTGATCTGACGTTGAGGAATTGACTTGTAACTAGCCATATGGGACAATTTATTACGTACACCATTTTTTTCCCATTTTTTCTTCTTTTTACACGAACGCCACGACCACCTAACTCAAACAAGCTCCCATACTGACAGATTTTGTTTCTTCTTGGACTCGGTGGGGTGGATCCATTTTGCAAAATTATCGGCCTTCTTGGTTATAGGGGGGTTGTACTAAGTTACATTTACTTGAGTAACTTTTTGAAGATATTGCACCATACTTAGAGTACTACTACTAGAGTAATATAATGTATAGTGTAACGGTACTCTTACTTGAGTCAATTTTATTGATCTTCGTCGTGTGAATAAGTCTACAAGTGACAAAAACTTGGCAAGATGAAATGATTTAAACATTTGTGTTTCTTGCACCGCTCCCACAAATATGATTTAGTTTGTCTAAATTTTTGTGTCCATACTTTGAAAAAACAAAATTTGATGCATTATTTATTTTATTTTATTTTTTTTTATCACAATATGTAACTTTTTAACCAAAAAAGAGACTAAAATAAAAGCATTATTTATTTATTTTTTTTTTTCATTTTGGCTGCATTTACTCCACTGAAAAACATGCATAATTACTTTGAGTGGGCTTGCATCTCCATAAACCTGGCTCTTACCTGTCCTTGAGGGCCTTTTTCCTTGGAAATGTTGTTCCTTTGGCTATAATATTCCACAGTATGGTTTAAAGCGTATCTGTCTCCATGGAGAATGTTCCGAAGTATGGTTTTAACTTTATATTTCCATGAAATCTTACAGGTGAAACCACATCTAGAAAGTTACACACTGTATGGTTAATGTTTTGTCCTTCCAATTATATTAACTTTAATTATAAGTCAGATGTTGCCATCAGACTGTTACTCCTAAAATGTACTTTTACTTCAGAACTAGTTCCCGCAAATACTTCTTAAAGAGGGAGTATTATGCAAAATTGAGCATCAAAAATGACAGTGAAACATATAAACACGTTAAAATGTTTTCGGCAAATACAGCATTTTCAAAATAAAAGGTAACATGGTGATCTAAATATATTATGTGTTAGCTGTAAATACTCCATAGAAGTAAAATACTCCCTCTTTTACTCTTACATTTCCTGGTCGATTTCCCCGTTGCTCTGCTTAAATACACTTGAGTACACTTTTTTGCCACTCCGCTCACCTGTGGTTGTGAGTCAGCTGGGGTGAACGTATTTTCCGTCCTCTCGAAGCAGGAGGGAGGATGGGGGCTCGTCTCTGTGATGTCAGGGGGGAGTCGAAGTCTTGTTGGCACCGCAGATCACACGGAGCGACCGCGGACCAGAGCATGTGTGGGTACCGCTTTGTACAGCACCATCTGGGAACAGTCACCAGGCCCTTTTATGGAGACAAGTGTGCGCTCTGATCAGGTTTCTCAACATTCATTTATTAAATTAAGCAATGCATCACTGGGATTTGTAAAGATTTTTTTCTCCCTTTTTGGGGGAGTACAGAAAGGGGACAAAGGGGTTTTTATATAGAAAAGAGGGAGGGATAGAAAGATGACACAGCTGTAATGTTTTCAGTTTTTTAATGTCAGGGTTTCTCACAGCATGCTTGGATTGGAACTGAACCAGCAACTTTAAGGTTTTTGGGCAATCATGCTTTAAATTATGTGGCTGCTTCCTTTTTTAATTTATCTTATGTTTTTTTTCAATTTTTTTTTTTATAAATAAGGTGACGAAACTGCAACTGAAGTGAGAAATGTTGGTGAAGTGTTTTGCTCAAGGGCACAACAAAGGTATTGCTGTGAGTAAATGCCAAAAGGGTTTATATATACAAGAGAGGGAGGGATAGAAAGATGACACAGTTGTGCTCGCATTTCTTTCTGCCTGGGATTCTAACAGTATGCTTAGATCGGAATTGAACCAGCAACCCTAAGATTTTTAGGCGATCGTGTTTGAAAGTATGTTTTTTTTTTCATATACCGTATTTTTTTATCTCGTGCTTCTTAATAAATAAGGCAACCAAACTGCAACTGGAGTGAGAAATGTCATTGAAGTGTTTTGCTCAAGGGCACAACAAAGGTATTAATGTGAGTAAATGCCAAGAGAGGGAAGAATAGAAAGATGACACCATTGTGCTCTCACTTCTTCCTACATGCTTACATTGAAATCGAACCAGCGACCCTAAGGTTTTTAGAGAATCATGTTTTAAAGAGATAGTTTGTTGAATATATTGAACAGAACTGTAACTAACCTGGAAGTGTTTTGCTCAAGGACATAAAAGTGGTGTTACAAGGCCAGCAGTAGCTCAGTTGGTAGAGTGCTCTTCCTCTGATCTGAAGGTTGTTGATTGAAATCTTGACATAAATCTCATTGGGAGACTGGTCAGATCCACAGAAGCACAGGTTGGCGGTGCGATTCCAGCTCCCACAGATGAATCCTTGATGTAAAGTGTGTTGAATGCCTCGAAGGAAGAAAAGCGCTGCATAAATAAGACCATTCACTGTTTGTATGAGATCTGAAATCGACTCTTGTGAGCTTGTTACAACGTTGTTACCTCCTCAAAAACAGACCTGGAGCTGTGCTTTGTTTCATTTACACACATTTGAATAATGCTGCATTATTAGTCCACCTACGTCTCCAAAGATCAAAATGCTCTGTTCCACCTTGTGATGTCATGAAGTGGTAGTTTTCCAGTTAACAGCTACTTTTTTAGCTTTAATTTTGTAGAGACTGCCAAACCTAAGGTAGAAATCATCCAAATGATTCTAGTGAAGGTGTATGGAGCTTAAAAACGCAGTGGAGCACTTCGTGTATTACCACATGATGACATCACAAGGTGGAACGTGGAGTGTTTTCTGTTTGAGAGAAGAACTAATATGCAGGATTTGTGTGTTAAACATGTGTGAATGAAACAAAACACAACTCCAGGTCTGTTTTTGATGAGGAAACATTATAACACAGATCATAAACTTGTACTTCTCTACTAGTAGTTTTTCATTGACACCATATTTGTACTGCTACTTGAATAATATTTTTGCAGTGACAGTTTGGACTACTCCTCCCTGTGTGTGTAAGTGTACTTGTCACTGGACTCTGAGTACAGTTTAGTTTAGCATTTTAAGACTGAAAATTCTATGAGACATGACAACACAATCCCGAGCTCTGCAAAGCGAAACACAACTCTGGGTATGTTTTATGCAACAAGGTTAATTTTTCAAAAGACCCAGTTATGCATAATATGAATCCTTTCAAAAGAGTCAAAGGAGTGGGAGTGAGAGAGCAACCTTGGCGTTAGGAGCGTGGAGGAGTGTTCAGACCCTTAGAGACCTCCGCCTAGGACAGATCCTCTCATCATTCACTCTTTGTGCTGATTCGACGCAAACTATTTAAATATCACTGAAGGGATGTGCTTTCAGTGTTTTAACAACAGAGTGGCCTATTTACGTGCGAGTAGGAGTGTAGTTGAATAGGGGGTTTCATTTGACTACATACAATACAATACATACCCATGGGTATCTGATGAATGGGGAAAAGTCCTCAAAATGTCATGTATAAAAGAAGCGGAAATCCATTAATAGACGCTTTAATATAGTCCAATGAGGTTCATCGGGTCTTCACTAGTAGCGGTCTAGTAGCGGCCTTCCTCAGATTGGTCACGTGATGCTGCTGTGATGCGTCCAGTCAGCTTTGGTGCTGATCTTCTTACCGGTGGAGGCAGAACGACAGCGCCATCTGCAGTCCGACTTCTTCAGGACAGCACAGTATCCCACGGGACTATAAACCGGGATGAAGGGGCTTTTTTACTTTCACACACCCGGGATACTGTCCTGTAGAAGTCAGACTACAGATGGCGCTGTTGTCCCTCCTCCAGTGGTAGGAAGCCTGCTAGTGAGCAGTCAAAACTGACAAGTATGAAAAACAAAAGTATTAAAATAGACCCTTTAGAATGCTGTGTGATCAGAATGTTCGAAATGGAGGAATGGAGGTGACTGGAGGTGAAAGTGAAATGCCATAACACATTTTCAGGTATTTCAGTGATAACATATACATGTGTGGTTGTGTGTGTGTAATCAACTCCTAAAATAAATAAAAATAAATAAATCTCCCACTTTTAGGCCTTTTAATATATTTTTACAGAACTTTCACTATAGACAAACAACAAAAATGCTGGATTTCTTTATTTGCCTCATATTCATTGCAGTTCCATACTTCACATTTCTGACGACTTGTTGATATCCCATTAAGTGACAGAATAGTGAAAGCTAAACCAACCCGGTCCTTGTGCTAATTTTCACTGGACTCATTTTCTCAGCCCTCCCCCACTGTGGTTGTAATGGAGCACTTACTGCGTTTGCCCCCACCACTGCAAACAAGGCCTAAAATCCATGCAAATTCACAATAGTTAAGGTGGTGTCAGGAGAATGCTACCATTCTATATACAGACAACTGCGTAATTTAAAGGGGAGGGGTAGTGTTATCTACAATTTTATTTTTAAGGTTAAACACATCATAAAATTATTACTTGATGAGAAAATGTAACTCGTTGTGTTTTGTTTCATTCAGGCATGTTTAAGTATATGTTTTTGTTTCTGTGAGCTGGAAATGCTTTGTTTCACCTCCCTCCGCCTACTCCCGCTATCCCCTCCCATTCCAGGAAGTACTAGCCAATCAGGAGGCACTCTAAATGAAGTCATCTCCTTTGTTTTTACTGTGAGTGATTTTATTTAATTTTTTTTAACAACAAACAAATAAATAAACAACAAACAAATAAATAAAAATACTGTCTAAAATAAAATAAGAAAAAAGAAATATATATTATTTAATAAAAACAATACAATAATAATAAACGATGTATATATATATATATATATATATATATATATATATATATATATATATATATATATATATATATATATATATAAAATTTGAAACTTATATGTTTTTACACTGTAATTTTTATTTTTAAAACAACACAAATAATTAAGCAACACAACACAGATATTTTTTTTTTTAAAATGCTAAAAAAATAAATAAATAAATAAAGACATTAAAAATAAATCAACAAACCATAGCGTAAACTAAATAGTATTGAGAAAAAAGTATATAAATATGGTATAAAAAATATATATTTCTAAAAAAAGAAAAGAAAATCTACAATAGACACAAGAAAATAGTCAATACATAGAAGCACAAATAAATAAATAAATAAATAGAAACTTAAATATCAATAGGCCACAGTGGTACACCGGACCTCAGACATTGGACCAGCTTTGGACCATGGATTTGAAGGCGCCTATTCTCAGAAATGGTCTTTTTCTTTCCATTTTAATACAGCTCCAAACCGTACGCGCCACATTGGGTTTATTAAAGTGGCAGTGTGTCTATGCTGCCAGATGTAGCTCAGATCCTCTCATATTCTACGTAAATCCTGCACAAAGGTGTGGGGGATAGAAAGGAGAGCCGGGGAGAGGGGGCGCGCTTGTTTTTGACTCCTATATCCCCCCAATGCAATTCGCCGGATTTCACAAGTTGTATCATATATAGGGTGTACTGTATATTGCTTACTTTCATTTGATATTTCAGAGACCTATATATTTTATTTATAGAGATGAAAGGTAGTTACTATTTTTTTCTTTCTTTTTTTATGTTGTATTTTTTTTCATTTTAATTATCTATTTATTTAAGGCCCAGAAAGAGTGGTGTTGTAAATTGTAATTTTCATAACGTGCAATATAACTGATACTAGGAGAAATGATCGAGAAACACATGACTCCACAGTGAAATCTGGTGAATGGTAAAATATTCAATATAATATTTAACTTTTTATATAGTTACAGTAGACTTTTGTTCCAATTTATACAGATTGCATTAGTCAAAGAAGTTTGCTCCCAACTTGGTGGTAATCCAGGGTACCATGATGCGCAGTTTAAAAGATGTTACAAACAATAGCTGCTAGCAATAAAATATTACTATAAATGCTATACTATACTATAAATAAGTGGATTTTAAAAAATGACTGAATGTGTGACTGAATGAATGGACATGCCTTTTAAACTTTATTTCTTTTTTTCAAATTTTTTTTTATTTATTTTTTTATAAACATTGCCTGGCCAGTTTAGAATGATATCTCTGTGTTTTTTTGTTTTTTTTTTCTAACAGATTGATATCAGTCTGGCTCCATGCTTTCCCTCATGTCTCAAACCAGAACCAAACATGATCGTCCAATCAAATTTGTTCATTTCAGTAACGCAAGTGAAACAAATGAGCTCATTGGTCACCGGTCATTAACAAACAAAATCACATTTCTCTCACCTTAGATTTGAGTTTAGTCCTTCACTCATTGATTTTGCAGAAATCCACAATGTTTTTCAGTCTCTCTTGATGTATTTTCCCCTTTTTATACCAGGTAAGCAGCCATATTTGTTTTGACACGAGCGAACCATGCGTGTTCCTGATTGGCTAATCCACCTGTCAATCACACCCATGTTTACACCATATCTGCTACGATGCATTTGACGAGGAAACAACATTTATACACACTTAATTAAAACTGTGAATTATAACGTCACCTTTAAAAATCCCAAAGAAAACCTAGCTGGATTATACTTTTTCCTGTGCCGTTCTCACACTGAAAACCCACTTCCATTTCAGAACACACGATTTAGGAGACCATCCATCAGCGTATACGCAAACTTACAACGTCTCCCATCTCTTTTAATGACCGCTCTGAGCCCTGAGAAACACCGGGGAATCACTTTGGTGGATATTTGTATTTTCATTTCAAATCGCTCCGGTCAGCCCTTTTGGAAATTCAGAAAGGTAATTAATGTCTCTCTATCTCTCTCTGTGTCTGCGCTCGCTCGTCTGCTCCCATCTGGATCCCATTAGACGCAGGATTCCAACGATAAGAAAGGGATTGGAGCCCGGACCGCTGCTCGCCAGGGGAGGACACAAACGCACAAAAACATCTCTTCATTTCGGAGTGAAAGCCTAAGGGTAATTTTGACTGCAAAGTGAGTTTATTAACATATCGTCGGCGTACCTAGCATGGGGTCCTGTGTGAGTATTTTGATGCAGAGTAGGGTTCAGTAGATTATGGGAAGTTATGCCAAATGATAGCAAAGAGTTTTGATTTATTTATAATGATTGTAAGTGTCAGTAGTGGTAAGTAAAAGTGCAGTTACATGGCTAGAAATGTACTCGCTGACAAGTACTGCTGCCACAATTGTACTTAAAGGTAAAGTTTCTGGAGTAGGCACATTGGTTACTTGGTTGGTTCCATGGAAATAGAAAGCCAAAAAAACATACTTCGGAACATTCTCCATCGAGATATTGCATGCGATTCTGTGGAACAACATTTCCATGGAAAGGAGCAAATAAGAGTCGGGTTTGTGGAGATGCAAGCCTACTCAAGCCTACAAAAACATGCATGCTCTACTCAAAATACCTTTTATTTTTAAACAACTGTAGTGCCATTTTTTAATATTTTTTAATGCAAAACTTGATTCATTAAACAGTTGATTAAGCTGTTTAAAACTTGAGGGAATTATACTCTAGTACAAGTACACAGATATGTTTAAAAAGTACTATTACCCCAAAGTCTACTCAATTGCAGTAATCTAAGTATTTGTTATCAGCTACATTTCACTCTTACTTGTTTACATTTTCTTTTAGGCAGTTTCATTTAAACTTTGTTCACATTCAGATATGGCTTCCCACGCTGAGCTCTCATCTCAATCTTTACGAGACTGTAACTATCCCTTTAAATTCCAAACCCAAATTTTACATTGATTTACAGAAGTAGTCAGTCAAATATACGGCGCAGCTTTGATCCGGCACAGCCACAGTAGCCTGCTTTTCTTAGTAAGCCTTATGGGCCCCTGAAGGAGGGTCATGCAGGGGTCAGAGCACTCTCCTCTCAGTGCAGCACAAAACAGCTACCAGTGAGAACGTTTGACAAGGAATTTCAAGTTAGATGTCGTTTTAGTTTTATTCAACAAAGTGCAATGCAAATAAATATCAGCAAAAGCAAGTCATTTCCTATTCAAATATATTTCATCATATTGCATAACTTCACTAACTTAAAGCAGCACTGTTTAACTTTCTGAGGGTAGCACATCACCCACATGGGTCTATGGAATTAGATGGTACTTTAGTCTTATATAGCGCTTTGCAAGTTCATGTATTTTTCATTCACTCCACTCCTGGTGGTAGGAAACTACTATCTTGTACAGTCACAGCTGCCTTGAGGTAGACTGATAGAAACAAGGCTGCCGATCTGTGCCAGTTTGCCACTGGTGGCCAACTAGAACAAGAAAGTTACATCAATACTTTGGAACATTCTCCATGAAGATAGATAAGTTTTATGCTATAACATTATAGCTAAAGGAAAAATATTTCCATGGAAACAAGCATGAAGAGGCCCTCCTCCAGGCTAAATAAGAGTCAGGTCTGTGGAGATACAAGCCAGTTTATTTTGACTGAACTGAAAAACATAGAAAAGCATTTCTATGTTTTTCAGTTGGCCTGTCTATAAAGGAGCGACAGCGTTAGTGGAGTAACGGAACTAATAAATGTGGCTGTTCTGGACCTTTGCTTCAAGGAAATAACACAACATTTCTTCAGGAAAGACATGGTTTTGATCTGTGAAAGATGAGCGTGCAGTTCTAACCGGCCGAGTTTAAGGGGATGTTTGTGACACATGAGGCTGTATTATAAGTGCCCGTGTCTGACCAGTGCAACTGTCTGACCAGTGCACTTTTGTTGTTAGTAACTCTTCATGAATGTACATTTCGTGCAGTTTGTGCATTACACATATGTAGAGCTGTCATGTCACTCATGGTTTCTAGATGCAAAATGATAATTCAACTGACAATAATGGTACTGAAGGCTCAGCTGCATAAATAAGGTGTAGGAGTAGAACAAATCTATGAAGAAACAAATAGCCCACTGACGAGCCCTGTTTGTACAGACAGGGTCAAATACAGTCCAATATATACAGATATTAGTAAATATGTAGATCTGTGCTTCTCTAATTTGACTCCAAAACAGCTCAGTATAAATGCATTTAATATGTCGGTAAAAACAAATATACTAGTTTGCAATGTAGTTTATACAAAAAAATTGCATTATTAAATTGTTATCAGCTAAATATTGCAGTCCACCCCGAGTCTGCTTGTCTACCCAAAAAAGTCACCGCACGCTACTGGCCTCCACCCGTACAAGCACCATACCCAACACATTTCAGATCTTCAAACGGCCCTAACCGGGCAGGCGATCGCGTGCTAGCGTGACAATGTCAGGCCTTTAGCCGCGGACATGTTTTATTTAATAATGTGGGAATTTCCAACTGTTTTGCTTTCATTACAGCGTAGGAGGCCGGCGGTCAAAACAAAACCAGATCAACCAAACTTCACCGCCCCACAACTGTCCCGCAAAATGCAATATGGATTCAAAAGACGGGGCTTTTCCAACAGGATGTCAGGCTAAAACGCAGCTATGTTTTTATTTTTTTATTATTATTATTTTTTTACTTTCACAAAATGGTTCTAGTATCTACAATGAAGGCCCAGAGCGGGAACAGTGGCCACCCATTGGAGCTTGGGGGCCAGCAGATTTAGGCCAGAGCAGCTAAAGCCTGGGCCGCGGGGGAGTATTTCCGTAGGTTGGGATGAAAAGAACTAGGGCATATGGAGAAGAGGGACAGAAAGAGAGCAGAGTAGAAGAGAGAAGGATAGAAGAGAGAGTGGGAGAGAGTAGCAGAGAAGCGAATGGAGGTAGGGATAGAAGATGAGGTTGAGAGGAAAATGAACAGAGTAGAGGAAGGAGCAATAGGGGAGATGAGAGAGGGAGCAGAAAAGAGGAGAGAGAGCAGAAAAGAGGGAGAAGAGAGAGAGCAGAGAATCCCAAGGGAGGCATAGAAAGAGAGAGTAAGTAGAGAGACAGATAGAAGATAGAGCAGAGAAGAGGAGAGATAGGAGGATGGAGGGATAGAGGGAAATGAGAGCGAGTAGAGTGGAGGAGAGATGGATAGAAAGAAGAGTAGAGGATGAGGGGATAGAAGAGAGGTAGAGAGATAAGAAATTAGTAGACAAGGAAGTATGAAGGGCCAGAAGAGGGAGTGAGATAAGGGGAAGAACGCAGAGTGGGGGGTGTGAGAGAGGAGGAAGAGGATGAGAGGGGGAAAAGACAGAGGGAAGCACAGAGAGAGTAAAAAGGTTGAAGGGGTTAGGGGAAGGAGAGAAAAAAGGGAAATTGCTGTGTGTTGTGGTGCTGCTGGAGCTGTCCTCAGACCCATGTATCAAATAGACCACTGTATACAAGATGAGCCAGTGAAACAGTGTCCTCAGCAATGTTCTCAGCAGTGTACGCACCAGAAGACCACGGCAGACACCAGCAGACCACAGCAGACCACAGCAGACCACAGCAAACTACACCAGACACCAGCAGACACCGGTAGACCACAGCAGACCACAGCAGACCACAGCAGACACCAACAGACACCGGCAGACCACAGCAGAGCACACCAGACCACAGCAGACACCAGCAGACCACAGCAGACACCAGCAGACCACACCAGACACCAGCAGACACCAGCAGACCACAGCAGACCACAGCAAACTACACCAGACACCAGCAGACACCAGCAGACCACAGCAGACCACAGCAAAACTACACCAGACACCAGTAGACACCGGCAGACCACAGCAGACACCAGCAGACCACTGCAGACCACAGCAGACACCAGTGGACCACACC
Organism: Periophthalmus modestus; assembly: GCA_019594935.1. NCBI lineage: Eukaryota > Metazoa > Chordata > Actinopteri > Gobiiformes > Gobiidae > Periophthalmus > Periophthalmus modestus. Next base: position 2,645,337 of record JAIEZT010001368.1, on the reverse strand, counting down.
AGACCACAGCAGACACCAGTGGACCACAGTGAACCACAAAAGACCACACCAGACCACAGCAGAACACCATCACACAGGATGTCCAGTGTATGGAAAATACTCAGGAGATAGAGAAACATACCTGCAGATTGTTTCAGTCATACAGACATTATTCAAAATTTGAACTGAAGCAGACATGGCATACATTCTACATGCTACATGATGCACTGAAGAGTAGCTGCTGCTGACTGTTGGCCAACTTGAGACAGAGAATATTTACGGAAATGTGAGCTCTGAAAAGATCCGAAGGGTGGAGGCGAAAGGACTTAAAGCACAGAGGATAACCCCGAAAACATCATGTCAATGTAGAGAGCTGTAGAGGTGAGTCACAAAGACATAATGATACTAATGACACATAATAATACCATTATGACGTAATTTTTAGGAAAAAAACAGAATGGTGTACATTGTGCCACATTGTGGCTGGCAGTGGTATTTTTTTCATTTCCTGCAGATACAACAATCCACTGATTAGTGATTTACAGGTCGCTAGTTTTCCTGACCAGAGTTAAATTTCACAGCAACTTTGATTCCTGGGTCGTCTGGACCTTTCTGTGTGGAGTTTGCATGTTTCTCCCTGTGTCTGTGCAGGTTTCGTCTGAACCCTCATCAACTCAAAACATGCACAATATGTAAAATCATCCAGCTAAGGTAGTTCTGACCAAGTTTATTATTAGTTCAAGACAATAAAATGCACCTTACCACTGATCCTAGCAGTGTTTACCTTTTAAAAAATACATTTTCAAGCCATTTTCCATTCTATAACACATAGGTCATAAAGTTGTTGCGAATATTACCATATAACTCAGTTCTGCTCAAACAGCCCCTTTCTTCACCCCCATACACACGACCAGTATGCTAATGCTAATGCTAACGTCCTCTCCCACCTACACACAGCACACACGCTGTCGACATCTGCCAAGCACGTCTGCTCTGTCAGCCACGTTAGACCATCCCTGCCCTTTCGATGCTTTGAAAATGTATTGCGGTTTATCAATCTAAAAACTGCATTGAGCCATTAAATTTGGTACATGTGTTTGCATAAAGAGGCAGCGAGGAGCAGACGACCGCCCACACGCACACACCGTCATATGTCCGTCATCTTCATAACTGAAAACACAACCAAAACACATCTGTGAGAACCAAAGACAGAGACGCTAGGATTTTTATTATTAAATTCCTTGGGCTAATCCCGCTTGCTGTTGCGTCCAGACTGAGTTTAGGCAAAAATATTAATAATGCATTGAAATAAGCTTATTTTCCTGTGCCTTTGCGGGGTTTAAGGCAATCGTACTTCCTTATGCATCACCGTTATTTGTAAGCGCCCAATAACTAAGCAGGTGACAGTTCATTTTATGAGATCTTAAGCCGCCCCAAGCCTTCCACGCCCCTGCTTGGATTTCATAATGCTATGGAGAGATGGTATGAAAAAGACATAATGAATTGACGGGATGTTTTCGTGCTGTTTCCAAGCGTCCTTGAATGCAGCGGTGAGATAAGGCAATTTGGTGTTTAACCTCTGATAAGGTGCAGGATGATGCTACAGCAACGCTCCATCATTAGATATGAGTTAAATCATTGTCTTTCACTTAGCTTTGTGAACTATTGGCATTTAGCATTACAATATGTACTGAGGTAAAGAATTTAAAGAGTGTTTGGGTAAAATTTTGTTTTTTACAAAGCAAAAAGTGGACATTTAAGTAAGGTACACTCCACATTTCACCCTTCCATCCATGCCGCTCGAACAAACTTTAATTAGCAGTGGAATCCATCTCCAAATGTTGAGCTAGTCTTGGTCAGGACTACGTTAGCTGCAGGATTTGACCTATTGTGCGCGTTTTGTGTTGATGGGGGAAACCAGAGTGCCTGAAGGAAACCCATCCAGTCACAGGGAGAACATGCAAACTCCACAGAAAATGCCCATATCATCAGGCCTCACATCATTAGTGTATATAACTGTTAAAGAATTCCAAAAGTGGCTTGTAAAGTTTGTGCCAGGTTGTCGGCTATATTACTTACAATTTTTAACAGTCCCAATTCACTTTATATAGCACATTTTATAAACTGTAATGATTTTAAAATGAAAAGGTTGCACAAAAAACATTAGGGCGAGCATTCCAGCCCTCCGCCAAGGTTTTAAGTCTTGTCTTAGTGAGTTATACATTATTAAAGAGTGTTTGTGGAGAGTGTTAAAATAAACAACTTTTGAACACTTGGAAATATCCAGAGCGTGTAAAGAAAGGCTTGAAACTGGGTATCTAACACAGGAGAGGTTTATTTATCATCAGTTTAGGATGCAAAAGTATGCACACTCAATACATTATGGTACTGTCCATTCAAGCCAGGTTACGCTTTCGGTGTGGGGACTATTATACCTCCAGTGATGTAGGCTACTTACCAAAGACATCTTCTCTTGTTACTTCAGTTTCCCTTTTGCTTGTTTAAATGCATTGTATACATGGAAAATAAATAGGTCTTGATTTTAAATATCAGTGCTTTAAGTGTCCTTGTGACATTAAAAAAAGCACAAAAAACAGCCTTCATTCAGTTCAATTCAAGTCTATTTAAATAGCACATTTACAACAACTTCAGCTGACAAAAGCTCTTCACAATGCCAGGGAGGAGAAGGTGGGTTTTTAGTCTAGTTTTACACTCTTTTTAGTCTAGTTTTAAACTGTGTTAAAGACTGAGAGGCAGAGCCCATAGTCTGGGCTATGGGCTCCATAGTCTGGGCACTGCCACAGAAAAGGCTCTGTCACCTCTGGACTTTAGCCTGGCTTTGGGCACAGCAACAGGAGCTGGTCAGCTGACCTCAGGGCTGAGTGGAGCATAGAGCTATAGTAACTGTCAAATAAAATGGACCCATAGAGTGCAGACATTTAACGACAATCAGTAACATTTTGAATTGCACTTGATATGAAATAGGAGTCAGTGCAGGTTCCACAGAACAGGAATGATGAGCTCTTGTGTTTTTGTCAGTGGACAAGCTGGAGTGTTCTGGACATTCTGTAAGTGCTGCAAGGAGCCCTAGTCCAGCCCCACATACAAATAATTACAATAATCCAGATGCACTGTTACAAATGTGTGGATTGCTTTTTTCAGAATCCACTCTGTAAGGTAAGGCTTTACTTTACCAAGGAGTCTCAACCATAAGAAGCTGGACTTCATGACAGAGCTAATATGCTTGTCCAGTTTGAACATATAATCCACAACCACCCCAAGATTCCTCGCTGCAGGGCGAAAGAGGACCGAGGACCAATCACACTGTCAGGCCCAAGCATTGGGTTAGTTTGGCCAAACACCACAATCACAGTTTTAGTTTGATTTAAGTTTGTGCTATGCCAAGTCTGCACATCCCTGAGACAGTCCTGCAGAGGCAGTCATTGGACTGTGTATAAAGCAGTTTGACAGTTGAAATAATCAGAAGTCTGGTGAAGATGCATAGGCTTTAAAAACACAGAGGAGCACTTCTGGATTTCCACCTGATGACATCATGCAGTGGAAGCAAATATTTCAAGCTCTGGAAAGGAAAACCACCTAGATATGTAGGCTTACTCAAACAAAAATGAAATAACACAACATCATAGTTAATAAATTAAACTTAATTGGCTGTTAAGAATTATTTGCATGGGTTTCAACTTCCTGTTTAGAACTTACATTTTTGAGTGTTGTGTTTTGAATTGTTATTTACTATGGCAATGGTGTGAATTTTTCATCACTCTGAAATCCATGGACAGGTCCTTAATCAACTGCGAATAATGTGTCTAAAATGATCAGAGCATGTGAGAGCTAAACCAAATTTCAATATGAACCGCTTAATACCTCAATAACTCTCCATTTCCTTATTTCCAGTTGCGTCTGTATTCTTCCCACTTTGATGTCGTCCTGGTCTGATTTATCCGAGATGCCTGCAGCGATTATGGGATGTTTCTGTGGCAGTTTGCACCAGTAGTTTCTGATGTCACCCACTGGCTCTCAGCTCCATGTGAACCCAACACCGCGGAGACGGGCCTATCCACATGCACCAGACTGAAGACGTCATATCACACTGTGCCTTCTCCCTCCCCCGCCGCTTCCCCCTACCACACCACTGTCAACACGGAGCCCAAACCCTGAAATGATACTCGGGCCAAAGGATTGAGAAAGTTCCAAAACACCGCGGGGTTACAGAAGACAGGGAGGGTGGGTGAGTTTGGTCAGGATGGATCGGTGGGGTTGTTCCATTGAAACAGAGACCAAAAGTATCCATAGACAAATTGCAAAAATAGCATGGAGACATTGTTTGGTGTGAGCTGGCAGTTAACAGGAGTGTTTCTGTACATGGGAGAAAATTACTTGAAATTGGATTAAAGGATTGTTCATTTACCATTGTAACTGTAGACTTTAGATGTCTAACTTTTTGGACAAATAACAAGGACGACTGAGGGATTACACAGACAACAAGGATAATCGTTATAGGCATCGTAAACGTATCCCATGTAACGCTACCTATGTCTAAACATATCCCTCGTAATGCTAGCTATATGTCTAAATGTATCCCATGTAACACTATGTATAAATGTGTCCCATGTACTGCTAGCTATATGTCTAAATGTACCCCATGTAACGCTAGCTATCTAAATGTATCCCATGTAATGCTAGGCGTCATAGTTGAATCTGCTTAATTTCTGAAAAAGACTGGAGACCCTAACAATAACTTTCCAATGCAAAAATATATTTAACTTATTTATACCACACTCATTGAAAAAAAAAATTATAAATATAACTAACTATAGTTAATGTGATACAAGTATTTTCAACTATATATGTAATATAAATATATATGTTACAGTTTTATAATTCATGCAGTCTGTAGAATTAGTCTGTAACATAATATTCATAATTGATTCAGTTCACATTGCACATTATAAACACACATCATTCATTCATTCATTCATTCATTAACCCATTTATTCCAGATGACAAAATATTAAAACATTGGATTTGCTTACATCTCAACTGAACAAATGTTAGTTTGAAACAGAGTCAGCATTCTGCACATTGTCAATGGAAAAGCCTGACACAAGGAAGTGCTCAAACATTGTTGCGATTAAATGTATTAATATCTGAGAGAAGATTGAATTCTGAACTACTAAACTAATCCCAAGAATCCCATGCAATTGAAAACATATTTGTAGAGGTCTAAACTACAGGGTTAGCGGATTCTAGACTTAATGAGACCGTAGGGAGACACAGGGGCATTTGGTTTTCAACATGGATATACTCTTACCAAAATACCCTTTACCCCAAAATACCGTTTGTTAATTGCGACCATTCAAATTGCTTCTCAGATTAGAATACTCTTCATATCATGTGGCTTAACACTGAGCGCTTAAATTGAGCCCTGAGGGGGGTTGGCTCTTTTGACCTCAGCGTGACCTTAACCCTGCCATAACCCTGACCTCCACCTGACCCCTGACCTCTCAACTTAACCCTAACACCAGCTCTGGGGCCTTTGAGACAGACTTGCACCTCACTGCCACATTTCCTAAAGACCTGAGACTGAAGAGAAATATAAAAGAAAGACAAGACCAGTGGTGAAAAGGAGGAGATGCAGAGGCTGAGGAGGCTCATGGTTCTGCTGCTGTGGTCGAGATGAGAGGAGGAAGGTTCTTGCTGAAATCTCAAGAGGATGGAGGGGGTAAGTGCATTGACATGAATAGTGTGAGAAGTTATTAGCTGTGAGATGGAGATGTTAAAGGCATTGCACCAAATGTTTGCTTAGAACATGAAAAACAGAATTAGTTCATTTTTAAAATGTTTGCAGTGGTTCAAAGTTGCTCCTCATTTACCTTATGCATTCCGACCATCCTAATTATTCAACGCAATGAGTTCAATAAGCACTTTTCACAACTTTCAGAGTCCACAGGTGAATTTTACTGTGGCTGTAAAGCGAATGACAACTAGCATGCTAACGCCACACTTCCTGATTATCGACCAATAAATAAAATGGACAATAATTAGATGCAAACATTACACAGTGGACTTAATCTTTGACCCCATGACCTGAGTTCTACAGTATATCTGTACTCGGGCAGCTTTTCCTCAACTACAGGGAAAAAAAAAAAAATTATAAGTAAGTGTTGTACTGACTGAAATATTCCATAGTATAGCATTAAACTTACCTATCTACATGGAAACAAGCAGGTAACACCACAGGACCAAGTAGATAGTCAGCAATAAAGCTCCAAAAATGAATAAGTATAAGGTGCATAGGTGTAATGCCATAGTGGGGAACCTTCCCGGCAAAGTATAACATTGATGGCAAACCCTCCAGCAGACAAAAATATGTCTTTAGACTTTTAGTAAACTATTGATTGGTTGTTCTATTTTGCACAATACCATTTTTTTTCTTTTTCGTTTTTTTTTTTTTTTTTTTTTTTTTTTTTGCTGTATTTTTGAATATTTCAAACCGTTTTGAAGTTTGAAATGTACAAATTATTGAGTGGTATTGATGGGGTAGGTGGGGTAGGTGAAAAGAGAATTTAAAATTAAAAATAAAATAAAATAAAAGTAAAAAAAAAAAAAAAAATGAAATGAAATTGAGGTACAATATTGCTTTGACTGGTATGTTCCATAGTATGTCATTAACTTAATCTGTCTCCATGGAAACAAGCAGCTAACACCACAGGACCAATTATCAATCTAGCAATAAAAACACCGGTGAACCAATAATGCAAGCTAGTGTAAGCGTAATACCATACTGTGGAACATTCCAGGCAAAGTAGTAACCTCTATAGAGACCAGCTGATTGAAAAGACATAAGGAAAATGGTTTGGCTGTTTTATTTTTCACAGTTTTACATATTTCGCTAGAAAAAAAAATCAGAAAGAGTTGAATCCTCCGCAGTATTTCGGCGGACGCGGGGGCTTTGTCTGTTTTGGTTTCTCCCTCAGCCGTGAAATGAAGCTTTGAAAGATCGTCAACATCTTCTGTCAGTATGACGTGCCTCGCGGTTTCATGCTTCGTCTGTTTGATTTTATTTACGTTGGATTCCTGGGGACACTTTTCATTGTCGATTTCGGGAATGAATCAGGCATAAAAGATACAAGCCGTCCAATCATTCTCATGGGGACTGAAACGTGATCGCAGCTTCGGTAGAGGTCATATTTCTACGTGAACGTTTGTATTCGTGATTTGTTTAGAAGAGTTCATAATGGAAACTGCTGAGAAGTTCGGACCAAAGGAGAAGCAACAATTTACAAACCTCAAGATAATATTGATCAGTGATGCTTTAGACTAGGCCTTCCAGACACTAGCCTATTTAAAGCCTCACCATGTAACTTTTAAAAGAAAAAAACAATTAAACATAAGGTTACATTTATTGCATTTATTGTACCATTGTCATAGGTACACTGTATTAATGGCAAGTGTTAAGTTAAAGGTACAGTATGTAACTTTTTGGATGTTTTTATTGTGCTGAAAAACATGCATCCTTGGGCTTGCATCTCCACAAACCTGGCTCTTATTTGGCCTAGAGGAGGGCCCCAACCAGCTTGTCTCCATGGAAATGTTGTTACTTTGGCTATAATATTCCACAGTATGGCATAACATGTATATATCTTCATGGAATATTTAATTGTGTTTCCATGGATTCAATCAATCAAGTTACATGGTGTAGCTTTAAAGGTGCACTGTGTAACATTTCTGGTGGTGGTGGTGGTTAGTTCGCTACCTGCTTGAATGTTCAATACTAAGACATTAAACTCATCTGTCTCCATGGAGCAAGTAACACCAGCAGACGTTACGGAGCATCTCCATGGTGATGCGAGCCTGCTCACTGTAAGAACTGATGTTTGATGTTGTTTTTATTGCAATTTTTTTTTTTTTTTTCTTCAAGCTATAAAACGACTCATAATTGGGTAAATGCAAGAAAGATTCCAGACAAAGCAATACAATTTCCATGGAGACAAAAAACTAGTATACCTTCGACCAGTAAAGTTACGCAGTTCACCTTAAATGAACGAATACAGTATTAGATATTGTCTGAAATGCTGCAACTAAATACAGAAGTGTAGGTGGGGATAGGAGGTAGGTGAAAACTGGGAATCAAGCCTCAAATGCAGGACAGGAGAGGACTGCTCAAACATGTATAAGTCAAAATACAACTCTGAGCAAGCTAATGACGAGGGAACAGTGTCATAGTATGGTTAAAACTCATCAATACTCTAGTAAGCAAAGTTACAGGGCAGCTCTCTGGAGAGGGGAGCCCGCTTAAAGTGAGGACTTGGTCTTTTTTTTTTTCTGCAATATGTTCCTGAATAGTCATTATTGTAAAAGAGTTAGTGGACATGTTAAATTGTTGGTAGAATCCTCTGGGGATTTAAATTGCAAGTTGTTTAATGACAGTCAGATGAACAGTGCTCTCGTTGGTGTTTAACTTGTGTCGCATTCGGGGGCAATCAGAGAGAAACATATTGATTAAGTGACAGTTTCTTAAGACAAATAGTCTTCCTTTATTGAAATTAAGAGTGATGGTTTTGTTTACATGTTTTTAATTTTGAAATAATGACAACACAACATTTCTAGCCATTTGTGTATTACTAAAAATGAAATATGTGGGTGGGGATAGGGGGTAGGTGAAATAGGAATTTTCTGAGTTCTCAAGCTTCAAATGCAGGATAACACAGAATTACGCAAACATGTTATAATATGGTATAAACCCCATAAAAGTCTACCTGACACAATAAAGTTACAGGGCAGATCTGTGGAGAAGCGAGCCGGCTTGTAGTAAGGACTTTTTCCTTTTCTGCAGTATACTCCGATGTATTCTTTCTTGAAAAACTGTTAGTGGACATGTTGAATTGTTGGCAGAGTCCTCTGGGGATTCCATTTAAATTGCGCGCTGTTTAATAAACAACGCTCTTGTTCACTTGAGCGTCTAACAGTGGCATTACGCCCGGTTTGCGTTTTAACTCGTGTTGTGTTCGGGGGCAGTCGGACAGGAACGTATTGATTAAGTGACAGTGGTAACAAATTGTCTCCCTCTATTGAAGTAAAGATGCTAAAACAAAACACAGGCGGTAATAAATGTCCCGCTGAGAGAGAGAGGACATATAGGACAGGGACAAAATGCACCCCCCTCATGTTCCCCCACATAACCCCTCTTTAGCCCCCTGCCTCCCCCATCGCTGACAAATTTATGTTAACAAGCAAATTAGCCATGACGGGACAGCCTGCGCCAATCAATAACTCCAATAAAAAGTTGTCTGCGGTGTAAAGAGACACTGTTATCTATAACCTATAGAAATGTGTTTTACAGTTTGTTTTTGTATAGGGCTACAATGACTATGTATGGGATTAACACCGATTAATCAATAATTGAATTGACAATTACTGTAGTATTGGTTATTTGTTACGACTGAAGTTACTTAAAGGCCGTATAGCCATTTTTTTCCCCACATATTTGAGCAAAATTTGTCTTGCCCCAGTACAAATTTCATCAGCAGCTCTTGACGTCAAAGTATATCCGCTGTGTGCCATCGGCTATAAAGCGTTTTATTGACCGATAATCAGGAAGTGGACATTAGCATGCTAGTGGTTGTTAGCATTTCCTTGACGGCAAAGCACGTATAAACTCATTGTGATGAATAATTAGGATGCTCGGAATGTATGAAGTAAAAGAAATAATGCTGACCCACTGCAAACAGTTTAAAATGAATGTTTCGCTATTTTCTAAGACGATACAGCACCATTAAGATTCAAGTTTTTTACATCATGCTTCCAATTTCTATCTTACTGTTATTATGTTAAATTGTGTGAAAAGCTGCTATTTTTGCCAGGCAGTCTACTTTCTTTTTACTAGTTAAATGTTATATTATTTTCATATTTTGTTTAACATTTTCTATTTAACCTATCTATTTAAAATCTTTATTGTTAAAAATGTGACAATGTTTGGGATTATAATTGATCTAATTATTGCCTTAGCCTCTTTTCTCACTAACAAACGTGGGCTATGCAAACAAGCAAATAAGCTATGACGGGACAGCTTGCGCCAATCAATAACTCCAATAAAAAGTTGTTTATAATGTAAACAAACTCAAAACAGCTTAATACGCCAATCAATAACTCCAATAAAAAGTTGTTTATAATGTAAACAAACTCAAATATTACTTATAATACAAATACTACTTACCCATTGTCATTTTAAATATACATTTTTACTCAAACTTCAACAAATGATTTAGAAATTCCCGGAGTAAAAGCTAACATAGAACTGTCAAAAACAGAACAAACAAATCTCTGTTTCTTTTCGTGTTAGCCTCCTGCTAGCACGCTGACAAATTTATGCTAACAAGCAAATTAGCCACGACGGGACAGGCTGCTCCGATCAATAGCCCCAATAAAGCGCTGGAGTGTCTGCAATGTAAACGGCCGGGCCCCGGGTCCCCAAGGCCGGCCCCCACAATAACCTACAACTGAGGGGGACACAAAAGCTATCGACAGGGGGGAGCGCTTTCGATTTCCCCTGGCGCTGCTCCTGTCACATCAAACTGGCTATTAGTCACAAAGCCCTGCCCCCGTAGTCTTATCCCGCCCCCGCCACCACTTCCCCTGACGGTCTCCGGGGGGCGCTTGTCGAGTTGAAAGTTGTGCCGCGGGCGTGAGGACATCTGCTTCCCCGTGTAAGTGTGTTTGTAGTGTGTGGAGGGCAGAGGGGGAGCAGGCAGCCCCTTAACAGAGAACAAACAGGGGCACTCTGGAGCTGTCAGGCATGGTTAGGGCCAGAAGAGGAGCAGACACCAGAGGAGCAGACACCAGAGGAGCAGACACCGGAGGAGCAGACACCAGAGGAGCAGACACCAGAGGAGCAGACACCAGAGGAGCAGACACAAGAGGAAAAGATACCGGAGGAGCAGACACCAGAGGAGCAGACACCGGAGGAGAAGACACCGGAGGAGCAGACACCAGAGGAGCAGACACCGGAGGAGAAGACACAAGAGGAGCAGACACCAGAGGAGCAGACACCAGAGGAGAAGACACAAGAGGAGCAGACACCGGAGGAGCAGACACCGGAGGAGAAGACACCAGAGGAGAAGACACCAGAGGAGAAGACACAGAGGAAAAGAACCGGAGGAGCAGACACACAGGAGAAGAAAGAAGACACCGGAGGAGCAGACACCAGAGAAGAAGACACCAGAGGAGAAGACACCGGAGAAGAAGACACCGGAGGAGCAGACACCAGAGGAGCAGACACCAGAGGAGCAGACACCAGAGGAGACAGCAGACACCAGAGGAGCAGACATACTTAAGCAGACATAGGAGCAGACACAAGACTTTATTCCACCATGCCCCTTTTTTATGTAAAGACACCGGAGGAGCAGATGCCGGAGGAGAAGACACCAGAGGAGAAGACACCGGAGTAGACATCCCGTTCACCAAAGCAGAGACACCGGGAAAAGTTTTGGTGCACCGGAGGAGAAGACACCAGAGGAGCAGACACAAGAGGAACACTCCACTGATTCTCTGGGAAGGAGCAGACATGGAGTAATCTCTAGAGTACTTAGGAGAAGACTGGAGAAGCAGACACCATACAAAATATTACAACCTAAATGACAAGGAGACAACGCAGAGAAGAAGACACCAGAGGACACCCAGACACCAGAGGAGCAGACACCAGAGGAGCAGACACCGGAGAAGAAGACACCGGAGGAGCAGACACCGGAGGAGCAGACACCAGAGAAGAAGACACCAGAGGAGAAGACACCGGAGGAGCAGACATCGGAGGAGCAGACACTAGAGGAGCAGACACAAGAGGAGTGGGACCGGAGGAGCAGACACCAGTCAGCACAAGCAGATCCAGAGGAAGACACCGAAGGAGCAGACATCGGAGGAGCAAGACACCAGAGGACAAGACACCAGAGGAGCAGACTGTGCAAGCACAGATTATTATACCAGTTTTAAAGTTATAAAAACCCCTCACCACACACTTTATACTTTGCTTTTAATACTTTTTCAGACATTGACTTTATTTTCTCGCATGCCCTCTCTCTTGTTAACACTCTGCAAACTTCAAACCGTTGTATATTGTATCCCTCTTCCTCGTTGATGCTTTAAATGTCCCGTTCACGTTCCTCTGCTGCTTCAGAGGTATCCACAGAGGTGCCTCTCGGTGCACAGAGACACTTTATAGTCCAAGTAGGCTGAAATTTGTGTCAACACTCCACTGTGGGTTTTGTCTTTAAAATGTCTTGTAATCTCTAGAGTACTTATTTTGCTGTCAAGATCAGCAGCTCCATACAAAATATTACACGCCAAATGACAATGGCGGCGACGCAACTTCTGGGATAAGGGAATAATCCCTGAGCCCATGGAGTCATTAAACACAAATTTGGCTCATACACTGTGAATTGAAAAAAAACAAGCTTGATTGCACAAACAAAAATAAGCGTGCACAGAGGAGACTGATGGACAATGGTCGAGGGACCCTTAGCCTATCAGCACGCAAAAACTTTGTCAAAGTATATGCTTATTACTAAAAAAACAGCTTCATTATTTTTTTTTAATAACATTTGCCAACCTTCGAAAGCTTTTGTTGATAAAATCCAAACATATTTTGTCCACTACAATAGTGGGTTTACATTACACAAGTCTGACTCTCAAGCCACAGCTGCAATGTTAGAAATATGGCTCCCAATCTGTACCATATCATTCAAAACACATTCACGCAAGGTCTCTTTCTGAAGACACAACAAAAAGGAACTTCCACCTTTTTTTTTTTTTTTTTTTTTTTATTATACCAAAATACCTATCAATATAAAGCAATGCAAAATACTGTGAAATGTATTCAGCTGATTTAGTGGAAAATCCTAGTACCCACAGCTAGTCTTTTTTCATGACATGCCCACCACTCTCCATTCACTGCTTCCTCTTTGGATTTTTTCACATAATCTTCGCTCACACCCCTCCTCTGCTCTCCCTTTTCCTGCTTTTTCCAGCCCCTCCTCATTTCTGCCGTAACCGATCCGACAAGACGTTCAGTATCTGCCACGCCGCTAGCTTGTAAATTTCAATCAGCGTCTCTCTGCGGGGTGCCAAGGTCCTCCTATCCCCCCTCCTCTGCCCCATACCTCTCCCCTCCACTAAACAGGTGTCACCCACAGTGCGTTAGCCCCTCCTCCCAAGTCATTACCGCTCTATTAATTGCCCCCGCGGTTAATGTTTAATGGGACCTTTGAAATGAATGTGTGTTTGAGATGGACAGGCGTGCTGAGCTAGCTTGTATAGTGTTGTAGCCCGGGACAGGGGAAGTGTTCCATCACTGTTGGGGGGTTAGAGGAGGGAGGGGAGGGATTGGGAGGCGTGGGGGCAAGGGGGGCAAACAAATGATTTGGGTAATTGACTGGGACAGCGTAGTGAGTTTAGGGGCTGTTTGATGAGGCTAACTAGCGCTGATTGGAAACAGGAGGAGGGGCGAGGGACAGCTTAATTGCCCTAACAGCTAAAACAACGGTCCCATGTGGCCACTCAAACTGTGATTGGAAATTAGATGCCAGAGCAAGACTTAGGGATGGACGTTAGCAAGGTATGACGTAAGCACCTGCCAACTATCCAGGTGAAGTTGCATTTTGGCCAGTGGTTTAAAGTAACCAGTTAGAAAAGTAAAAATACTGTACTTAGCAGCGTGGTACCTGATTTTTACTGTCTAGTTCCAGACAATTCTAATTCATTTTAAACAGTTTGTAGTGGTCCGAAGTTATTCCTCACTGACCTTATGTGTTGTGATCAACTTAGTTATTCACTGTGATTATTTTATAAGTGCTTTTTACAACTTTCAGAGGCCAACAACTAGCAGGCTAACACGCACTTCCTGACTCTCATACAATAAAATGCAAACCGTACACATCTAATACAATATATGTAGATGGGGCAAGATACATTTTGCTTAAAAAAGAGGCTAATTTTTACTTCTATGGGGTATTAACTGCTAACACACATATTTAAATCACCGTGTTACCTTTTTATTGTTTTGAAAATGTTATATTTGCCAAAAACAATGTATTGTTGTAATGTACATGTTTAAATTTTTTTTTTTTTTGGGGGGGGGGGTTGTCACTCCCTTTGCTTGTGGCACTAAGTCACTCCTGGCTCAGAGCGCTATTGACAACTTCGCAAATGAAAAGACTGCAGGTAGTCGCAGGTTTAGGGATGTGCAGTGTATTGTTTTGTATCATGCTTTTGTATATCTTTGGAAAATTGCATGGTGGACGTAGGCCTGTGGGCTGAACTTTGAATAGGATTGTACTACTAACTGGGAGGAGAGTTTGAAAAGGGACCTGGGACAGATCACTAAATTACTGAAACAAGCATGTATGACACACAAAAGCACTTGAAGCATGTTTTTGATGAGGGACCAACGTTATAACATGGTAGACATCTCCAAAAAGTAGATTTATCATAATACCCACTTTAAATCCATAGGGGAAAAAAAACAAAAAACGGGTACAGAGGCTTTAAGTAAAATGTGCATGCATCTGTAGGAGGGACTAGGGATGGCTGTTTTTGCTTGAGCAACTATAACTCACAGTTTTGGAGCTAAAGTTCTCAATTTTTTAACCAAAATACCTACATTTAATGACAACAAAAGCCACCTATTTAAATTTCTGAAACATGATCACAGTAATCCCGTAACAACTGTTGCAACACAAATTGTCCAGGATTGTGGCAGTATAGGCAAAAGCAGAGAAATAAAACAGGCCACATAATACAATATCATTGCATATCACATAAACTGCAGTTCATGTGATATGTGTGTCTGTCTTGTCATGTTTCACTCTAAAACATGACATGTTATAATATTTTGCCATTAATCCCATTCTTTGGCTAGTGACATCTGAAAAGGACGAGCCAGCGTGCAGAGACAAAAATGGAAAATACAATAGACAACCTTGATTTCTGAGCTTCTCCTCTGTTTCTCTCTCTCCCTCTCTTCCACCCCTCCCTCTTTCCTTAGATCAGACATGAAACAGCATCCTCACTCAGTTACATTACAGCCGCTCCATGGTGCTGATCACTGGTCCATCAGAGAACAGAGGACCTAGCTTCATTATGGGCAGACCCTCACCACTGTATGTTTCGGTTATTTTCTCTAAGCTCCCGAGCTCAAAATGGCCGCCCATAGAGCAACATGAAGAATTAAAGCAAAACAATATGTATGAAATGTGACATTTTAGAAGCAGGTTAGGAAAATAGGTGTAATAGTTTACAGATAAATAGATGGATAGGTCTTGGTAAGTACAAGAGATATTTGTGAGAAGGTAATTATATGTTATAGAATTTTATTTATTTGTCTATTTTTTTTTTTTTTCTATTATTTTAAAGGAGCTGTAGCTTGTGTGCCTTATATACATACACATATATACATCTGATACAACTGAAGAGGACAAATACATGTTTTTCTCGTTCTCAGTATATGGACAGGCCACATGTGAGAGCTCAGAACCTCCAGAATTCACTCTCTGAGCTGCAGAGGCTGCACTAGCACTGATTCATGATTGGCTGCATGTTCTGGGATTTAGGTAGTGACCATTTTAGGTTTAACCCAACTGGATTTCAGCATTGAAACTGGCAACATAAATGAGAGGCTCAGTCTGCTTTCTGATCAGATATTATTGTATTTTAAATGTGCTATAGAAACAGAATTGAATTAAATTGAATCATCGTAAGAGTAAAAACTATAATTAACTAAAATTAGTTTTAACCAAAACTTGGCTATCATGCCCAGTGTTTTTGTTGAATGAATGTATTGCAATGTTATCAGTAAGAGCTATTAGCAATGAAGTTTATCTGGGGACACAGTTAGGTCAAGTTAATGGCAAAAGAAAATTCATTCTGTCAACTGGATGAACATTTTACTCTTACTTTTCACTCTAAAACTTTTGTCCAGTTGACAGAATTGAATTGAATTTTTCTTTTGCCATGGATCAAACCTGGACGACTGAGGGACACGGAAGTCAAGTTAATGGGATTTTCAAATTCTACATAGACTTCCTTTAACATACAATCATGATATATCCAGAATATGTTTTGAGTTTGGACGAGTTTAGATTTACGTACATAGGCTTAGATATAAACAAAGTCTCTAAACAATTCAGACTTTGTAGACGTACCACTTTTTTCTCAGTCTAGTCATATTTTGGAAGCCATGACTCCTTATGCACTTTGCCTGGCAAGTCCAAAATATCTATATTTTGATATTATATATAATTTTTTTTTTTTTATAACGCACGATATCATTAAAGCTAATAACAACTAACATGCTAACAGAGCACATTCTGTTTCTTAATAAACTATGAAAACATTAGTCTTTCTTCCTGCTTCCTGTATGAATTCCGGCCAGTTAAGTAGTATTATGTGTGACCGAATAGTTTTCGAGTTTGATATCATTTGAATTATATTATTATATTATATTTTTGTTTTTAAATGCTAAATTATCTGCCAGTGGAGTGAGAAAATTCCATTTAATTCCCAAAAATCTTGCCCATTAGCAGATACATTTTTCGACTAAAATATCTAAACGAACTACCTTTGTGCAGTGTAGTCAGATTTTGGCAGCCATGACTCCCTTTGCTACAACAGTGGATAGAGAGAGAATTATCCAGGCCTATCCCATGGCACAGATCCACAACTTATTAGACGCGTCGCTGGAATACCCTATTAGTCCTGAAGCCCGCGCTGGGGGGAACGGGGCTTTACTTTAAATTGAGGAAGTGCCAACGCACATTTATTGGCTCTAATGTGCTACAGCCGGCCCTCGTCACAACATGGCGCTGGGCTGGGGGGACATAATAACCTTTTCAGAGGCGGGCGCGTGCGAGCGGCTCACACAATAGAGACCGCACGGCGAGCAGGCGAGAAAACGAGGTCGTACCCCCGTGGAGCATAATCTGTTGTTATTATGCTGTTAATACGTTTCATTCCACGCTCGGAGCTGCGCACGGAGAGACCACGGACAGGCCCGGAACGCAAACGCATGCAGCCGAGAAGGAGCCAGGGGGTAGTGCTAACCTGGGGAAGAGACAAGATAGTTTTAAAGAACACATATTACGCAGAATTGACTTGTTTGAGCTTTTAACCATGTTGTAACAGTGTTTCCCTGTCAAAAACAAGCCTTGGCCTGTAAGGATAATAATGATATCAAGTTATTGTTTAATATATGAAAAATGGAACTATCATTTTGGGGCTCAGTATTTATCATGGTACCTTTTTGTTATTTTTCTGCTCTAAGATTAGATTTGAGTTGCAGATGGTCAAATAAATAACTACCATGACTCATATATATTAAATTAACTATTGTGTTTAAGTGTTTCATTCTGCTGTCTATGTATTGCAATTTGGGTTTTTTAACCATACTAGAATTTTTTGGGGGGATAATCTACTCAAACGTTTTTGTGTCAGAGGTGCAAATTAGTTTATCATACTTCAAAATCTGGCGCTGTATTTTTTGGCTTTACTCTTGCCTGTTTGATGAACCCTTGTTCAGTAATTCCACTCCTTCTAAGCCTCATAAAAACCTCCAACTTTCAAATTTCCAGTTTTGTGACGGAAGAGGTAAAAGTCCGGAGGTCTCCTATGCTGTTTTTAAGTCCACAACTCTACATCTCAGCATTTTTGCCATCGAATCAGGTTCATTGCAACTGCTTGTTTCGGTTAGCATGTTAGAAAAAATGGCTAACCCTAGTTTTGGTCTGTTTATTCAATAGTAATAACCCCTACTGCCTGTAGATGGCGTCTAACCACAGTTCCCAGTACTGGAGTGACCATCGTCAAAAATCTACCCATTATTTTAAATTATCAACAAAGGTACTCAAGAGCATGTTTAAAGGCCTATCATAACTCAATAATGTATAATGTTTGCCCTTTAAAAATATGAGGTATTGGTACTACACAGATATATTTCAGCCAAAAGGAGGCCTGAGAACAACTTAGAGCAGGAGCTGGAGGAAGTGTGTGGGGTGGGGGAAGTCTGGGAGTCCTTGCTTAGACTGCTGCCCCCGTAATCCAGGCCTGGATAAAATGGGTGGATAGATGGAGGTATATTTCAGAGGTTCTCAGACTCGCAAGCACCAAATATTTAATCTAAATCAGGTCTGCAACAGGACTATTCCAGGTCTGAATCAGGTCTGTACCCTTGCTGAATACAATCTGTTGTTATTATGCTGTTAATAATCGGAGCTATGCACAGAGAGAGCAGGGACAGGCCCAGGGAGAAGCAGAGGAGCCGAAGGGGCAGTGCAAACCTGAGGGAAGAGACAAGATAGTTTTAAATGCAAACACATGCTCCTGTTTTTGTTGCTACACAGCAGTATTCTGGTGGTTGTCAAACTTTTCGAAGTTCCACCAAAGGAAAATATTGTTGGTTAATATGCACTGTGAAATGAAATGAAATAAATAAATAAAATAACATAAAATAAATTAAAAAATGAAAAAATAACATAAAATAAAGTCTTAGGAGAACCAGCAGGACTACACCAGGTCTGCAACTGGACTATACCAAACAAGGTCTAGATGGGTTTAACCAAATATAACATAGGACCATAGGATAGGCTTGGCAAAATGAATATATAAAATAAATATAGTATCATTCCAATGTTTATTTGGATGTATTTATTTGTTTTTAGTTTTTTCAAGATGTATTATTTATTTATTTATTTATTTTTTTTTTTACATTTACCTACTTTGCAATTTATGATATTTTACTATTTCAGTATACTTTAAAAAACTTATGCCTAGCGGAATAAGAAAATCACAGTAATTAGCCAAATATAGTCAAAGTGAGGTTTTTTTTTGTTTTTTTTTTAGAATGAACTTTCAAAAAAAAAAAAAAAAAAGTTTACAAATCTGATATTATTCATGTATTGATGTATTTTCCTGTCATGTGAAACAGTCGTCCATGCCCCTGATGCCCCTGTGAGTCCCTGTGGCAGAGCTGCTGACACAGAGCTGGTGGTCTGGAGACGCTGCTGCGCGAGGAGGCCCATCGACCCGCACATTGATTAACAGATTAGGATTATTAACTGGGGGATGATCCGTCCCAGGCCGCCCCGTGGTTTCCATGACGCCTCATTCCACAGACGGAGCACGGAGCAGCCCCTCCCTCCCCCTCTCTGTCTCTCATTAGCATTCTAATTAAGAGCCCATCAGATAATGATCAATCAGAGCACTCAGGCAGGACGGGGGCTGCATGCAGAGGAGCGTCTTTACATATGCAACAAATGTCCCCCAATATAGCTTTAATCAATGGTACTTAATCTAATATCAGTTACCATACAAGTGTTTTTCAAAGTTATTATTTCAGAAATGTCAGTAGTAACAGTTATTTGGCAAAATGTGGATCCCATGTGGTCATCATTTTATGACATTAAATATTTGAAATAGTTTTTGTTCTGTTCTGTTTTTTTTAACTCCATTTTCCATGGGCTTTCGGAAAATAGACAATTTAAGAAAAATAATTCTATCTTTCGAATGGGAAGACATACTTTATTTTCCTCTCACTGTCCAAAAACCTGCACATGTAAATTAATTAACTCATTTTATCCTAGCCATTATTTATGTTTTTTGTTGTATTATAGTTAGATTTGTATTTATTTATTTATTTATCTCTCTAATACCTCATGTAGAGTACAGATCTTATGTAACTGAATAAAAATCCCCTCTTTCTTGGTAAATACTAATGGTATCCTGATTGACTATTACTTATTAAGTGTATATGACAGGTTCATGCTTTTGTTATTATGTAGTTTTTGGGATAGTATATGTGGTAGATATTTATAATTGTTAAGTAGGAGATGGAATGATGTGGAAATTGTAAAGAAAATATACAGAAAGTACCCAGAGGTTGTAAAACTCAATACCTCTACCTATGTCATCAACACATTTTCTGACAGTTTAAACATTCATTTAACAAAATAAAAGTGTTGCCATTTATTTTTAGTAGCCTAATCATAACTATAATATAATTTAGACATGTTTTGGCCCTTGTTTACAGTATGGTTGCTAGGTAACTGTAACCTCTATGTATGTCAAATTCGCTGCCCGTGTCCAACCAAGAAGTAGAATTATAAACTTTGCCAAGATTTAAAAAAGAAAAACTAGGCAAGATAATAAAGTTAACTATGTTTTGGTCAAATGAGTTGTCAAACCTGTCACTTTCCTATACCACTCATATGGTCTCTAGCAATTTGTTCTTACAATGTAGTTTGTATAAAAAAAAGACATTATTAATTGTATTGTATTATATAGCTTATTAATATCCGCCCCAAGTCTGCTTGCCGACCCCAAAAGTCACTGCTCATCCCCTTTAGCTCCATACAGTCACCTATAGCTACTATATCGTGACACTGCAGAGGCCAATGCTCCAGCACAATTATGCAGAATCCTATTGGCTTTGATTTAGGGACCATCATCCAGGCTGCGGGGCCGACGGGATGGGGGGCAGGCGAGAGGAGGGGGGCCGACGCGGGGGGCAGGCCAGAGGAGGGGGCGCCATTGATTGAATTTTATGTGCTGGTTGTCTGAGATCTTAACGCGGTAGAATTTACAACCGTGAGAATAATAATGTCATATAAAAACTGACAGCATCGCCATTCATCGCCATGACGCCGCGGACTGCACACCCTCGCAGCCAATCCAACCCCAAATGTTTAGCTTTTTTTTTTATAAAGTGGAACATTTGTGCGAGAAAATCAATATTCATTTATAAAAACATATGGCATACAATTCATTATTTTGTGACAATTTTATTTTCTTGATATAAAATAGATATAAAGAAACAATTGCTTTGATTTAGAACAGGGGACACACAACGAATGTCATATTAAATTGAATACAATTTATATGTTTGTTCAAAAGCCCCTTACAGCCACACTTCTATGACTTTGGTACTTATCTAACAACTTAAAAGACAAAATAATAAATGCATACATTACCACAGTATTACATAATTATCCAATAAGAATAAGAGAAATAAAGTCAAAGGAAAATTATGAGTTTGAAAAAATGTAAAGGCGCAAAAACTGTGCCTTGAGGGACACCATTAGTATTTATATCTCCATGTAACCCTTTATCCAGCACTAGTGTCTGTAATTAGACTTTTTTCATGTATGCTTTTTCAATATTCCACTGTTTTCCCAAAGGGTTATTAGAGCAGAGACACATGCATTCATTTCATAAAGCCATCAATTAAAGGTTTCTAAAACGGTCCACATTATAGCATTAAATATCTATCATCGATCCTGCCTGTATTCAATAGGGGTAGGGTTTATTGCTAAAAAAAACCCCAAAAACAAACAAACTTGACAATCAAGCATTCTTTCTCACCAGACAGATATATTGAATGCCTTTCTGTGGAACATTCCAGGCATCTCCATGGAAACAAGCAGATTGGGGAAACTGCACAAGAAAAGTTACATGGTGCATTTCTTTTAAGTTACAGTAACTTTTAGATTGTCTGAAAGGCCTTTATTTTCTCATTTTACCTTAGTCCTAAACTTAAATGCTAGCACACATTATTTTTTTAGCTTAGTGTATTTTTTAGCTTAGATTCGAGTTGTCCAGTCCTAGAGCATGCAACTTTTTGAAAAATGTTTACCATATTGCGCCTTTATTTCTCACTTTTCAATACTGAGCTTATTTACCATTAAAAAAACAAACAAATTTTGCATTTAGAAGAATGACTAAGGTTGGCTCACTACTTTTCCCCAGTCTCTAACAATTCTTTTTCATAATATTCGCTACCATGCAGACATCCACCAGCTTGTCCAAATGTCACGTTACAAGTTTAATTAAAACCTGTCTTCACAAGAAAAAAAAAAAAAAAAAAAATCACACAACCTACGACATCTTATTGAATTTCGTCCATCTGCCTGAGGCCAAGTCAGGACCGCTCAATTTTAGCCCGAGGAGGACACACCATTAGGACGCATCTCAAAAACGTGTCTGCTTCGGATTGCCCCCAGAAACCATTACCGGGCCGGCACTGCTTTCCAAGTGGACACGGGCAGACATATATCCCCTCTCCTCTCTACCCCTCCACCACACATTTTCAGCAAAACGCAATTTACATGAGTTGAAGGGAGGTGACAGGTAGCAATCAGCTTGGGGAATAGGGTTAGCGGATGACGGCTGCTAGCATATTATAACGTGCAATCCGAAGCCTTAAGATTGCATATACCGGGCCACGACCTTGCGACCCTAGTGCGTATGAACCAATTGCCCCAAGTATAATTATGTGAAATAATCTTTTGGAGTTTGATTCGGACCTGATAGCCAGAGACCACCACTTCTAATTTATTTTTTTAAAGGGGCGGGGGGCTTGTTAGCAAACACGTTAAAGGGCCCGTCTGGTTAGGCGTAAGTGAAATGCGCGAAGTACTAGAGGTCAGGTTCATACATTTGCTGAGTGCGTCTGCGTGTCACTCACCTCCGTGTTGGATGCAGGATGGGCTCTCGCAGAATGTCATTACGGGCTGATGATGTTTTATTGATAGTGTCATTGGAGGCGGCGGCCATCTTGGATCTGTCAAAATATCATTGCTTTGTTTAGGTCTGGTTAAATTTTAATGACGCAGCAGTGACAGGCAGCAGGCGAATGCTAGAGGCTGAGTGGAGATGACATGTCACTGGTTGCATGTGTGAAAGGAACACAACAACATAACACAATGAAACAAATATCTATATATCATTATATCTGTAAAAAATATATAAATAGTGTAAATATACCATCTTATGTTAGTGTATAGATTGAAACCTTCTGCAGTAAATTTGTATTTTTGCGGCAAATAAAGACAAAACAAATAACCAAAGTGCTATGTGCTAAGTTAATGAACTTCATTTGGTCATTAGGCTCCAAAAGGACACAAAAAACACACATTATAATTTAATCAATTTAAACTCTGGGATAGCTTAGTTTTTTTTTTCTCTTGATTTAAAAAAAAAAAAAAAAAAAAAAAATTAAATGTAACATTTGTACATAAATAAGTGGTCACAATTGTATATAGCTCTTCTCTATGGCTTTTCAAAACACATTGCAACAACCACCCATTCACACACATACGGGAAACTGACAAAGCCGTAGGTGTCTTGCCCAAGGACAGTAGCATGGGTGGGAAAACGCTCTACCAAATTCGCTCTTGCCTATATAAAAACAGTTATCTCTATCAGATCCAATTCAGTCCTGTTTCCTTTTGAACACTGTCACCCAAACCGCCCTAACTTCCCATCTTTACCCGAACCTGCAGCTTTGCACGAACGACTACATTTCTGTTTTCTTTATCGTCGTCTGATCTTAACCTTGGCCCGTTTATCAGAAATCATGAAGTTAACCCTGCGGAGTGCGGCGTCCATCTTGGCTGCCGCCTGACCTTAATCATGGGGTCCCATCAGAGAGGCAGTGACCCTGGCCTCCCCCGGGACCCCGCTCATTCATGCTCTGGCCCCGACCTCTGCTGCACATTTAGGGCCTTAATGGGGGAGGCGCCTGCTCAGCCACCCATTTCATTGGAGCCCACCTCGCCACCGCTGCTCCTCACTGGGTGCTTCACACTTGGTTCCCCACAGCCCCGTGAGTAAGCACACATCACAGCGGGAGGTACACTTTTTACACATGTCCCTGTCACACGTATAAAGCTGGTAAGCCTGTAGGCCCTGTCGCCATGGTCACACTTGTTACCAATTTGCATACAATTTTTCCCTTTACTGAATTGTTGCATGAAAAGCATGGAAAGAAAGATCTAATGCTGGATGTGTATATAGGGTTAGTTATATTTTTCAAATCTCTGAAAAGGAATTATTTGGAAAAAGTAAATAATTGCATTTTTATATAGTGCTTTTCCACCTTCAAGGCATTCAAGGCGCTTTACATCAAGGAACCACTCACCCATTCACACACATTCATACATTAGTGTACATGAGCACAGGGGGCAAGGTAGGTTTTGTGTCTTGCCCAAGGACACAATGACACCTTTCATCTGTGGGAGCTGGAATCACACATCTCACCACTCAACCAATGATATTTATGTCGAGATCGGGATTCAAACTGCTTATACCTTTGGATCAGTGGACAAAAGTTCTACCAACTGAGCTACTGTCGCCCCAAGTACACTGCTGAATTACAAAAATACATAGAATATTGGTTTGAATGCAGTAACACAGGGTTCTCTCATTTGAATTTACAAATAATAATTGACAGTTGCTCACGTTGCACAGTGGGACTCTTATTACTTACTTTCTAGCAGTTGTGACTATAGACTACTCTTCGAAAACATCGGCTAGTATTAATGTGTTTAGATTAGCAGCCACATTTTTGTCAGTCAGACCTAGGGCAGTTGTGACTGTAGAATATGTGAGAAAATAAAACAAGATACAATTACCAAATGTAAAAACACAACAGGAGTTAAATAAGAATAAACATTTGATTTGAAGTGCATAGGGGATAAGATTGTGCCTTGAGGAACACCATTGTTAAAACAGACGATTATATGAAGAAGTCGAAATGTAATTCAACAAAAGAAAAATTGTTATTAAGGACACTACACTGAACATGTGGATGGAGAGAATGTTGCGTGTACGATGTTGTCGTGAGTGAAGTTTGTATAGAAATCTGCTTTTCTTAAGGCAATTGTTAATGTCTTGCCACTTTTTTGTTAATGTTGATTTTTTGTTTATTGTGAGAAAATGTAAGAAATATGTCAATTATAAAAAATAAAAAATTTTAAAAAGTTTGTTATTCCAGGGTATTTCTCATAGTGAAAGAAATCACTAGAGTTAAACATATTTTTTGTTGTTATTGCTTTTATTCTTCTACATAATGTTAATTTCAGTTTTGTTCTATTTTTGTTCATTTCTTAACCCACACTTTTGACAGACACTGGTTCATCGGAGCCAGGCATCAGTTCCCTGCCTCTCTCTGCAGTATGAGCAGTTTGTAAAGGGCAAAAAAGAAATCAATTCTAGCCTGACAAATGTAAATAAGGTCTTATCGGGCCGGCAGCGACGCATCGACAGCATCAAGCCGGCAAATGTTCCACTCGCTTGCCTGTCACTTACCTCCATCAGCACGCGAAGCTTCATATTCGGGTATGCGTGCACGTGTTTGCCTCTGCTCGCCATCACTTTACATGTATTGAAATGAGCAGCTCTCCCGGAGGGCTGTGAGGAGCCGAGGCCCGCAGCCATCCCAGCCTTGATCGACTGGGCGGGATTAGAGGCGGCTCGTTCCCCGGAGGCCGCCCGGAGGTGACCCGCACACACACAAGGTTCAGCGGGGGGCGAAGGGTGAGCTCTCGTGGGCACAGATTAGGGGCCCCCCGGCCTCTCCCCCCGGACACATGAAAGTGGCGTGTTTGAGGGGAGCACACGCAGGGCCCGACGCAGCAGTTTGTTCACCCAGAGATCCAATTAAGGAGTGTCAACGTGACAGGACAGGACACAACTGTGAGGGAGAGGCAGCTTCAGTGGAACTTGGAATCAATAACATTTGGAATAACAAAAATGACATGACATGTTGAACAAAAATGATATTGATGTGTATATATGAAGGTAAAGGATAAAAAAAAAAAAAGGACATACTAAGAATCCAACACTAATCTCACTTGTGCTGCTCAAAAGGAGTCAAGACCTCGTGCCACAAGATCTCGCGAAAGATAAACTTGCCAAAAGATCGTGCACATTTAGTAGCTGTTTTTTTCTATATGTTTAACTTTGGCTGGAAAAAAAAAAATGGGTGAAGCACTGGTACTGGCACTAAGTAACATCTCTACTAGTACACGTAGTTAAACAGCAGTGCTACAACAATGACAGCAAAATATAATGACTTTAAAAGACATTGTGAGACCAAAATTGTAAAGGGAACTGCAATTCATTTATTATGCATTATGTCAAAATCTCATGTCTCGTCCAGGTATCACCACAGCTGATGTAGCAGAGTTTGCCAATGTCCAAAAATAACTTATCACGATTATCAAACAAGGTGCACATAGTTGTAAGAAGGGCATCTGATGTATTTTAAGTTTTATAACAGATGTTCTTGCGACAACTACATTCTGTACCTGGAGTGGGCAATGCCTTATCTAATAGCTCTGGCAAGACTTGAACTTTCTCTGGTAAATGGGCTAACACTGAGTTTAATGATCCCTACTTCCTAATTGCAGATAATATAGATTGCTTTAACACAATTTCATTCTGACTGCACATCGGAGTCCAAACTGTTCTCAAATCAATGCTTTTTTCTACCACACCCCAACCCTTTTTTAGTTGCAACCTGCACTTTTTATGCCGGCACTTCTAACAAAAAAACCATTGCATTCCAAGAAGACCACATTACAACTTTCTAAACCTTTGATTATAATGTTGCAACAAATTTACCTTGAATGGGTTATAATTACCTATAATATAAACATTACAAGAGACAAGGCTATGATTCATAAACTACATCTTTTACACTAACACAAAGGCATAATGTCTGCTTTGAAGACTTTAAAAACCAACTATTTACATTGTCTTAATCTCTGCCTAAGGCCCCTAATTGCACCGAGAAAGACAAAAGTGCGTGTTGCAACATTGTCTCGTATAAGGGTTGGGCAGACAGGGATATCGGGTCTGTTTGGATATGTTCAACCAGTAATTAAGCTTTCAGATTTTAATTGCTTCTTTTGTTTCGTATAAGCCCCATTTGCCTTTGAAGCTACAATTAAGCGGCCTCTCCCTTATTTTTAATGCTTTCGGAGTTTCCCACCGAGATTGGCAGAAATACGCGTGGTATTTTAATATATTTAATGATTTCATTCAAGTGGAAAATGACATACACTTGAAAATGAGTATATGTTTAAAATGTAGGTTTTAAATTTTAAGTTTAGGTTTAGGTTTATTTACGTATTAAGGTGAGGTTATTTCATATTTTTGTATAATAAAAACACATTTAGGAGAACAATCTTTTAAAAAATTATATCTGATTTAAAAGTACTGCAAATTTAACCCTTTAAATAGTTAATGTCAACTTAAATTTTAAAGGGGGTCATATGCAAAATCAATTTTTAGCTTTCTGCCATGTTATAACTTCCCTCATCAAAACCATGCTCGAAGAGGTTTTATATATCATCCATGCATGTCTGAGTAATTTAGCGATCTCTCCCAGGCCCTATTTGTACCCTCATTATGATTAGCTGTAAGATTCTGACCAATGCCCCACCCACAAATCTACATCGTCCATGCTCCCACACGACAATTCTCCACAAATATACAAAAACGTGATGCAAAACTGTACACTACAACTTTACAAACCTGATGTGATGTGCGGTATTTTCATTAACAGGATGCACGCTGATTGTGTTGTGATAGTGCTCTGAAGGGGGAGTGACTTAAAGTGGAGAGCAAAGGGAGGAAGTCAGAGCGTCAAATCTGAAAATGAAAATTCAAATGTTAATATGTTTTGTTGATGTGTAGCATTTTTAAAACAATAAAAGGTAACATGGTTATCTAAATATAGTATGTGTTAGTTTTTATACCCCACAGATGTAAAATACCCCGCCTTTAAATAAAGTTAAATAGATTTTTTCAAAGCTGATGGTGTTATATAGGAATGGTACTGTTTTACATTGTTGATGAGAGCATTTTGACGATAGCGAAATTTGTGACAATCGTTAAGTTTCATGAAACAACAGTAGAAAACTAAAATGTGTGGTTAGAATAAATTAGGCTCTATTCCATCTAGTTCCAACAAACAAAGTCAATCAGTTTAAACTAATCCCAACTACTCAAAATCACATAAAACATGATTCATCTTTATACAGTGTAAAAGTGCGTAAAAACACTGCTACGTTCTGACCAGCTAATCTAATCTAAGAAATAGTGGGGGGAGAGCGGGCGCGCCTGTCGGGTACCACAATAGAATAGACTCCTTAAGTCTTCAAGAGGCTATCTGGCCTCGAAGTGGTCTCATCATGGTCTTCATCAGCACACAAGCCCTCCTCGTCCGCCCGCCGCTGGAGAGGCAAAATAATTGGATTCTTTCCCACAAATAACGCCTTCACCCCTGAGCTTAATTAACTGGATGGAGCGGTCCATTCTGGCTCCACTCTGCAGCCACACAAGGCCAGCTGTTATTGCCCACTGGCCTTTATTACCATGCGGCTGCCATAATATAGGTTATTAGGGCAAGTTGTTGGGAAGATTGGTCTTTTTTTTCCAGCAGTGCCTGGTTAGACACATAAAGATTGTGCGAGGAGCTGTGTACAGAAATGTCAAGACTTTAGAGATGAGGATTTTGCCTACCATGCAGCTGTACAATTAGCCATTTTGTTACTTTTACAGTTTTTTTTTTGTTGTTTGTTTTTTTTTTTTTACATTTGTAACTATATAGTTGCTAGATATATTGCACTGAAATGATCAATATACTACTACTGCATAATACTATTTTTTTCTGTACAATATTGTAAATGTTCTTATGATGTTTTAGTGATTTTTTTTTTTTTGTTTTAGTGATTTTTTGGAAAAAAAGCAAAAAAAAAAAAGCAAAAAAAAAACAAAAAAAACAACAACTCAAAATTATAAATATTATCCTGCAGGGTTTTTTTTTATGTATTTATTTATTTATTTATTTACCTGGGAATAACAATGAGGTTTACTTATTTTAAATCTTTGGTTGCAGTTTGATTTTTCCTATTCATTTTTGCAGAGGAAACAAAAGCTAAAACAATATGGACTTTCTCAGTACGGAACACAATGAGAAATCTACGGCTAGCCAGGTAGCACATTTCTCTGGTCAAATAATACATGAATGTTTTATATAGAACGATGATGTAAAGGTAGCTGATGAAAAAATATATATGGGCAAAAATACAATGGAATAGAACAGACAAGGCACATCTCTAACATTCTGAAAAACAAATGCTAACAAAACACTGTCCACAGATTGTGAAAACATCTAGAAAATCCAGTCTCTTCTTAATCTTGTTTTGTAAAGGCTGTCCCACTTTTTCAACAGTAACATGACACAAACCATCCCTGTGTGAAATATAACTATCTCTATAATACCCATAGTCCTTTTGGGTGTCACCGTTCTTTGGGAAAACAGTATAGCGACAGTAGTCAATAAACTAACAAAGAGCGGCTTTGACAAAGTACCAGCGCAAACACGGTAAAACTCCACGATCCATCACAGGTCAGCCCACACTTCTCACTATTGGTCAACGCATTAACAGTGAAAAAACAGCCATTTTACGGGAGATTGTCGTGGTTGTGGATTTAACTGGCTTAATTTACTACTATGGCTGTTTTCTTTATCGTGTTCTGTGTCAAATCCACCCACCAGGCCCTTCTTAGTGTCACCGAACGTATTGCACTTCTTCCATGGGTCCTTAGGGTGCGGAGTGGAGGAAGAGCTGCCATTTTACTTGTCATATAGAGTTGAGTTACTGTGTACTTATTAGATCTAGATTAGTTGGCTTGAGATAGAATATTTGTACTGGTTTTGATTCATGTTTTATTTTATTTTCATTTTATTTTTATGCAAGACAGACAAATATAGTGACCAGTCCTATACAGTAGTGACAAGTGGTGATAAGACACACCAAGACATAAAAGGCATATCAAGACACAACATGGTTTGTAGATGTAACAGCTATTAGCAGTTGTGTGTTGTGTGAATGTGTGTGTGTATGTGTGATATTTCTGTGATTTTGGAGGGGGTAAGGTGCAGACGACAGAGGAAAATGCTAGTACTAGTCGTTCGTAAGTGAGAAAAGAAGCTATAGAGAATGTAAATGAGGGGGGAAAAAATTAATTAGTGAACTTAATTAGGTCTTGTGATCTGTGAAGCCCAATCGTTTTTTGTTTTTTATTTTTATTTTATTTTATTATAATTATTATTTTTTATGTAAGTCAGCTGTGGCTAAATTATCTGCTAGCAAAGTTGTGGTCTCCGTTTGATCGTTACTCTTGCGCCACTTGTAAAACTGGCTGTTTTTATGGGACTAGCTTCAGATATGTATTGTCTTAACGATTAATTAATCATTTTAATTTTGAATGTTCAGAAGATGCCATTGCGTAATCGGTTTCAGAGTTATAGAAGGATAGTGTTGCTGTTAGCAACAATAGCTCCATAGTTCCAACAAATCCTGCGATTAGGATCAGGATTCGGCCAACATTGCACATTTTAAATATATCTTGTAACGCTAACTTTGAAAAGAAACTGAAATATGAACTGCTAAACAAATGAAATAATCTCATGCATATCAGAACATGTTGGTCTAAACTTTATTTATTTCCCATAATGTGAATAATTGCTGGCTTTGTGATTTGACAGTTGCGACCATGCTAATTGCTATTCATCGTAGAGCCCCATAAACAGGTTGTTGTTGTGGTTAGGGATTTAACTGTTTTACTTTATTACCGTGAGTGTTATTATTTTACTGCCTACAACGTCCGATCCACCCACCAGACCCTCCTCGATGCCACCGTCCGTATAACACGTCTTTCTGTGGGTCCTTAGGGTGTGTGCTTTGGAGGAGGCGTTTTTGCTGTCACCGTCTCCTCACTCTCGTACACTCGCACACTCGGGTCCCTAAAGCTGTGTTTGTTGTCCCATTCCCCCTCTATATCTCCCCGAGGAGCAGGCTCATTTTAATATAAATAGAACGCTTCATCATGCAGTGGCACAAACTTCCCATGTTGCATTGCAGCGGTGGCATTAGCAGCAGAAGGACGGGGAGAGGAGAGCTGGGAGCCGAGGGCAAATGCATATGTTTGTCTTTGGGAGTTTCGGATGTTTTGTCAAAGACGGAGAAATGAGAAATTGATATATGTTATAGGGGAAATAAGAAAATATATTTGGACTGGGGAATCGAACAGTTGGACCTGCGCATTTGCAAAGTTAATTTCCGATCTAGGGTTAGGGTCCTATGAGAGGAGTTCAGGGATAGGGTGATTTTGGCTTGCTTAAATGATATTTTGACGAGAACACAGATAAATATTGTATGTTTAAATTAAGCTTGATGATCTATATCGACTGCCACAATATTACACCAGAATTTTCACTATTGCAAAAAATATACACGATTTTTCCACACTAATAGGGGCTAAGAACCTTTATTTGAATTACCTGTCAAATTTGTGCCAAAGTTGTTTAGTTAGTGATTTGCCATCTTAGTTTGTGAATACTTTCATGAAATTGTGTGTGTAATATTTAGTGAAGTACTTTTTAAAACCTTAATATTGTGAATATTTTAGTAATAGCTTTGCCGTAAAATAAATCGCACCATCAGCTTTTCATTTGGGCGATTTACTTTACTTTTGTCACTTGGGTCATTTTGATTCTCAGTCCCCATATCATTTTCTATGAGCTGCATTCAAAAAAATCACATTTTGCAACAGAAACATTGGCTTTACCCAAAGAATTATCATAAAATCCACTTTTAATTTCCACGTTCTATTTACAACTTATTTGGATACCTTCTTAATCGTTTCTGACCCGAGGAAATTCTCCCAATCTGTTTTTGCTTTGACTTTAGATGAAAAATGCTTCAGCTAGTGCGAACAGTTGCAACTCTTGACAGCCAAAAGTGGAATTACTTCTGCGAGTGACTTGATACGGACTACAAATTGGGCTTCTCTTAAACATAAGCTGGAGCAGTGATCAATCGCGCGCTGTCGGAGTGCCAGCAGGCCTCCGCAGACAGCCCGGATTTATCCAGTGACTGATGGGCGAGCTGCAACTCTAGGGAGAATTTCCACTGTTTTATGTGTCAAACCCAAACAGCTACAAACCAAGATCTGAAAGAAATCACTCCTTCTCCCAAACTGGTTAGCTTGCGCGGCTAACTCTAATCAGACGCGCACAGCTGTATCGCGAATGCCGCCGGGATCAGTCGACGAAGGATATCCGCCTCTGTAGTGGTAAAGAGGCCGCGGAAAGGGCCGGCGGGGAGAGGACACGGCCCGGGGCGCTAGCTAGCTAACGCCAACTCGCGCCGGACAGCTAAATCCGCCGCCGTCGACTAATTGCGCTTCAGCTGGAGGCCGCCGGACCCTTCGCAGCTAACAAGAAAGCACTAGAGGTCTTCATTTAGCTATCAAGGCAACCATCCCCAAGGGGTAGGGTTTTTTTTCTTCTTCTTTTTTTTTTTTCCAGTGCAGCTGCTGTCCTCACTCTTCTCCCAATCAACACATCAAACGACCGGGCCCTATCCTTTTCCCCCCTCACAACCCTCCTCCCCCCCCCCCCCCTCGCTCCATCAGCACAGCTCCGGGACGGTGGAAGAGCCGGCAAAAGAGGGGCGCAGCGGTGAATACTGAGAGGCAGCTTTACCGCGGACCCTGCCAGCTCCTCGGATTTAAGCGGGATATTTATTCTTTTATATTCCAACAAAAAAAGAGAGCTTCAGTCACCCAACCAGTAATCACGCTCCCATTATGGACGTTTTGACAAAAGCTCGAGGCTAATCCGCGGTAAATAAAGTGGTAAACAGACACATGTGGTCAGTGCTGGGCGCGGGCGGAAGGATGGGGTGGTTGTGCGCTTATTTGGATGGAGATTTAGAGGAGTCTGACGTTAAATACTGTCCCCCCCACCCGTACTCGGAATGCTCAGTTTTTCAAGTTTCACAAAACAAAAGCTGCAGAGGGCATCTTTGTGTGAAGTCAGGTGCAGCTAACAAGGCCGTGACACCTGCTAGCATGGGGCCAGTTAGCGAGCGCATTTTCACCTGCTGGTTATTTATATATTTAGGCAAATTTGAGCGTCAAAAATGAATAAAAAATAAAATTAATGCTATTTGTATTATGTAAAATGATGATAAATAATAGATAAACAACATATAACATAATACAGGGGTTCTTAACTGATGGGTCAAAATGTGGAAATAGGTTGCAAAACACAACCCAGCACAAATTAATGTTAACTGTTAATAGTTTTCTTTTTTTTGTTTGTTTATTTTTATTTATTTTTTTTAACAATTTCTACCTTATGATCAGTGCTTAAAGGTGCATGGTGAAACTTTTCTGGGGTCTGCTATCATGCTAGTCTCCATAAATGTAATGTTCATATGCCTGAAATGTTTCACAATATGGCATTAGACTTATCTACCTTAGTTATTATTCAATTAGAGGTGGTTTATCACTAAATATTCCTTAAGAAATATGCATTCTTACTCTGAACAGATCTGCCACTTCTGGTAGCATCACCTTCATGTTTCATAGCGATAGATCAGTTTAATGTCGTACTGTGGAACATTAGAAGTGCAGTTGTAAGCCATACTATATTGTTATAATATATGTTTTACTTTGGACCAGTCTAGAAGTACTACTATTTTAGGAAATAGCCTTCACCACTAGCAAATGATACTCTTCACAGACAAGGTGGAGTGTCAGGTCAAATAACAGTAGGGAATTGAACCGGCGAAGTTCGTGTTAGTGGGTAACTGTCTACTGCCTGAGACACTGCAACAATTCATCACAATATCAACATAAAACAGAACGAAAATCAAAATTCAGTTGTTTAAAAACACTGAAATATAAACAGGGAAATTATCAAAGTAATAGGAAAATTACAGTGTTGCACAGCATAGTACAGCAGCAGTAGATTATCAACACGTAAAAGAATTTAAAAAAAAATGTAAAAATACAAAAAGACCTATTAGACCCAAATCACAAACAGCTGACCTACATACTGTTGTTGTGCACATGGGCAAGACACATAGTCACAATAAACCTTATACACAGGCCAAATCCCAGAGTGAACCAAAATGAAATAATAATACTAATAATACTACTAATAATAGTATTGCCCATTCATAATTTGTGCTAGCTACAAGCGGCACAAGCCCACCACGCGCAGCTGATTTAGCATACCGAGACAGCTGTAATTATGTCGCCATTATCCGACCCCACCTCCCATTAGTGAATATAAATTGGTTGTTTAACAAAAGTAAAAAAAGAAGTCATGAATTTGCTTAGCTTCCATTTGAATGTCGCCCTTCCTTGATGGATAAGCCCCGCACTGATTGCCAATAATCAATAGACACTAAACAGCAGTCTGGAAGGGTTTGAGTTCTCACAATCTCCCGCAGTAAAACAAAATGGCAGCTAGTCAGGCATATTAAAATACAGCAAACAGCGTAATGAAGCGCTTTTAGGCAACTGACCATGTCCATGTGATCAATGTGAGCTGCAAAATGTCAATAAGCATATGCGTAAATTGATTCTATGGCCGTATTATCATATAAAGCAGCCGGGTAAATACGAGACTAATTGCGAACGTGTTGGCTGCTTCCGACCAGGCGAGGCAGCGATGAGGTGCGCGCGAGTCAACATTGCATCGGTGTTAAAGGGGCTATAAAAGACTATTTTCTGATCTGTTATAATGTTGTTTCCACATCACAAACATACCTGGAGTTGTGTTTTGTTTCATTCACATGTTTAACTCACAAACCCTGCTAATTTAGGCTGTGGTCTTTTTCCAAACTGAAAACACTCTGTTCCACCTTCTGATGTCATCATGTGGTAATACAGGAAGTGCGCCACTGTGTTTTTAAACAACATACACCTTCACTTAACTAATTTAAGTACTTTCAGCCCTGGAATTGATGATCTATTCTAAACAAGGTAAAAGGTAACTGTTAATCTTAAAAACTACCACTTCATGACATCACCAGGTGGAACCGAGCATTTTGAGCATGTAGACAGACTAATAAAAAAGGTTCACTCAAACATGTGTGAATGAAACAAAACACCACTCTGGGTATGTTTTTAATGAGATAACAACATTATAACATGGAGTAAACTCACGAGTCAGTTTTGCGTAATACAGGACCTTTAAGACATAATGTGGATTAAAGGGGTGGTACGATGAGAAGATGTTTTATTTTCCTAAATTGTGTTGGAAAGAGTACGTGCAGGTCAAAACACATATTTAAAGGCAGCATGGCCAATTTTTTTCCCCTATGTATTTCAGCAAGATTCGTCTTATGCCAGTACAGATGTATTGTATAAATATACAGTTTATTGTTTACTGTCTGCGTCTAATTATGAAAAATCACTTATAAACTCAACACTGTGAATAATTAGGATGTTAGGAATGCATAAGGTAAGTGAGGAATAACTTGGACCACTGCAAACTGTTTAAAATGTACTAGTTCTATTTTTCACATTTTTAAGACAGTAAAAATTAGGTACAGCGTGTGTTCATGTGTTATCTGGAACTTTTAAGGCACTGTATGAGTTTGCTTTCTCAGTTGTTAAAATTAAAAACTCCATGACTCTTTTGATAATGTTGCATAACGATGAATATTTTTACTGAAGGATATGTGTAGAAAAAAAAAAAAAAGCTAATAAATATAAAAAGAAAAATATTTTAACAATAAATAAGTACAATTACATGATAAAAAAGTACTACTAAAAATGTAAATATCTGTTCTTCCTCAACCAGCTAACAAGACATATAATTAATTTGAATAATTATGTCAGTTCATTTTAATTTTATTTATTATATTTTATTTATTTATTGTTTTTCAGAATCGAGTGGCCCTAGGCAAGTCAAGGCAGGGCAAGTTTATTTTTATAGCACAATTCGTACAAAAGGTAATTCAAAGTGCTTTACAGAATAAGAAAGACTGAAAATGTAGAATTTTCAGCCAATAATAACAACACAATTTACTTTTCTATACATCTAATATAACTCCAATGCATTCACCTTTAGTGTCTTGCTGATATTTCAATTGGATTAAAAACTGATTTCACATTTTCATGTCTATTTTAGTGTTGGCGTACAATATTCCCCTGTATCGACGTATCTTCACTTTACTCTGCATGATCTGCCCCTATTTTCCAAGTGTTATTCCATATGACATGATATTGAGAAGCAGCCATCGGTGAGTCTGTTTCTCCATCTCCTCACTGCCTCCACCATCCAGGCCCACTACCACCATGCCCCATGCCAACACCACACCGCACTCCCTCCCTCTCCCCGGGGGTGCTCTCACTCTTCTGTGGGTCCAAATAAGTATGGATTTGCCAACCAAAGGCAAAACATAATAATATTCATCTATGCTAACACGGTGGTACTGGCAGGAGTGTGTAATGCTGTGGTCACAGTTTTCCAAACTTTTGAATGACTTGTACAGTTTGTTTACAATGTTACTTTTTAGTTGGCAGAGGAACACTCAATACACACTTGATTTATACACGATAGACGCACTTGGTGGTAAGAAGGTAATGTTGTAGCCGCAGTTGCCCTGGGGTCGGCTGTGAGGCTGTAGTCAACTGAAGAAATTCTTGGACGACTAATCGCAAAGGGGGTGTGGCAAAAAGCTGTCAAAACGATTGCATATCTGTGTATCTGACCCAAACTGTACTCACAAGACTATACCTGCACGGGAGTTCATGAAAAAAAACAACAACCAACTACTCCTGCAGAAAGACAGATTAAACTTGTGAATAATGAGTTTAATCTCCGTTTTTACATTTAAATACCAAATCTTCAACTCACTCATCAACTTCTCCTTTCTGCTGTTGTCCCATGTAAATCCTTATAATCTAAATAAAATGATAACCGAAGTAAAACAAACTTTGGTTGACATCGATTAACAGAAGCGAGGCTGCCATTCCGCGCCATCGGGCCCTCTCACTCAAACACCAAATTCAAGCTAAACAAAGTGCTAATGAGGTCAGTATTACATTCGCTGGGATCTATGGCAGCTTTCAGGAACAAAGTACTTGAACACACTCTTCATTTTACCCATTTACAAGCCATTGGGGTAATACAATCTGCACAGACAACAGGATTGGGTAAAGCACTGGCCGTCCCTGGTGTCTCTGAGTCCGCTGATTTCCATAAGGGGCCCCTGATGCCACCACGTTGGGCCCCTGACTTCGCAGATCCCCCTGTGCCACGGAGCGAGCGGAGCCACACACTCAGAGCTCATGTTGATCTAGAGCTTTAGCGGATGACAACAGGTTTCCACTGTAAGCCCGCTCCGGCCTCAATGGAAAACCAGCGCAGATTAAGATGTCTTTCTCTGTCCATTACTTCAGTGGTAAATCATTTCAAATACATGTTGTGCTGATGAATGGGTATGTACTTTTCTTGGATGTAGTCGGATTTGAAATGCTTAAAATGTAACGTGATGCTTTGTGTTGGTTTGGGATTAAGAATTAGGCCAACGCATGGTTCAACAAAGATGGGGAAACACCACGGGATCAATTACAAGTTGTAATTCGACAAGGTTTCCACTGCTCGTATACCTAACTTCTCGATGGATAAATTTGTTAGCATTTGACCCATCCTTCAGCTTGTCATGAGAAATGGGCATATATATATATATATATATATATATATATATATATATATATATATATATATATATATATATATATATATATATATATATATATACATATATATATATAAATTAAACCTTCAGCTTTATTAACAATATATTATTTTAAAGAGTTTGTTCCCATTTATTTTTCATATAGTCAAATATAATTTATTTCCAGTACATATAGTATAAAAGCAGGTCTTAGGGGCAAAATGAGATGTTGCGTTCTGTTTGTATCGTATATAGTGGTTTTATCGTTCGCAAACCAGGAACTAAGTAATGCTGGTGTGTGGTTAGCATGCTTGTTGTTGTTAGGATTACTGCGATGGCAAAAATGCACTAGTTTTATCAAAGCACTTTTCAAGTTTCTTCATGAGTTATCAATTGTTTGTTCACAGGAAAAATTGTTTAGTTTGAAATAGGAATAGAACATATTAAAAAAAAAATTTGAATCACTCAGCTTTGTGAATAAAACTATGTACGAGAGTAGATGGGTAGCATAGCAAAAACATTTTAACACTGTCACTTAAAAATGATATTACTCAAGTAGAGGTGTTATGGTATTCAGGGAACATCTTAAGTAAGAGCAAATACTTTTGGGGAAACTGCTACTTAACCCTATAGCGTCGTATGTGGACTTTCTATTACCTTAACTCTGCAAAAAAATGTGCTATCATGTAAATTCAAACATCTCAAAGCAGAGGCATGGGGCTCTTTAAATATGTTACTGTCATTATGGTAATGTGTTTACATTGTCCCTCAAAGACAACCAATCAGAGCTCAGGTGCTGCCGGGATTCTCCCAGTCAGTTAATTGATGCATCAAAAGAAAAATAAGGATCGTTATATATAAGGTAGGTAGTTGTGCAAAAAAGGCAAAAGTACATGATGATACTTCCTTTAGCATGATTTTTATGGCTAAAAAAAGAATAAAAGCCGAGGTCTAGGCGAGCTGTAATGGTCTATAATGTGCTCAGTCCTTAAAGGGTTAAGTAATTGTAAGAGTAATTGTATGGACATCACATTATATTTGAGTTTAAAGCAACACTGTGTAACTTTTTGGTGACTTAATCTGCACGGCTTCAAGAAAATAGAAAGTTGATAGATACATTTATGGCAAACGGTTGAACATATTATTTAAAGCAATAACATTTCTATGGCAAAAGCAGGTGGAGGCATAGTAGGGACACATTTAGTCTTTTTTTCTTACTAAAAATGGGACTTGTAATTGGAAGGGCAAACCCATTTCTGAAGAAGCAGTGCAAGAAACGCAAATCAAATCTTTTCATATTGTCAACATAAAGCTTTTGTCACTTATGTAACTGAGTCGTTCTAATGCTAAATGCAATGCTAACCACCTCATAATCCAGAGACCTTCATTTTTACAGTGTACACATTGACATCTTCTTCCTCCGTTCAAACCCCGACTATAGTTTAACCAGGCGAGTGACAGTGACATTACTACAGCAGCTGCCGGAGCCACCATAAGCAGTTTTAAGTCAGGTCCTGGTGGAGTAGGCCAGTCCTGGATCCAGACCTTTTTAAGTGATCATCCTTGTATCATAACAGATTAGACTGTGCTGCTCTTCGGATTAGGCCCTAATCTAACCTTCATCCCCTCCCATCTCCACCTGAACCCAGCCACCACCGGGAAGTCAATCGCCAAGGCTACGGTGACACGGCTCTTGCCTTTTTTTCAGCGTTCTAATTACGGGGATTAAGAAAAAACACTTTTGAGTAATTATTTTCACATCGGATAAACATTAGGCTCGGGTGGATTTAGCGGAGCTTTGGTTGGACAAGGAGCGAAGAGCTGATCGGGCTTACGGGCTCCACATAGGCAGATGGAGAGCCCGGCTAATGCAGGAAGAACCAGCCCACGTGCGACTTGAACAAAGAAAGCGTTGTCTTGTCAAATAGTTTTTGATCTGATGTTTGGAGATTTTTTTGTGCAGGGTAAAAGGGTGTTTGCATCTCAGAAGTTGCATTTAGATAATATATTTTGTCTTTTTTTCAAGTTTATTCTTTAATGATTGTTTTACATGGAAACGATAAAAAAAAACATGATTTAAACAGAGTGGAATTCAGAATTTAAATAGTTTATGTGGTTTTGATTAAGTATTTAAATGTGCACTGTGTAACTTTTTGTTTTAGGGTTGTCTCCGTATAACTGCTTGTCTCCCTGGAGATGTTCTGATGTTGCTGTTGTATATATTTACCTCTAAGTATTTAATTTTATTTTTAAGCACGTCTTTTTTTTTTTTTTTTTTTACTTTGTGCATGCCCTTATTTGTACTTATTCATGTTTTATTGTTGCACTTTATCACCAAAGTAAGTTCCTAGTTCGTGAGCTTTGTTCACTGACAATA
Source organism: Periophthalmus modestus (assembly GCA_019594935.1). Lineage (NCBI taxonomy): Eukaryota > Metazoa > Chordata > Actinopteri > Gobiiformes > Gobiidae > Periophthalmus > Periophthalmus modestus. The sequence continues at coordinate 2,605,584 of JAIEZT010001368.1, read as the reverse complement.
GCAATAGCAATAAAAGTCTTCTGATTCTGATATTATTGCCTTCACTAGAATGTTCCACAGTATGGCTTTAAACTTATATCTCCATGCAGACAAGCAAGTGGCTCCACCAGGTCAAGTTACAGGTTAGCTCTGTGGAGAGGTGACCCCGCTCACAGTAAGAATGCATGTTTTTCCAAGATATTTTTGAACAATAGAAAAAAGCTGTACTGAAATAAATGCTAGTTTAATGCCATAATATGGAACATTCTATGCAAAGCAATTTCCATGGAGACAAGGAGATGGCTAACCCAATACCTGTAAACGTATGCAGTGCACCTTTAGTGAGCCTATTGTTTCACATGTTTAAAAAATTATAATCTTTGAACATGTATTTTGCTCTATTCATCCAAAAGAGCACTGTTATCCGAGCTTAAAATATTGTAGCTAAAAGAAAATCTAAGTCATTTCAGATTCTGTGCATAAAAGCAAGGTAGACAGATTTGACCTGTAGCAGTTCAAATGAGGCTTATAGATATAGACTTTCTTTTAAAGGGACTGTACAGGATTTTGTTAATGATGATAAGAATACTACTAATAATAATAATGATAATAATAATAATTGTGTACAGCTATATTGTAAAAGCATTACCTGGGATCCAGAACACACACTTCTTCAGTGAGTTCAGATGATTGACAGGTGGATTAGCCAGTCAGGGACACGTATGGTCTGTGTGTATCAAAACAAACATGGCTGGGCTCTCAAGGAAAAAAGAAAAGGGGGAAAAAAAATCACAGGGAACTGAAAAACATCACATTTCTGCAAAATCACTGAGGTCAAAACTCTGAGGTGAGAGAAATGCCATTAAGACTTATAAAGCAGCTACTGGCTTCAAAGTTGAGATGCCAGTTAGTGTTGCAATTGATGTTAGCTTAAAATAAATGGAGGTGCCATAACTGAACTGTAATTTTTTTTGTATTTTAACATCTCTAAATGAGTAAAATTTTCAACTATAACACAAATCAACTGATGTACTTTTTAAAGGGCCCAAATAACAACTATTTTCTGATCTGTTATTATGCTGTTTCCTCATTAAAAATATACCTGGAGTTGTGTTTTGTTTCATTCACACGTGTTTAACACACAAACCTGCATATTTAGGCTGAGTTCTTCTTTCAAACAGAAAACACTCCACCTTGTGATGTCATCATGTGGAAATGCAGGAAGTGCTCCACTGTGTTTTAAACTGCATACACCTTCAGTAGAATTATGTGGATGATTTCAGCCCTGGAATTGCCAATCTCTACTGAACGAAAGGTAAAAGGCAGCTGTTAATGTGAAAACTACCACCACATGACATCACAAGGTGGAACAGAGCAATTTGAGCTTTGGAGATGTAGACAGTACACAGAGTAGTAATAAAAGGTTACTCAAACATGTGTGAATGAAAACACACTCCAGGTATGTTTTTGATTATAACATGGCTTAACGCTCACAAGAATCCATTTTGAGCAATATAAGACTTTTAACTAGTCAAAACCCCTCAAATCAATTTCAGATTTTCCAAAAATTTTAAACCAATATCAATATTTATTTTCCAATGTTTTCCTTCTCTCCGATGACCGAAAATGGAAAACCCTGGGAAAAAGGTGACCCCCAGAGCTTGTTTGATATGATATATTATTTCAATCATACACAATTACAAACTGAAATCACATCAGAGAGTGGCAAACGGAGGGCCAGATAACCTTTTAAAGAGACTATTCCCCCAGAGGCCTGACCTTTGACCCCGGCCCTGCCAGCAATCTGCAGCGGCGGAGCAGACCGTGGTCAACAAGGTTAGACGAGCTCGCACACACACAAACATAAAGAGAGGCAGTAGTGTCACATTTTCTACCTGTGCACAAATCCTTACCTATAATTGCATTTTAAATAGTAATAGAAATGGTGGAGGAAATCTAATACATTTGAAATTGACTATAATATCATTTTTCTTGCGCAAAAATTTTCTTTTTTTTTGATAGTAAAATGCAAATGGAAACTCAGAACTCATCTAAAATGTGAAATAGGTTCTACAATCTAATAAAAAAAAATATAAAGGTCTCTGCATAAAGGCACTTACCTTATTTTTACTGCCTTAAAAAAACGTGAAACATGTTATTAACTCACTTACCTTATGCATTCTGACCATCCTAATTATTCACCATGATGAGCTTATAAGCACCTTTCACGACTCTCAGACATCAGAGCATAGTTTTGCGGTGACAGTTAAGCTAACAACAACAAACATGCTAATGTGCACTTCCTGATTTTCGGACAATAAAACGCTTTCTCATTAGATGGAGACAGCATGCAGCAGACTTATTTTGACCTTGAGAGCTGCTTATACAATAAATATGTACTGGGGTAAGATGCATTTTGCGCAAATACATGGAGAAAAGAATAATCAGGGCCTAAGTAACATTGTTTAAAGCTTATGATGAGGTCTACCCAGAGACAAAATACTCTATGCTGACACAAAAACTCCTTAGCCCCCCCCCAATCGTCTTTATAACTCGAGGTCCTCAAAGTCCTCTCCCTCTCCTCTAAACCAAAGATTAATGACACGGTTAATTTGTCCACACCGGTGCAGGAAACAGCCATCTTGTCCCCGCCTGTTCCTCTCTTTGCTGTGGTAACTTTGACTCTGTATCCACTAACCCTTCAGGACCCCCCTTAACCCCCACATCAGCGCACCCCCACGCCCCCCTCCGACCCGGCCACACTGCTGAAATGAAGACCTCTCTGTCCACCTGCCCCCGGGACCACAGCACTACCAGATGTGTGTCGGCCTTTGAAGCTGACCGCGTTTTGGGTCAGTGGAGAACCGGCGCGACCCGAATAGTGCGTCACCGTAGCCGCTATGCTAGATGCGCGCTCCCCGGGCTGTCAGCGCTAGTTTCATGTGTTACAGTGAAAAATGTTTGGTCTTTGTCTTGTGGAGGACGGGTGCGATCGGTCATATGGGTTGGGTTGTGTAGGGTTCGCCGGAGATCTGCACAGTGTGAGGCCTCGACAGTGATCACGGCCAACAGTAAGAATATGAGCTGAAATTATTTGAATTCTCAGTATTTGCCTTGTCAGTACTTTAAACTTTTCTTAAATGTTTTAGCATTAGAGTTGGAATAAATGTGTTGCTTAATATGGACTCATACTTAAGACAAAAAAGTTTTTAATTTTTTGAATTTTTTGTCCTGCCTATGTGTGAAAATCAATTACTGGTGTCGGTCAGAAAGGCTGATAGCACAGACAGTTTTGCAGCCTCGCTTTGACCAGTTGATTCAAGTAAAATTAAGCAAAAAAGAAGTAACTGGACAATGGAATACTATTTATTATTTAATTCTAAACCTATTTATTTATAAAGTAGGCCTAAGTAAGACCTGGTACACACCTATTTAGAATTTCATTTGTGAAACCAAGAACAAAATCTCACACAGGTTCTACAGACCCTTCTCCAGATCTTGAGCTGTAGGGTAGACAGGAGTAGCTAGCTGGAGGATTATCCAACTGAGCTAATCCTATTTTAGGTGAAGTACATCAGGAGCACCTGGAAGATCGAGACATTCTGATGTTCACGTTGTATAGGGAGGGTTCATAAACTGTCAAATAAAACAAAAATGTAATGAAATGAAATGAAATGAGTTATTTCTCAATTGTTAATCACTAGTTTTGAGGTAGCCCGTCTTTGGTATTGTTCAAAAAAAAAAAAAGACATAACTAAAGTTTTTGTCTAAATTAGCAGATGTGACAGTTTTTTTTGTTTTATTCATTTATTAGTTTTTAACATGAACAATGTACATTAATCAACATTTCAGTAGATGTACCAGAATTAGCCAGATGTCAAAAGTCTCCGCAAAAACCCAAGGCAATATTAGAGTTTGTAGGAGAAAATACAAACACTAAAATGCATAACAAGGCAAACATGGCATTACATCTCTATGATTTAAAGGGGATTTAAAAAAGGATATTACTGAGAATTTTCATACTGATTGTTTTTTTGTTTTGTTGACCGTCCCTACCCTTTGAGTATTTCTAGCACTGGGCTTCTAACCCCGCAGTTATGCACCTACACTGCAATTCATTACTTCATAGCGCGGCTGACTCTTCCTTCACTCGTCATACATAACAAGACCGACAAAACATCCCCAAAATCATCAACTAATTTCCAGGATCGTAAAATTATTTCCGTGTTTTGCGTGTTGTCGCGCAGTAGACCTTAGCTTTAGAACCCACATGTAGGCTTAGAGACATTCATAAGCCCAAGCTAATATGAAGTTAGTCTGTAGCTAACGGCATGAGAAGGTGCGCTAGCGACTTTCCCAAAGCTCTGTTGGAGGTACGAAATGACAAAAGCTAGACATACCACTGGGCAACAATGTAAAATGATTGGATTTGGTGAGTCAGGAAAGACGTCTACGGGGGGCTTAGCTAGCATTTGGATGGGAACGTAGCTTAAAAGACAGAATCCAGCTAACTGTATATTTAAGGCTTTGGCCGGGGTTGTCCTGCTGTAATTACCTGTTGTTGATATGAAAGACGGAGCGCTTTAGACGAAGACTTCCTGCACAAACAAGCGGGACTAACATTGGACGCTAAGACGCTTAAGCACAGTCAAAACTTGGGCAGAATACTTTGAGCAAATAATTGTTCTAAGTTGGGCAACAACGTGAAAGATAGTGCTTTGATGCATGGATTACGTTATGTCAACTTGAGTTTTGCAGCGATGAGTGGAGTGCTACTTTTCAGGAGACATATAGCACACACTGGATGAGACAGATTGAGCAAATTAATGATGACAAGCTAAAACAAGAAGTAGACGTGTAATTGTGAAAATGTAAGTACAGGATGTATTTTATAACTTTTTTTGACGTGTGTGAGATAAGAATTGAGGGATGCAGAGTGGTTAGCACTTTTATTTCACAAAGGAAAGGTCTTGGGTTTGATTCTTGGATGGTCTACCATAGAGATGTTACAATAACCATGTGTTCACCTTGTGGTACTCTAGTTTATTGCCGTTTTGAGGCTAATACAATAGCAGTTCTGCCTGGAGTTGTGTTTTGTTTCATTCACACATGTTTGAGTAATCCATTATTATTAGTTCGTCTACATCTCCAAAGCTCAAAATGCTCTGTTCCACCTTATGATGTCATGTAGCAGTAGTTTTCCATGACAACAGCTACCATTTACCTTTTGTTCAGTGTCGAGATGGGCAATTCCAGGGCTGAAATCATCCAAATGATTCTAATGAAGATATATGAAGTTTAAAAAACACAGTGGAGCTCTTCCTGTATTACCCCATGACATCACAAGGTGGAACAGAGTGTTTTCTGTTTGTGCGAGGAACTCAGTATAAAGGATGCAGGATTTGAGTGTTAAATATGTGTGAATGAAACAAAACACAACTCCAGGTATGTTTTTCCATGAATAAACATTATAACATACATCTGAAAATACGAGCCCTTTAATATCCCCTTCCCTGCTGAAAAGACAAAAATAGAAAGTTTTAGCCCACATGCTATTTCCAGCGTCTCCTCCACTCCTCAAAAATTGGCTTTTAAACACATTTGAATAACTACAACTATTCATGTCTTTCCTTCTCGTCCATGTAAGGCCATACTTCCATGGGTTAATCTCTAAAGTTACCAGAACAATCCTACTGTTGGAATAAAAAATTGAAACATTACACTTTTTTTTTTTTTTTTTTTTTTACTTTTCTGTCATTCTAATAAAATTGCCGAGGTTTGGATCTAGACTTGACTCAGACTGTGTGTGAACATGTCCCTTTGGCTGAACCGTGGCCTCACCTCTGGCCTGTCACGAGCCATGTGCCCCCAGCCCAAATGAACGCCTTTGTTTTCTCAGGCTGGGCTGGGTTAGCTAAAGAAACATCAGGACACATGTGACACAGGGAAGACAGAGTTCACTCACAAATCGGACATCTTGATTTGAAGTTATTCCAAGAGATTATTGAGCTAAGCGTGCTATTATAGAACCAAACAAGGTACACAAGTTTAATGTTGGTTCAGATGGGATGCAAACATTCTAAGAGGTTGTTGTGTTTAGTTAATCGAGATGACAATTGAGCCAAAAAAAAAAAAAACAAAAAAAACAACAAAACATATAGCCTGTTTTTGTCTGCACTATTCCTTTTAAAAATAATACATATATTGGCTCCTGTTCCCATCCATATTCCAGAGATTACGCATTCTAATACAGAGGTGCCCAAAACTTTTTTTTTTTTATCAAGGGCCACATCTCAAAACATATTCGAAGTGAAGGGCCACAGACCAGTGATCAATGCAGTGCGGTGCTTTATACACAGCTTTGACAGAGCCGCTGTGTATTAATAAGACTTGAAACACATTAATTTTAGGTCTGTATCACACTGCAATGTCACGTTTGAGGTTACAGTGGTAGAAATAGTTCAATTTGCTGTTAAAAGTTCTGCTTATGATCAATTGAGCCAGTTCAGCAAGAGGTTTGAGGACCAATAAAAACTGTCCCGAGGGCCGCATTTAGCCCCCGGGCCATAGTTTGGACACCCCTGTTCTAATATAACGTATGTGATTTTAAGATGACACAAAAATATTGACACTGCTGAATTTGATTAATACCACTTTGTCAATGCTCAATCTTGTCCAATCTTTGAGGCTAAGCAGGGTAAGTCCTTCTTAGTATTTGGATGGGACACTGCGGAGAATACCGGGTGCCACAGTGGGGCAGCTGTGGCTCCGGTGCAACCAGTAAAGCTCCCTTAGGCAAGACACTTCAGCCATCTTGCCCAGTATGACTGTTAGTGGTGGTCAGGGGTTGAATTGTAGCTGCATTTAATCTTTGCTTTAAGGTTCTCAAGTCTACCTGGCCACAATTTGGAAATCACAGGTGTATTCAACTAGTAGAAAAGACATAGGGGTGACTTTTATAGTGGTTGTTTTTGGATTTAAGAATGTGTTGGTGCTAGAGATCGACCGATATGTGTTTTTTTCATGACTGATGCTGATACCGATTGTTTAGAATACAGAGCAAATGATGGTTGATAAGCTCTGCCAATATTTTTGGGCTGATATATAGAGCCACTTTTGACTATTTTCCTCAAATTATGTAACCTTTTTTTAATCACAAACCTTTGAGAGCAGTGTATCACATTTAGTTCAGTTGTCTCTTCATATTAAAGTGTTAAAATAAAGCTGTGCGTGTATGTTCTAGGCAGCAAATCAATCAAAACAAATATATCGACCTGGAGATTTAAGACCGATAGCCGATACGCTAAAAAGTCCAAATATCTCTCTGAATCGCAATGCCCCTCTCTCAGGTAAGGGACGGAACCATTAGACTCGTTACACTTTTATTTGAAACAACACCAAAGGCAAAATCCCCAAATAACCAATTGTCATCAAATTCTCAAACTAGATTCCAGATTATTTCACAAATCAGCCCAAGGACTTTGAAACAAAGAGAGCCCCATATCACCATACCTGTAATAGTGCCTTGTATCCTTCTGATTTCCACTCGATGTCTACTTGTGATGTCCACTTGTCATCAGGCATAATTTGATTTCTGTCCGTGGCGATGGCGACGGCAGTGACGCGCCTAATCCCCACTCTGCATGCACAATGGAATATTTCCCCGCAGCCTGTATCGATCCGTACTGTTATTTGCAGTGGGGATCAGCCTGATAATTAAAATCTAAACACATTTAGCATCGGACTCCGCGGTTTTTATTACCTCTGATGGTTCACGGCCCTGGAAAAGGTCATCGAAGGGGAGGGATCGGCGTCTGGACCGGGAGTTTGACAGGATGTGGTTTGTTTTGGATAAAAATATGATGGATTCTAATTTCTTGCATGAAAGAAGATTTGCGTCGATGGTTATGAGATGTGCAAAGGTTATATTTGAGTAATTGGCAGGTCTTATATGCAGTCGGACATGCGGTATTGAATTGGAGTATGGATCGGGAGATTAAGACTTCATTTGAAAAGATGATTTGTAAAACAGAGATCTGATTATGACTTTTTGTTTTCTTTTTATTAATATTAGTCATGTTTGCAGTAGTTATTATAAGAAATTATATGAAAGAAGTGGCACATTCAGACCAAAACCAAAATCAGGCTAGCATTTTAGTAATGAACTGGTCTCATATGCTTTATATAATTTCACGCATTAGTTATTCACTCCATACTCGGTGGTGGTCATACAGTGGTTATATCGTGGTCCCTCGTTTATCGTGGGGGGTAGGCGAAATCTGCGAAGTAGTCATCTTTATTTTTTACAATTATTATATATGTTTAAAGTCTGTAAAACCCCTCACCACACACTTTATGCACTTTTCTCAGACAGGCATTAACATTTTTTCACATTTCTCTCTTCTTTAAAAACTTGTTACTCATTGATCACTTTAAATGTGCTGTTCACGTGCCTCTGCTTCAGCGGTATCCTCTCTGTGCACATAAACTTAAGGCCAAAACATCTGAAATTTATCAAACTAGCCCTAGCTATCGAACATTTATGTAAATCTGTCTGAACACATTCTGTACTGTACAGGAGACACGGCTCAGAGGAGACTGATGGACAATGGTCTACAGTCCCTCAGCCAATCAGGACGTAGAACACAATGTGCATTTATATACTGTGAAATTGCACACAAAAAAATCTGCGAAACAGCAAGACCGCGAAAGGTGAACCACGATATAGCGAGGGACCACTGTATAGCCACTATACTAATCATTACTAAAACCAGTATCAAAACTAGATACTCATTTCATTTGCAAAAAAGTCACTTTCACAGGACATGAATCTTTCCTGAATAATGAAGTATAAGACCAAATTAACCACTATATGCCCATGGACCATTATGGGACCTACCTGGACGACTGAAGGATTACAAATATAAGATCACATGGTTATATAAAAGAAAATAGTATGATTTAATGTTGAAAATCACATTCTATTGTCCAAAGACATTGTGCTATCAGAATCTGTATGGAGTATAGAGACTTTTCCTTACTATCGAAATCGAGTTTGATATTTTTGTAATGTGATAACACTACTAACCCTGGGGCAAAAAGACAGAAATGTGACTCCCAATCTGCACCTATGGACGCTCCAACCACCAATTATTCACTCACACACTACATTCATCGGTTGGCAAGGTGTTTTGCCGCACAAAGACACAACAGAAGTGGTCAGACCTGGCCTCAAACTGTCAACCTTCAGGTTTAAGTACAAAGTCACTGTAGCCCCTTCACATACATGCATATTCAGATATATAACTATTTTCTTACTTTGGTCCAGTGTAGTCATGCGACCAACATTTCAAACGCTATTTCTATACCAAGGGATAAACTCGATACTCAATAAAGATTCCTAAAGCTATTCAGGAAGTTAATTTCTCTCTTCTTATTTAATATCAATATCTGTGCGTATCTAGTTTCGATAGTAGTTTTAGCATTGATTAGTATCTGATTTTTGATACTTTTCCCAAACCTACTCTGGTCACACCCAACTGATTTTTATTACAAATAGATTTAAACCAGAAGCATTTTCCAAGTACAAACAGGTCTACTGAATAGAGTCTGAAAAATGAGCGGAGCTTCTGCAGACCGGTGAACACGAGCACGGCACACATATCCTCCATAAATCTGCTCTATCAGTCAGCAGACCTAATGAGATCATGGAGCCCTACATGCTGCACCTCCACAAGTGATAACCCGCTCCATATGCTAGCTGTTAGCGCCCTGTCCGCTGCACCATGCACCGCTCTGGAGAGGCAGGTGGGAGGGTTTACTTCTGTGAATTGTACTTTTTACTTGAACCAGATTAAATGAGTAGACCTTTTTACAGATCTTATAGTCTCTTTAAAGGTTCTGTATTATGTAAAATTGACTTTTGGGAGGTTTAAGCCATGTTATAATGTTGTTACTTCCTCAAAAACATACCCGGAGTTGTGTTTTGTTTCATTCACACATTTGAGTAACCCCTTATTATTAGTCTGTCTACATCTCCAAAGCTCAAAATGCTCTGTTCCACCTTGTGATGTCATGAAGCAGTAGTCTTCAAGTCAACAGCTACCATTTACTTTAGTTTAGGAGACAATGACTTCCAAATGATTCTAGAGACATGGAGTCTGAGTTTTATCCAAACACATACCATTCTAGTGATGTATGTTTTCTGTTTGAGGGAAGAACTAAATCTGCAGGGGCTTGTGTGTTAAACGTGTGAATGAAACAAGACACAAATCCAGGTCTGTTTTTGATGAGGAAACAACATTATAATATAGATCTGAAAATAGCGTAACATGCAACTTTGCAGCTTTACTCATTGCATCATTAGTCCTCAGTGCAAAAATTGGATTGTGCAATATTTTGGACTGTACAATAATGGGAATTGTGCAATTGGTGGAATGTGCAATATTGTATTTCTTTGGCCTCAGCTCTTTGGGACAACGAATGGAAATTAGCCTTTGACTATAATCCGGTGTGTTCACATTCATGTTGTATTATCTCTGTCCATTAACATGCGCTGTCCCAATATAATACATAAATACATAAACGTCATGGCAAGAGACCAAAGAGCAAGTCAGATTTGTAGAGAGAGCTCACAGAAATGATGAATGTTAAGTTTTGCGATAAATGCAACTGATTAAAAAAAAAAAAAAAAAAGGTTTCTCTTTTCCCCTCATATATCTATAAATGAAAAAGATACACAGCACTTGAGCAACGGTATAATTTTAAAGAGGGATATCATACAAAATCAACTTTTTGGAGATTTCTACTGTTATAACATTGTACCAACATAACATCAAAACACACACCTTAAGAGGTTTTATATGTCATCCATGCATGCTTCAGTACTTTAGCAATTCCTCCCAGGCCCAATTTGCACCCTCCTTATGGTTAGCAGTAAGATTCTGTCCATTGCTCCACCCACAAGTCTACACCACCCATGCTCCCCCTATGGCCATTTCCCATAAGTATACAAGAGCAGGACAACAAAAGGTACATGATGCTCTAAATATGTTATGTGTTAACAATTAATACCCCATAGAAGTGTAATACCCCTTTTTAGTGGGACACCATGCTAAATTCTATGGCTGCTTTCCCCTCGTCTGTCCACCTGAAGCAGACTTTCAGAGCAGCCCACACAGCCCCAAACTCATGTAAAATTATGCCTCTTCTGTGCCTGTGAATGTCAATAGCTTCTTATAGCTACAGAAGTCATCGGCCTAATTTTCATATACCCCACTCTGCAGTTTTACAATGATCCTAAAGAGGTTTTTTTTAGACCTGGATTAGTTGGTCTGGGGTGGGTTCTTTTGTGTCCATGTGTGGCAGATGGGATGTTCAAAAGACGCCACAAAGGAAGACTTGAGAGGCATGAAAAGACACAGGGGAGAGAGGGCTTTTACACCTCGGCTTCAAAACATGTGATCAATCTCCCGTCTGTTTAGATTAGATTAGATTAATTTTTTTTCTTCAAGTAAAAAGCCTACATGTTAAGACGCAAATTGAAAAAAACACCAAAAACATCTGTGTAATCCCTCGGTCATCCAAGTAAGATCCATAGTAAAGTCAAGGCAGTGTCCACCTACAATTTGACCAGAACTGAAGAAGCGGCTTGGATGAGCAGCGAAACATCTTCACTCCTACAACTCTTTGTCCAGTTGACAGATTTGATTTTTTCTTTTACTAAAACAAAAAAAAAATAAAAAATAGTTTTGCTTGTATTGTCTTAACCCTAGATGGAAATCCTACCTCGTATTTGCCAGGCAGATCCAGAATCATCGCTCTGTATTTAACTCTATGGCGTCGGACGCTATCGTCGCTGATACCTTCCATTACCGTAACTCCGCAACTGATTGTGCTTCATGTAAATTCAAATGGCATCTCAAAGCAGAGAGCACATTATAGACCATTATAGCTCGCCTAGACTTTTTTTTTTTTTTGCCATAAAAATCAGGTTAAAGGAAGCATCAGCATGTACTTTTTTCACACAACTACCTCTAGTTTTACATATCCATCCTTATTTTTCCTTTGACTCATCAAATAGCTGACTGGGAGAATCCTGGTGGAATCTGTGCTCTGATTGGTCATCTCTGAGGGACAACGTAAGCACATTACTGTAATGACAGTAACACATTTAAAGAGCCTCATGCCTCTGCTTTGAGACGCCGTTTGAATTTACATGAAGCACAATTGTTGTGGAGTTACGGTAACATAGTCTACCACAAACTATACATGACAGCAACCTAAAAGTTAACTAAGCATCCCTTTGTCGGCTTTTAACAACCTCAAACATAACATTGTCAATCTCGTATCATTAATGTGCTCAGAGTTTACATTTATACAAGAAACCTTTAAAATTAATAACTAGGTACTTCCCTGCATTTGTTCTCATCATTTAATGTACTCAGAATTTATGCCAATAGCCTATATTTTTGATTGTTGATTTCAGAATAATAGCCAATTAGCCGATATTTACAAATTCCCCCCAAGCACAATTTTTTTATTTTCCCTAAAGAGTAGTGTATTTACTACAAACTCCCCCCACTTTTTTACTCTCTCTGTTTTGTGTCTAAATTGTATTAAATTGTTAATATAAAGCTTTCTCTGTGCTTCTTAGGCAGCAGATCGAGCAAAACAAAATATCGGTTTGTGCTGGAGATTTAAGGCCGATAGCCCACACACTTAAAAAGGCCAAATATCGGCCCAGTCTGTCTCTACTAAATACTCCCAAATTGTCTTCTTTACAAGTAAATTATTCTACAATTATGCAATGGTCCAAGAATATCTTATCGTTTTTTTTTTCTTAATTGTTGCAAAGCATTCTACAGTTTTCCTCTCAAACTAAAACACCTCCAGATATATCAGAGCCATCTCTTTATTGACAGTAAGGGACTGCTCTCTCGCTACACCAGTAAATTGGTGCTAAAATGATATGGTGACACTCATTGTTTTTCATATAAAATGGCCACGATTACTGCCGGCAGCATCTCGCGTTCTGCTGAAACATAACTCATGCAGGCATTTTATCTCTTCCAAATGAACAGCGCGCAGACAGGGGCTCTCCGAGGGCCCCCACAAGCACTCCCACGGGGCTGGCAATTTAAACCTCCACTCCGGGGGGTACCAAACCTGGACTGCTGCAGCTTGGATGGATCAAATTGACCTGCAAGACCATCCAGAAGGCAGATACGTGCGCAAATTGATAGCGCTGGGTCAATGAAAAGAAGCTAGCGAGACGCAAGGTAAATGTGGCTTTCGTGAATGGACGCACTTGCATGTGTAAATCACGGCTAACCACCCTGCCGGCTGCGTTTAGGACCCCTGTGAGCAGTCTTACCTGTTTTTATTAGCAGATATATGTATGGTATATTGTCCGTGTTTGATAGATGTGGCATCACTAATCAAATTCATTGGACGAGCCGCTGGGGAAATCCTGCAGTTTGTGAAATAGCGACGCAGTAACAATTATGGCAAATTATAAAAACGATGAATTGATTTAAAACTATTTTATGCAGGGTTTATATATAAAAAAATAAGATATATAAAAATAAAATAAAATGTGCATTTGTGGAACATATATAATTTATTATTTATTTTTTTTTTATTACTTCAGACTTGATAATTACTTTTCAATGCCTTACCGCTCTATTTCCTGTATAACTTATGACTCGCTCAGACTGCACCCAATCCAGCTGCGACTCCAGTGTCAAACCAGACAGCCTTAATTATATGGAATACTTGCGGACTCCCATCCGTCTATCAGTACTGAACCGAAGAAAAATTAAAAACAGAAAAGCCTAAAAAAACGTAAGTAAAGTATGTCCAAAAAATGATAAAAATGGTGAAGGGTGCTAGGACTCCAGATGCTGCTGCGGTAGAGGTAGGTGTATCGGTTTTGAGCACAGGAATATGCAAGATTACAGAAACATGCACAAATTATAATACAAAACTTAAAATTTTGATGAAGAAACAATGTTAAAAGAGGTAGTTTAGCATAATATAGGCGCTTTAAACCAGCTGTGTGTGCATTAGCTGGCAGTATGTTGTAAATCAGAGCCATCAGCATGTGTTATTGGGGGCGGAGTCACCAGACCATAACATGGACATGACCTCTAGACACATCTGCCGCCACTTCATTTTCAAGTCCATAAATTTGAGCAGAACTATGTGTCCCTTTTATGTCTTTGTCCTATCATTTACCATGTGTCCATATAAGACTCACACACACACGACAGATCTGGAGCTGCGCTTGTACCTGTAGATGGACACGCTCTATGGAATTTTAGCAATTGATTGATTTTTTTTTTTTTTTTTAAATGAAAAGTTAAAAACCGTATGTACTGGTCCTGTGTTATGCAAAACTGACTCTTGTGAGCTTTACGCCGTGTTAAAATGTTACCTCAGTTGCATTTTGTTTCATTCACACATTTTTTGTATTCCTTTAATATTAGTTTGCCACCAAAGATCAAAATGTTCTGTACCACCAGCTTTCAAATTAACAGCTGCTTTTTGCTCAGTAGAGATTGAAAATTCCAGGGCTGAATCATCCAAGTGATTCTAGTGAAGGTGTGTGGACTTTATAAACACTCACCTCTTCTTCCTGGCATTTAATACATACGTTTTGATTTTTTTTACTTTTTATTTGAAGCACTTTGGGCTGCTGAAGTTGTTTTTTAAAAGTGCTATATAAGTATAATTTAACTGAATTCAAAACACAGTGGAGCACTTCCTGTATTATCAGATGACATCACAAGGTGGAACAGAGTGTTTTCTGTTTGAAAAAAGCCTAAATATGCAGGAGTTGTGTTTTGAACATGTGTGAATGAAACAAAACACAACTCTGGGTATGTTTTTGATGAGGGAACATTATAACATAGATCAGAAAACAACATATTGCGGGATCTAAGTTTTAGATTAATTCTGGGCACTCAGAGCCTTTTAGCATCACTTTCCCCCACAGAAAATACACTATAACAACAACTAGCATGCTACTTCCTGTGCTAAACCTTTATCATGGTATGAGTTAAGTGGCAGGTTGTGGGAGAAAAGTATTAAAATGGAATCCTCTATCCATCCATCTATCTCACCAACACAGAGAATTCCATCCAAAATGTAGGGACAATATACATGCAAGGACGACATTTTTCTGGCAGATTATACCTAAGAAAATGAAATTAAACATATTCA
Source organism: Periophthalmus modestus (assembly GCA_019594935.1). Taxonomy (NCBI): domain Eukaryota; kingdom Metazoa; phylum Chordata; class Actinopteri; order Gobiiformes; family Gobiidae; genus Periophthalmus; species Periophthalmus modestus. The sequence goes on along the minus strand of JAIEZT010001368.1, from coordinate 2,590,380 downwards.
TTTTTATTCTAATTATTACTATTGTGCAGATTGGGCCGTTGTATACATTTTGATTGCTAGGAATAATTATAATTTTTTAGTAGTTAATTTTAAACTGTTTGCAGTGCCCAAAGTTATTCCGCACTTAGCTAATTCTAATTATTCACCATGATGAGTTTATAAGCACTTTTCACAACTTTTAAGAGAGTGGAGTTTTGCTGTTGCGGTAAAGCTAAAAATAACTAGCATGCTAACGAGCAATTACTAATTATTGGACAACAAACGCTTTCTAATTAGACAGAATGCAGTGGATTTATGGAAAAAAAAAAAAAGGATTTAAGTGTGTTTTAGTGAAATTAGTCCTAATCTGTTATATGCACTTAAACAGACTGCGAGCCATGATTGAGGTCTTGGTAATATCAAAATCATTAATCTGAGAGATATACCCACAGCATATTCTCCAGTCCGATAAAACCAAGCCCAACTCCCATTTGCCCACCTCCCCCTTTATTCTCGCCTCCCCGTTACCTGGCCGACTATACGGAAATGAACAGGGATTAGCACTACTCCCAATCGACGAAATGACTTTAAATGACTTCTGGGGGGCAGTTAGACCGGGCGCGCGGCTTGTTTAAGTTGACATTTCAATTGTACCAGTGATTTGCATTCGATTTGACTCGATATGACACCCGCGTATTAAGGATTCCCAACGCGTACTTCATCTCGATCTCTCCTGAGTCTGAAAAAACGCAGATTAATGACTGCACGGTGGACTGCTGTCAATCCAAAACAAGGCCCACGCCGAGGTCTTCATTTCGTGTTAACATGTCTACTTCTGACACAGGTAAGGCCCTATATTATCAAGGAAAGGTCACCGGCAGAACACATGTATCTCATATGAAAATGGGTGCAGAAATAGAGATGGGGGAAAAATGATTACTTTGAGGTTACTTACCAGACGAGAGGTGCGGATTCGCAGAGAGCTTGTTGCTAGGAAACAAGTGTAAGAAAAAAGGGGAGCATAATTAGTTGGGTGGTTTTTGCATGCGCTTACGTATAGTGGTACAGAGACTGGACTAGTGTTTGGGTGCAGTTGTGATTAAGATCAACATTTATTACCTTCTATTGTATTGAAAATGCTATACACACCGAAAACAACATATTAACATGTTTTATAAGTTTCACGTTTGTTATTGATGCTCCATTGATGCTCCCTTTGCTCTCCATGTTAAGTTGCTCCCCCTTCAGAGTGCTATCACAACACTAATGAAACCACTGCACATTGAATCAAGTTTGTGAAATCGTTGTGCACAGTTTTGTATTCTGATTTTGTACATTTATAGAGAATTGTCATATGGGAGCACGGGTGATGTAGGCTTCTGGGCTGAGCATTGGAAAATCTTACAGCTAATCGTAATCAAAACCCTAAGTTCAAATAGAGCCCAGAAGAGATCGCAAAATTACTCAAACATGCGTGGATGACACCCAGAACCTCCTCAGGTATGGTTTTGATGAGGGATCAAAGTTACAACAGGTAACAGGTAGCCAATTTTGCACAATACCGCAGAACCAACCAATTGGAGCTGTTAGTTACACTGATACTTGCTAAAAACTTCACTTCAATGACTAAAATATTATATATTGTATTATACTGTAAAAATTTTTGTCAATGTTGATTTATGTTATTTCATCTCAAACTGTAAAAATGTAATAAAACTAATTGTAATGACTAAAATCACCGTCTAATTAATCCGGGGCCAGGTCACAGGAGCAGTAGTTAAAAGCAAAGACTGACTTCCCCCACCCCAAAGTACTGCTGTTAACAAAAATAAATGAATGGAACAGTCAGAGGCAAGATACAAGCCCCAGTTTTTTCAATAAAGGCCCGAGCCCATTCACACGAACTATATACAAACTCCACTCCAGTTTCCAGTTTTTCCTCTAGGCTTGATTACCGGGGCCAGGTCACAGGAGCAGTAACATTTTCTTTTGAAACATTAGATTTTGTCAACTTGAACTGCTAAAACTAGAACACAAAATAAAAACAATCTTGTAACTATTAACACTGCCTAAATCCCAACCAGAGTTTCATTTCATTCATGCATATTTAGGACAGTTTACTGTAAAAGACATCGGTTCAGGGTTAGGCAAATCAGTTAGTGTAAGTTTACTTAGTGGTGGGCAGAGGCTGAAATTGACACACAGTGGCACAAATTGACAGCCTCCCTTCTGTTACTCAACCCCAAGGCAGCTGTGACTATAGAAGTAGCACACCGCCATCAAATATAGACTTTTGGGACAATAATGTTGACTTGAGCATATGTTAAAGAGGAGCATTTTTTTTAAATTTCTCTCATGTTATAAATTTTAGACTTAATCTTGTAAATTTATTTCAAAGGTTGAGAGGCAAAAGTAGAAAGCTGTAATTGGAAGACAGCGACAGACACAAAGTTGGCCACAAGGAACCAATACAGTCTTTGTGGGTTGACTTTTGCAATTCCTTTAGAGTTTATTGAGTGAAAATGCGGCGCTTAAATCCCATCCAATCCTCTGTACCGTTCTGTAAACTACTGTACAAGTCATAAGGTTCCAATTGATTTGTTTCTTTGCAAATCGGCGCGTGTATTGGTGATGAGATCTGCCTAAACACAGGGGAAATTACTCCATGTTCCTCTTTGAAGAAAACATACGGTTTAAGACACAATACTTATTATAATATTAGCAGCACGCAGTCGAAGCACTTTGCCTGATATTACCGACAGAAACTAAAATCCTCCTTAATGCATGAAGGCAGAACGTGATTGTCGAGATTATTAAACGCACGCAATTTTCAACTTGGTTTGACAATACTGGAGGCTCTGTGCAAGAACAATTGGAACTGTATGCTCCGGTTTCCGTTCGGCGTTAATGAAGACTCGAGCACACCGCACTGAACAAAGATGTTTTAATTTGTGTTGAGGATGCGCTTGCCGTTGTGATCTGAGGATGTGGTAAGTAGAAAAATATTGTGTTGAACTTGAACTGAGGATGTTCTATGTCAAATACAACTTTTAATAACTAAATATTGTTATTGTTGAAATTTAGATGATCAGACAATATACACTGACTAGACAAAAAAAAAAAAAGTCACCACCAAAAAAAAAGGTCACACACTATATAATATTTGGTTGTTCCGCCTTTAGTTTTGATTACGGCACATTCACTGTGGCATTGTTTGGATAAGCTTCTGCAATGTCACAAGATTTATTTCCATCCAGTGCTGTATCAACTTTTACACCAAGATCTTGCATTGATGATGGTCGAGTCTGACCCTGCACAAAAGCTTCTCCAGCACATCCCAAAAATTCTCGATGGGGTTAAGGTCTGGACCCTGTGGTGGCCAATCCATGTGTGAAAATGATGTCTCGTGCTCCCTGAACCACTCTTTCACAATGTGAGCCTGATGAATCCTGGCATTGTCATCTTGGCACATGTCCCGTGCCATCAGGGAAGAAAAAATCCACTGATGGAATAACCTGGTCATTGAGTATATTCAGGTCGTCAGCTGACCTCATTCTTTGAGCACAGACTGTTGCTGAACCTAGACCTGACCAACTGGAAGAGACTTGGACCTATTTGCTTAGTTCAATCTAGGTGGCGACTTTTTTTTGGCCAGGCATTGTACTTTACCATAGATATTTATGTAATAAAACTTATTTTATAGTAGTCACATGATGCAGATATGACATGACTGATGAGAGTTCATAACCTCCTTCATGTATCTAGTTTAAGTGACAGTATGTTTGTATTTAGTATGGTTTGGTCCATCGTCCATGTCTCATATGGCCTAGTTTGCTTGAGATTACCTTAGGACGATTATATCAGGTGAACACCAGTCTTTGGTGTTACCCAGAGGGACAACAGCCTCTTGACAGTCTTCATTAAGCCAAATAAGACACTGGTCGACTCACCCTCATGATGCCCGCACACTCTTGACAAATACACTTGACGTGCTTCAACAGTAACAGTGCGGCACCTAACAACACAATTACCAAGGCACGGTATATAACTTTTAATAACTTTTTTCTTTTTTTGACAAAAAATAGACTAAAATAAAAGCTTTTTTTTTTTGCATACGGATGTTTTTATAGCACAGAAAAACCTGTGTCCTCACTCTGAGCAGGCTTGCATCTCCACAAACCTGACTCTTATTTGGCTTAGAGGAGGACCTTCTCCTGCTAGTTTCCATGGAAATGTTTTTGGCTATAATCTTCCACAGTCTGGCATAAAACTCATCTATCTCCAGGGAGAATGTTGTGCAGTATGGTTTAACTTTCTATTTCCATTGAATCATGCAGTTGACTTTCCATCCCCAGAAAGTGAATTACTAACACTTTAAACATTACCACCAAAATATTAACCGTTGCGAGACATGTAGGTGTGGACGTCTTCCATGAAACTTCCATGTAATATGATCGGTCATGTTGGTGTTGGTACTGGAAACATGTTTGAATACCTGTGACAAGACCAAACCATATGTCGATGAGAGGAAAAAAACTCCTCCAGGAATTGTCAATATCTAATAATTCACAGGAAAAATCTACCTTTTTCATATATTATGTCTCGCCTTAATAAAAACTGTATCATTTCACTGTTCCATTGATGTTTTACATGTGAGAACACAATTCAAGGCCACTTCCACACTGCACCAGAGCTCAATCCATGCAATCATTCCTCATAATCTATAAACTGTCTCCTGTTAAAGACCTACACACAGGGACTTGATTCAAGCTATAGCTGAAAATGTATTTTGTTATTTAACGTCAAAGTTTCCACCTAATAAATAGTATTGTATTAGAATGACTCACAGTGGATTATGAATTTTAATTAAAATTACCCATTATTACTATTCCATTGACTTCTTATTTATATTTTTAAAGAAACCTGCAGTCAGTACTACTTAAATGACATTTCCCATATCAAACAAATATTTCAAGTCTTGTTTCTGCAGTGAAATACTGTGGTGCAGTACAAGCCTAACCTAACCCACTTCTTTGCTCTGCTATAGAAGCTGCTGTGCCCTCGGTGTGTTGTCAAGGTCAGGGGCTGATGGGTAAATGGGCAGCGAGCGGCTCAGGTAATGAGTTTGGAATGGCATTAGATCAGCACGGGGCTCACACTCACAGCCGAATCACCACAGAACAGCTCATGGTAATGAAAATGTACTCACCACAGAGGAGGCAGACTGGAGGGCTGTGCCGGACTGCAAAGTGTGCACGCTAGCTGGATATACTTCACTTATTAAAATATGAAGTCTACAAACTGTTATGAAGAGAAAAACATATGCATCAAGTATGAATTCAAACATAAAGCAAAAAAGTTGTGGTCAGTTAATGCTTTTGCCAATGCATAATATTACATTCTGTTACACCATACAATAATAATATTTATGTGACTGGGAGTTCAAACTTAAAAGACTGTGCTTCAATTTAAGTTAAAGATGCACCATGATAACCTGACTCATGCCAGATTAATATGTGTAGCAGTCTGAAGTGAGTTCTACACATTTAGTAATAATAGCTCTAGCGATCGGAAAAAGGCAGAATGTCACAATGAATATTTCAATGTGATTGGTCAAAGTGTCACAACAGCAGAACAAGCCAAAAAAGCCAAATTTTTGTTACATCCAGTTGAGAGAAAAGTTCATCTTCCCGGTCCACAAAAGCGCAAGGTGCTTTCCTCTCCCCTCTGTTTTTTCACAAAGTAGTCTGTATCTTCAATAAATTAGGCTGAAGTACATCTGTCGTTGTCACCATGTTTTTTTATTTTTTATTTTTTGGTTCAAATTACCTGAAATTGAAATAATACAATATAAGAGATGTTTTTGTTTTTAATAACTTCAATATGATAGTTTCCCTTTAACAAAAAAAAAAAAAAATACAAGATAAATGTAATGACATACTGTGGAATATTCCTGATATATGGTAAGAGAAACCTTCAAACTCTTCTTGCCCCGGTCACATGAGTCGCACTTAACTGCGTTTGAGTTGGGTCTGTTTGCTTACATCATAAACTTTTTTTCTGGTTTACATGATCGTTTAGTTCTGTATTCTGTATTTGCCCTCCTGTCTCGCCCCCAGCCCTTCCCTCTCGCTCTGCAGCCTTATCATGTCTCACCTATGAATGACATATTCTTTTCAACGGCCACCAGACTCCTCCCACCCCCTCGTACCCCTCTCCATCTCCGCTCCATCTCTGCTCCACCACAGAAAGCTTGTTTACCCATGAGCCAGTGGGGCCCTCTGATTGCCATCCCAGAGGTAATGGCCAAAAGGATTGGACCGATCAATACCCATCTGCAGCCGCTCCTGGTGCAATAACACTCAATAGGAAAACCCATTTACTTTTACTTACCTTTGCTTTATTTTGTTTTACAATAAGGTGATGAAGACGCGATCGGGCTTGGCAGTGGCGTGCAGTTATGGATCCGTGCGGCGGCGTTTTATTGAAAAGTGAGTGCAACAGCAATAAAAAACAGGCCCGAAGAGCAGGAGGCCGAATGTAGCAGAGTGGTCAATGCTGCGATCATGTGACCACACTCTGTTGCCTGGTTTGACCTTGGTGGTGTATCATCGTAGGGTTAGTCTGAAAGCCAAACCATGATGACGCCGATATGTGGGTAATTCCACTTTATGACTTATGGTTTATGGTTTGCTGAAAACAGGGTATACTAAAACTAGAATGAAGTTACTTATTTGAGGAGGCGCTGTTGTTGTGCATCGCTGTTGTTAGTATTACGCTGTGGTCTCTCTTGTGAAAAGCACTTGTAAACTCATCACTGTGAATAATTAGGATGTTCGGAATACATAAAGCAAGAAGAAATAACTTTGGAGCTCTTAGGGTCAAAATAAAGCTGGTGTGTGCTGTTTGTATCTAATTCTAAAACATTTTTATCATCCACAAACCAAGAAGTAAGGCTGGTGCACTGTTAGCATGCTAGTGACCTCCAAACAGCGCCCTGGCCTCTGAAATACGCTTATTATAAACCCATAGGATGCTTAGAATGTGTTCAAAAAGTGAGGAACACGTTTGGACCATTACAAACTGCATAAAATGAACTAGTTCTGTTTTTCATGTTTTTAAGTAAAAATCAAAATCTTTAAGGATTAGAAAGTTGCTTTATGAGTTTGTACATGAGTTTGTCTTAGGCTCAAATTTATTTTGTGATCCTTTGCAAAGCTCCAGGGATATCTCTTTACTTTGGTACCACACTGACTCAATCCACATATTTGTCAGATTTATAAAACTCTTTCGCCAACAAAAGCGGATTGTACGATCGAACAGGGCCATTGCAAGCTTTACAGTCACTACTCACATTATTACTACTACTAAATCTACTACTACTACAACTATTACTACTACTACCCTGCTACCTCTACTGTAGGCCTTCTATTGCATCTACTAGTGTTACAACCACTACAGCCACTATTACTACTACTACTACTACTACTACTACTACTACTACTGCTAGTTCTACTACTACTACTAGTTCTACCAAAGTACTTCTATTGCCTCTACTAGCGCTACAACCACTAAAGCTACTACTACTGCTACTGCTGCTACTACTACTACTACTACTACTGCTACTACTACCTCTACCATAGGACTTCTATTGCATCTACTAGTGCTACAACTACTACAGCCACTATTACTACTACTAGTACTGCTACTACTACTACTACTAGTTCTACCAAAGTACTTCTATTGCCTCTACTAGCGCTACAACCACTAAAGCTACTACTACTGCTACTACTACTACTACTACTACTACTACTACTACTACTGTATCTCTGCTACTTCTACTATAGGCCTTCTATTGTATTTACTAGTCATACAACTACTAAAGCTACTACTACTACCATACTACTTCTATCGCGTCTACTACCTCTACTATAGGCCTTCTACAGTATTTACTAGTCATACAACTACTAACTACTGCTACTACTACTACTGCTACTACTTCTACTGCTTCTATCGCGTCTACTAGTGCTACAACCACTATAGCCACTACTGTACTAGTACTGCTTCTAGGCCTGCTGATACTGTTGCAGCTTCCCTCTCCTCACAGATATGCCACTCTCTGGTGTTATAGTGGATGATTCAGAGCTGACAGAGTTTACAAGTGCTGGACTGATGGTTCGATTCCTGCTCGTTGCTTCCTCTCTCCATGATGATAATCACCAGCATGATCTGTACAGCAGAGGAGGAAAACTGACAGAGACGTGACTGATGCAAAACTGGTCAGTACTGGTGCTACTGTTATTGTCTAGTATTATTATGTCATAGAGTTAACAAAAAAAAGGTAATAATGAAGAAAATTTTCTTTTATATTATGCAAAATTGACTAGTGTGAGCTTTAGTACGTTACTTCATCATAAACATACCTTGAATTGTGTTCTCCAAAGCTCAAAATGCTCTGTTCCACCTTGTGATGTCATGAAGTGGTAGTTTTCAAGTTAACAGCTGCTTTTTACAGTTTGTTCAGTAGCGATGAGCAATTCCAGGGATGAAATTATCTAAATGATTCTAGTGAAAGTGTATGAATTTTAATAGCAGAGTTGAGCACTTCCTGTATTACCACATGATGACATCACAAGGTGGAACTGAGTGTTGTCCGTTTGAGAGAAGAACTCAGTCTTAATATGCAGGTTTTGTGTGTCAACTCCAGGTGTGTTTGTGATGAGGAAAGCACATTATAACACAGATCAGAAAACAGCGTAATAAAATAATGGTATATTATAATGGTATATTGTCATGTACTTTCAAAACTTTTAATGCATACCTTGAACACCTTGTCTATTGTCTGTCTCTCAAACTCCACCCCTTTCCAAATTCCCTTTACCTTTTGACCCCTGAACGCCGCGCTGTAACACTAGCCCCCCCTCAGTACCAGCCCGTCTCGCCTGTAGCATCAATACGGTGTTTTCTAATGTGCAAATTATATATTTTTCCATGGAAACTCATTAAAGCTGCAAAACACAGCGGGTTTTTATTAGGCCGGGGACTTTCATCTTTGGGAGCGTATTAAATATCCAACCAAATAGTCCATCAAGGGCCCGAGCCTGCATCGCGTGACAGGCTCTGATGCTCTAAGGCCGGGGAAGTGGACGTGACGCGATGCCCCCGCCGTACGCGCCCAAAAAACGCTTTATTAGTATTTGCTTTATTTTGGGCGGGTAAGCTAGCAGCAGACGGAGCACGTTAGCACAATGTCCGGATTGTTCAGGCAGCACGCGAGGACACACTGCAAAAAATGAAATATTGATGAGTTGAAATGGTCTTAATTTGAGCGTCTAGGATTTGTTTAGACTCGTGCTCTTAACTTATTCTAACGATTTTGCAAGTGTGGAAGATATTTTGACGCATGGTGCAACAAAGGGATATTATCTGAACCCAAAATATGAAGTTGCATAGAAGTAGCTCAAATTATGTTATGTTTCTATTTCTAATTTAGTCAGATCAGTTACTTTGTTGTTTCTGTATCGGTTCTGAAGTGGATTTATTTTATTTACTTTTTTTTTAATGTTTTTTTTTTTTTTTTGTGAATTATATCTGCATAGTCAAAAGTTTGGACTCGAGCACTCATTCATTGTTGTTTTTCTCTATATTTACTACTTTACACATTTGATATACATACAGAAGACATCAAATATATGAAGCAATATGAATGGAATTATGTAGCAAAGAAAAAAGTGAAATAACATTTTTTTTTCATGGTTTTCAGTTCAAGCTGTGCCATGTCAGGATCAAGGAAAGCAGGGATCAACGCAAAATGATGCGTATTTTTCAAAATGTAAAATCTTTAACAATTCCGGTGTTATTTTGAGTTTATTTTTAATTGACTATATTCGCATGTGTTATTCATAATTTTGATGTTTTCAGTGAGAATCATGAAAATAAAGATGAAATTAAAAAGTGTGTCCAAACATTTTTTTTTACATTTTTACATAACATAAGATGATTTAAGCAAAAAGAATTACATTTAAGAAACTCACCACCGAGGCTGACACTTTAGTACAGTTTAGTTCACAGTTTAGTTCTGATTTAGACTGTTTAGTCCTGGTATAGTCCAGGTTTGGTCCTAGTTTAGTCCCAATTCTGATTTTGTGTTTGAATAAGTGTGAACATAGTCATTTCAGACCTCTCCAATGGTGTATACACCTACTCACGTTAGTCCAAACTCCCCAGCTCAACATTATCAGACTAACCCTCATCATTTTCACCTCCGTCTTTTTTGCAGTGCATCTCCAGTCACCTATGGGCCCTCCGCTTTCCATCTGAGCATGTCTAGTGTAGTGTGGGAAAGAACGCTCCATCGCAGTGCCAGGGAGTGGGTCAAATCCTCCGGCAGGCACCCCCAGGCAATCCCTCCTCCTCCTCCTCCTCCTCCTCCTCCTTCCTCCTCCTCTGCAGACACCTCCATGCACTCACACAGCCCGATCTCTGTCTCTGACCGGGGCGGGGGGCAGGGGTGCAGGGTGGGGCGGGGTAAGGGGCGCACTGCTGGTTTCACTTTGACTTTACCCTCTGGGGCCAAAATAATTAAGATCAATATATGAAACTTCAAGATGCTTTTTTGGGAGTTGGCAACGAGGCGGAGGGTGAGGGAAAGAGAACAGGCGTCTTGGTTAATGGGTGTCCTCAGATATGTGTGAATACGATACTAATATTTCAAACTCGATTTCGATACTAAGGAGTAGACCGATACCACGTTGGTAATAAACAGTAGAAAGTGATTTTCAGCATTAAATAATAGTACTTTCTTTTATATTCCCATGTGTCTTATATATGTATAATCCCTCAGTCGTCCAGGTAGGTTCATAGTGGTCCATGGGTGTATACTAGTCTGTGTGTCTTATACTTGTTCTCAAGATCATTCTAAAGCTATTCAGGAAAGGTTCATTTCATTTGTCCTGATTTTTTTAGTATTGATACCTGCTCAAATGAGTATTTCGATACTGGTTTTAGAATCAAACTTTTTAACACTATTACACAAACTAACATCTACATCTGCAAGTGTACAAACAAAATATCTCATCTTGATATGTGTAAAACCAGCTAAGTGTCCCAAAAGTTTTTTTTTCCTTCTGAAACTTGGAAGTCTTGTTCTTAATTTAGTTTTGTCAAATGTCAATGTTTCTCAACTGGTTAAAAAGGTCAACTCAGAACTGCATTAAAATGTAAAAAAAAGAAAGAATATTACCAAGCAGCACAATTGAAATACATCTATTGCTGGTGTAATCCATACTACAGTGGTAAGTGGAGAGATATAGAAGTACGAAACTTGGGGATACCTATTCAACACCTTCTCGGGGATAAAGATGCATATGAAAAAAATAAAAGCCAGCTTGATCAGATAACTAAACACACATTGGAAATTTGGTTCAAATATCTTCGAACAAGCAAAATTCAAAATCATGCAAAAAAATTAAAATGGATAGCATATGATGACAAATTTAAACCAGCTAAACTTGATCAAAGCTTTAAAAACTGGACAACCAAAGGAATTACAGCTTGGTGTTCACTGGAAAACAATGGGAGGCTGGAGAGTTTCCAAGGTTTGACACAAAAATACCAACTTACAAAACAGGACTTTTTTCGCTATCTACAGATGAGGGAATACTATAGGAAAGAAATACAAGGGGAACCCTCCATGGGCGAGAGCAACGTGATTCAAATAATGACTAAGGCTTACAGGGATAGCAATACTAGAATAATTTCAGTAATATATAAAGCCATGCTAAACAAAGATAAACATACAACCCAAAAAGTAAAGTCAAAATGGGAAAAAGAGTTTGAGATTGAAATTGGGGATGAAGATTGGCTAAACATGTGGAGGGCCCATCATACAACCACCAGCTCTCGGGCATGGAGGGAATTTGCCTGGAAAAATCTGATTCGTTTTTTTCTTACACCTCAGCTGAAAAGTAAACAATTACAGACACCTCAGGAATGTTGGAGAGAATGCGGGGAAATTAATGTTGACCACTCACATATATTTTGGAAATGCTCAAAAATTGTGGAATTTTGGAAAAATGTGTGTAAAGTGATAAGTGAAGTACTGGGATATACAATAGTATGGAAACCAGAAATTCTGTACCTATGCAACTTTCAGGAGGACAGTATCAGTGAAGGTGATAAATACCTGGTAAAGGTGATGTTGATAGCAGCTAAAAAATGTATAACGAGGAAATGGGGGACGAACGTAACACCAACTAAGGATCAATGGAGAGCAACGATGGAAGACATATTTTGTGATGGAAAAACTTACTTACACACAGAATGAGACTACAGGAGCCACAAATGAACAAAAAATGGGAAAAATGGACATTATTTAAGCAAAGAGACTAAGAAGGTGCTACCCGGACTTGTTGATTGTTGATTGTTTTATGTTTTGTGTAAAAAGTTTATATGTTACAAAAATGAATAAAAATTTAAGTTACAAAAAAAAAAAAAAAAAATGTAAAAAAAAAAAAAAAAAAAACCTAAAAAAACCCAAAACTATTCAAATCATATAACTGCAATGTATGGAAAAAAGAGATTTGATTTTTTTTCTCCTTTTTTTTTTTTCCAAATTGTTTAGACCTACTCTACCAGTCAAAAGTATGAACACACACATTTATGTTTTGTTTTTATTGAGTATTTACATTGTAGATTCCCAGCGTAGGCATCAAAACTATGAATGACACATATGGAATGTAGTAAAGAAAACTCAAAATAACTCCAAACTTGTTTCAGATTTTTGATTTTGAAAAATATCCACCCTTTGCTTTGATCAGGTGGTATTATTCGACCCTGACATGGCACAACTGTGAAGCGAAAACCATTTCAGGAGACTTTATTGTGAAGCTCAATGAGAGAAGGACAAGTGTTTGCAGCAGTGTGAACAAAGGATGAATTTGGGATTTTAATAATAATTTAACATAATTCCATATATCTTACTTCATATATTTGATGTCTTTCGTGTTTATTTAAAAAGTGGAAAGTTTGATTGGTAGTATAAAAGAGCTATTTTTTTTTTTTTTTATTATTATCAAAATTGGCAGGAGAGTAGTGTTCATGATATAATATGAATGCATTAGACTTACTTCTAAAGCCACAGCTGCTCTGGGGGAGACAGACAAAAGCATGTGTCAGTTTGCACCATCGGGCTCTCCAACCACCCTCACCAACACTCACGCACACTCCATGTTCATACTAGGATATGTTAGAAACAACAACATACATACATACACACACACACACACACACACACATATATAAAACATAAAAAATATATATATAATTAATGTGTTGGTCATCTGTAGAAGCTGGAATTGCAGCGCCAACCTGTGGACCACTCAACCAATAGTGTTTATTTCGAGAGTGGGATTCGAACCGTCAACCTTTAGATCAGTCGACAAAAACTCTACCAGCCAAGCTTATTTCTCTTTGAATATATTTTATACTTTAGGTCACATCAACAACAATAATAGACAAAAATTTACACAAACTGACTCATGTGAGCTTTAATTCGTGTTATAATGTTGTAATCTCCTCAAAAACATACCTGGAATTGTGTTTTGTTTCATTCACACATGTTTGAGTAAGTCTTTATTATTAGTCTGTAGCTCTCCAAAATGCTCTGTTTCACCTGATGATGTCATGTGGTAATTTTCAGGTTAACAGGTGGGAGTCTGTAAATGTTTGGCATTTTGTTACGCTGGCCGGCTGGCGGATTAGCATTTTATTATTTCCCTTTTTTTTAAGCAAATGTTTATTTTTGACCTTTGTATTATTTGATTATCAGGTTAGGGCTAGGTTTAGGAAAAGATAATTTGGTTAAGTTTAAGGCTTTGGGACATGGAAAGCTAGTCCCACCCTGTAACGACATGCCGAACATTCAGGGAGTCACGTTAACAGCTCCTTTTACATTAAGTTCATCAGTCAAAAATGAAGTTTATCAGTCAAAAACTCCAGGGTGAGAAAAGTGTTAAAATATGACAAAGAGACACGTACTGTATAGATTCAGATGTGAGTTCAGGTCTGGAGTGACAGCGGTCCATTACATTCTCACCACCCCCCTGTCCTCCTCCTCAGGGTCACCTTCAGGAGGATTCTGCCCGTCAGCCTGCTCCCCATCAGCCATTTGTTCAGCCAATTCCAGCTGGGATAGATACAAGAGGAGTGGAGAGGTGTCCCAAGCCCCCGGCCGCTGCCTGCTCGTGTCCCATTTATTTTACTCCAGCGAAACACACAGAAAGTCTACAGTATAAAAAAATAATAGTAAAAGTGACGTATGACTCAACTTGTATCGACTATTTAAATGCAAAAATACAGAGAGAATCTTACAGCTAACCCAGGAGAGATCACTAAATGACTCAAACATGCATGGATGATATCTAACACTTCTTCAGGCATGTTTTTGAGGCAGGGAACAACATTATAACATGGTAGAAAACTAAAAAAATCAAGTCTTAAATGATAAAAGTTCAGATGATTTATGTAGCACTTGTTAATGCGTTGTTAAAGATTGGATTATTCATTCATTCCACACTCGGTGGTGGTAAGCTGCTACAATCTGATCCCTCCGACCACAGCACAGCACACTCATACAAGACAAGGTGGGTTATGTGTCTTGCATAAGAGCACAACGACAGTATGAGTTGCTTTAGTCTGACCGCTCAAAACACTTTACAACAACAGAAAAGAAAATGGCAAAAAAGTAAAAAAAAAACCCCAAAAAAACATTCAACATTAAAAGGTCAAAGTGACGCTTCTGTGATACGGCTCTATATTAGTGGCATCAAATATTGATACCAACAGGGAAAAGTATTGATTCTCATGAAAAAGCATAGATTTATTATTTTTTGTGTTTTTAAATAATACTTTGGTGAATTTTTAGTCAGACTGCTCCAAACACTTTACAACAACAGTACAAAAAAAAAAAAAAAAAAAAAAAAAAGATGGCAAAAAAGTAAAACAAAAAAACAAACATACAAAAAGTCCAAATGACACCTTCTGTGATATGGCTCTATATTAGATATAATATTAGATTAGATATAATTGATATTGGTATAATATCGATATCATTATGGAAAAGTATTGGTTTTCATGAAAAAACTGATTTTTTTTTTTTTTTTATATTTTGGTGAATTTTTAGTCTGACTGCTCCAAACACTTTATAACAACTGTGAAAAAAAAAAAAAAAAAATAAAATAAATAAAAAATAAATAACGCCCTGTGATATGGCTTTATATTAGTGGTATCAAATATCGATACCAACAGGGAAAAATATCGGTTCTCATAAAAAACACTCTTTTTTTTTTTTTTATTTTTTTTTAATAATATTTTGGTGAAGCTTACATTAGAGAGAGATACATTACATCAAGCATACATTTAGTTTGTTTGCTCATATATCACAATTTTGAATCAGTTCAAGCCAAAGTTAATGACTCCAAGGGCAAAATTCTTTATAACATTTTAACACAAAACTCACTATATACATATCACATATCGATATCGTCTTGATACCGCGATCCTTTAGATATTTTTACTTTATATCAAAACGAAAACGAAGCTCACCGTCAAACTGTCCATCACTACTCTGCACGAGAAAGGCCGTAGCGATAAATTCATTACATTCAATAACCGCAAATAGTCCTGGGTCACCTCACATACCCCCCGCCGCCCGCGCTCCCGCCCACGTGGCGTGCGTCGGACATGGGTTGGCTGTGTGGGGTCAGTCGGGGTAAATGTGGAAACAATGGGGCTCTTGGATGGACCATGAATTGAGACTGTTCCGGACCTTCTAGGGGGAGATGGCGAGGCGACAAGAGTGCGAGCAGCTGCTACGGACTCGGGCGTTTGGATCAGCACGTTTTACACTTTCACACCAGCCCTGGCCCTGTACGAGCTTGTGGGCTACTTTGTCAGACATTTTTATAGAGTTTGACCAGAGAGGAAACAATGGAAAGCCACCTCCCAGGCGTTTGATATTTCACAATGATGGAATGGAACGCTTTTGAAACTGAGTCAGAGTTGGCGAAGAGGCGGTGTTTTATTAGATAACTGATCTAACTTCTATGCGCAATATTTATAAAGGTGACCTATACATTTCAACTGCTTCAAACTCAATTTTAAAAGTCAGTCTTATGGAAAAATGGCAGCAGTGATTCAGTGGTTAAAATGTTACACTTTTATGAAGGTATTCTGATTCTGTATTTTGTAGTGTATTCTGTTACATAGTCCAATCAGCGTACCGTCTTCTGCACACTTAAAGAGCCCATATTATACTATTTTCTGATCTATGTCTATGTTCTTTACTCGTCAAAGACATATGCAGTGTCTTGTTTAGTTTTATTTCTTTCTCTGTCTCTTTTTTGTGTGTATTTTGTCTGTATTTGATCTCCGTTCATCTTCACTAGAATCATTTGGATGATTTCCCTACCTGAAATGACCAAACTCTACTGATCTAAAGGTACAAACGTAGCTGTCAACTTAAAAACGACCACTTCATGACATCACAAGGTGGAGCAGAGCATTTTGAGATTTGGCGATGTAAGACAGAGTAAGAATAAAGTGTTACTCAAACATTCCTGAATTAAAATGTTTTAGATGAGGTAACGATGTTCTAATATGACTAAAAGTTCACAAGAGAGTCAATTTTGCATAATATACCATTAAAATACTAAAATACTTTCAAAACCTCCAACGTCGCAGCCAATCACGTGTGTGGTAGATCTGTTCTGGACAGAAGAGTGACGGGTGAAGCTGCTGTCGGCCTCTGCAGTTCATCGCTCCCTGTGTGTGGGATTTTTAGCCCCATGAGTCACGCTATTTGCTGTAGGTTGACCCCAACAGCCACGTTAGAGCCCATTATAGTGTAAAAACGTGTCACTGGATTACAAATAGCGATGTGACATTTGTGATGAGTCGGCTCTTTTGAACGGTTCCTTAGTCTGAACGCTTGGAAGTAAGCTCGGATCACATTTTTTTTAAAAGAATCAAATCTTTTTCTTTCTAATTTTTATGCATTTTTCGACTGATTAACGCTGGACCAACACAAGAATTATCACAGAAGCAGAGCAGGCGACACGAGTGAGAGCTTTGTGCACCGAAACTCACATGCAGCATCATATTAACAGTTAATTTTAAAATTATAATTATTGTAGTGGAACATTTTGTTTAGATTTTCTATCATTTCAAAGGGTAAGCACACTTCCACGCTTAGTTTGAACTATTTCAAACACATCTGAGCCTTGGTCTTCTTCTGTCAGTGATTAGTTGTAGATAAAATGACATTGGCTTCTGTCATATAAATAAATAATAAAAGAGCCAGTCTTCTGAACACTTCCTTGAAAGGAACACATCCAAAAGATTCGGGTCCCATAAAGGAGTCGAAAGTCCTATCACTAGTTACAAACAGGTTTTTCTGCTTGTTTCATTGTTACACATTTATTTATATCACTGCCTTAAGAAATCAAACTTACACACTTAACCACAAGACCTGTGTTTTCTACTTTTCTCACTAACACTGCCTATTTCGAAACTTAAATTGCATAGTTAATGTACCTTCATATATTCCTTTGATTTCAGGAAAGTATCTTTTTTTCTGAATGCCAAACAGTCACTCAAAATGACCATTTTTTTCAAGTACACATACTTTGGTAACTTCCCAACAATGTCGACCACGTTCCGACCAGTCCATTTTTCACATGCACCTGTAAAGGGTTTGATAATGTACTTTACTCATTCATTCATAGGCAAAAAATTAATGAAAAGAAGAGCATGGGGTTAATATGAAATTCCATATGCTTCACACAGCCCTCAAATGTAATAACAGAATATAACACTTACAATAGATTCATGTAAAAGTAAGCTTCACTTCTGTCTTAGATTCCTTGGTGTGTTATAGATGGCAATTCAAAGAGCACATTTGTTCTGCATAACGTGAGGTAATTCACTTTTTTCAAACATAATCCATCATACATTCATAAAACGTGCCTGTACATCCTAACCAAGTCTTGTCTTGGTAAAGCAAAAAAGTAAACGGACTGTAAAGGAGTAAAAGTGCAGAAATACACAACTTTTTTTTTTTTTTATTTATACCTCATTGTGTTTTTTATTGCTTTTCTTATTATTCCAATTGAAATCTCTTTGTAGTTTTGGTAAATTGTCACATTTGCATATAGCTCTTTTCCACCTTCAAAGCACTTTACATCAAGGAACCGCTCATCCATTCGCACACACATTCATCCGGACAGTGTCTTGCCCAAGGACACAACAACAGGATTCATCTGCGGGAGCTGGAATCACACCGCCAACCTTTGGGTTACTGGTTCTGGCCGCTCTCCCAGTGGTGTTTATGTCGAAGGCAGGTTTCGAACTGCTGACCTTCAGATCAAAGTACGAACACTCTTAACAATTGAGCTACTGTTTTGTAAGTAGTTTTGTACTTCTACTCAATAATAATACTTCTACTCGATAATTAAGCCACATTCAAATGGAAATGTGGTTATTATTGTTATTTTTTTAATTGTACAAAAAGTCTGTACTGTAAAATTATCCACAAAAGTGCAGAATTATGTAGTTTTGCTTTTTGTTTTACTATTCACTACATACTCGATATCCAAATTTTGCATAGAGTTACTTTGCACATGTCTGCACTCTTCTATTCTCCTGAAACCAATTCTTTAATGTCGTCTTGTTTAGTCTACCCTATATATTTATCTTTACACATTAGCGTAGCCCTTTCCTACTGCTATTCAATCACCGGAGCCCATGCTTACTATGATACTGCCCTCTCTGTAACGCTATATCTCCTGCTGCTTTAGAGGTCTCTGCACAGAATCCATCCACCAATCCTTTCAGAAGTACCGGGACTAGCGCGCTAATTGCCCATAGCTCCTCACTCATCAGCGGATTGGACTGTTGTTGTTCCATTAGCTGCGCAATGCATCCTTTATCTGTTATTATGATGTGGCTAAATGCTAGACAAGTTGAAGCATAGAATAATAGGGATAGACATTTGGCGTTATATTTCACCATTAAAGGTCCTATATTACTCAAAATTGACTCTTGTGAGCTTTAAGCCATGTCAAAAACATACGGAGATTTGTGCTTTGTTTAATTTACACATGTTAGATTAACCATATTATTAGTTTGTCTACATCTCCAAAGCTCAAAATGCTCTGTTTCACCTTGTGATGTCATGAAGTGGTGGTTTTCAAGTTAACAGCTACATTGTATTCTTAGTTCAGTAGAGATTATATTTACAGGGGCAATTCCAGAGTCGACATCATCCAAATTATTCTAGTGCAGGTGAAGGTGAAGTGAAGGTGTATGGAGTTTAAAAACACAGTGCAGGACTTCCTGTATTACCACATGACATCACAAGGTGGAAGAGGATGTGTTTTTTTTGTTTCAGTTTGTGTTAAACGTGTGAAGGAAACACAACACAACTCCAGGTCTGTTTGTGATGAGGACACAACATTATAACATAGATCAGAAAATAGTGTAATGTGGGCCCTTTAAGTCTTTTCTATTACTATTGAAGAAAATCAGATTATATTATATGATTTTTATATGCAAATTTTTTATTTTTATTTATTTTTTTATTGTTTTTGTCTGTACTTAAAAATTTACAAAAATAAGTTACGAACTACACGCATTTTTATTTATTTTCTTTTTTATTATTATTTTTTTATTGTTAATTCCTTTTGTAGTTTTTAATAATTGACTATATAGGCAACTCAAATAATTTTTGGATAGCCTACAAAACAACAATACTGATATTACCTCCTTTGCCTACTTTAAAAAAAAAGATCTATTCCAGTCAATGAAATTCAAAGTACTCACCCATTTTCTAGTCGCTCTGTCTTAACATATACACCACAACGGGCCTATGTAGTTAGCTTGAAGCATTAGCATAGTCCTATTACTATTGAAACATTGAAGCACCATAATACTAGCCTATCTGTAACGCTATATCTCCTGCTTAGAGGACTCTGCACAGTATCCATCCGCCAATCCTTTCAGAAGTACCAGGACTTGCGTGCTAATTGCTCTTAGCTCCTCACTCATCAGCGGATTGGACTGTTGTTGTTACATTAGCTGCATATTAACCTGCGACAGCCATCCACAATGCACCTTTATCTGTTATTATGATCCGGCTAAAGCGCACGGAGGCTAGGGGAGCTTGAGCAGTTCACTTCCATACTCAGTAATTCTGCCGGAGCCCCTTTAGTCAGCGCGGACTAAATCCCCGGTTAGAGCAGCAGGCCGGACTGATCCCACACTGGATCTGCCTTTATCTCTCTTGCAAATCTGCTGCCACATGACGGGGTTAGCTAGGCGCAACGTAGCCCGCGCTCAGGCTGACACAGTGACAGTACCTGCACGGGCTGCCATAAGACACTCGTGGTGTACAGCGTTAGGGGCATGGTTCGGTGTATAGAGAGGTAATGGGAAACGGCAAATGGAAAACTTAATGCGGTAGATAGATAAATACGAATGAGATTATTCTATTTAATTAAGGGAACTTCTAATAACAGATCAGATATTTTATGAACAAAAATGCATGTTAATAATAATAATAATTAATTGAATAATGATTAAGAATTCTGGGATAAACTTCACTCCATCATTTCTTTGATATTTGAGCCAAATTTAACTGATGCCAGTACAGATGTAATGAATACGCAACTCTTGAGGTCAAAATAGGTTGACTGCGTGTTGTTTGCATCCAATTAGATTAGCATTTCATTCTCAGATAAGCAGGAAGTGCAAAATAGCATGCAATTTTTTGTTTAGCTTTAGCTGTTTAGCGTTCCATCAGAAATTGCATTGCTTTTGATTTTATATTGTCAAATCAAACAATTTGAAACATTTACATTAGAAAATTACCCGAAGAATAGGCTGCAGGACGTCTTTAAAATGGTGTTTGGATTGAGACTTGTAGTGCAGCCGGTAAATAAGAAGGTTATCTGTTCAAATCCCACCCAAAATTCCATCTGTTTTACATAAATATTTACCTTGAATTTAACTACAAAAGGTCAAGGTCACTAAACGTTCAAGTTCTATGTCACCAATGTATTTTCAGTGAGTCGTGAATCCAGCAAAAAACAAACAAAAAATCTTTTACTTTAAGCGTCTAGCCAAAAAAATCTGAGAAATACTTTATACCAATACCAAATACTAATAAACCAATGTTGTAACGCAGTTGAAAACCTGATCATTTCCTCTCGTCTCCCACAGATCCGCGCGCTCTCCATTCCCCGTGTCACCCTGTGCGCTAGCCTGTCTGCTAGCTACACGACCGCACCATCTGATCCCGCCTCCAGCTGCCGTCGCTGCTTGCTCATTAAACATTTGGAGAGTCAATACAAATTCCACCGCGCCGCGCATCCTCGGAGCAAACACAGGGGAATACGGTAAGCAAACTCCTCCGTCACCTCCGCCCGACATTACTGTATCAATACAAGAAGGGGTCCGCGTCTAAGGGCCTCATTATCATTATTATATGCTCCGGTTGCCAGATTATTGCTAAATGTCAATGCGAAATATCAACTCCCCAGGTCCGTGAGTAGCAGCATTCTAATCACTCGTGTAGTCAACTTTTGGGCAAACTTTACACAAGATATTTTGAGTGCTCATAAATTCTTGTCACTTTTACCGGCAGTTTTAAGGCTTGTTTACAGGTACAGGGGAGAAAAGGGCAACTGCTATCAACTGGGAAAACGTAATTCCCTAAAGGTCACATATTGCTAGACTTGCGGGGTGCTTTGGAGTGGTAGTTCATGTTTTATAGCGTAAATTATTACTTTATATATGGAAAGATGTGTTCAACGTGTGCATTTCGGTTTCAGTTATTTATAGCGGTATGGAGCTAGCAAAGTGGAGGTTCACAGGGGCGATTCATGCGCTGAACTTAAGAGGGTGAAAAGAGAAACGCAGAAATTGAAATAAATAATGGTATTACAACAGAAGAGGATCACTACGACAGAGCTAAATTTGCTTTAAAGTGACCGTACGCAATTTGTTTGACATATATTTGAGCCAAATTTGTCTTACAGGAGTACAGATGTATTCTATATGCAGCTCTTGAGGTCAAAAGAGGTCCGCTGCGTGTTGTCTGCATCCAATTAGAAAGCATTTCATTCTCAGACAAGCAGGAAGTGCGTGTTAGCATGCAAGTTTTTGTAAGCTTTACCATCATTGCTTATAGACTCATCGCAGTGAATAGGCTGATTTAAGGTAAGTGAGGAATAACTTTGGAGCACTGTAAACCTTTTAAAACTAGTTCTGTTATCTGGTACAGCGTCTTAATGCAAAATGTATTTTTAACAGTTTTTAACCATGTTATAAATATTTTCCCTCTTTATCCTTGTGCATTCAAGACCCCATTGCTCCCCTGTGATTCGTGTGACTTAAAAGAATGATCCACTGGTGTCAAAGATTATAACTATAAAGTGGATAAAAATCATAATATGCCGTCTGTAGGTGCAAAGGAGAACCAGAAACATATGAAGCTATCCATGACTGTCTTCTCCCTGTCTTGGAAGTTAAATCAATTTAAATATAGAAACCCAGAAAAGACACTGTCTTCAAACTGCCACAGTGAGTCCTCCTGAAGGGCATGTGATATTCCCTAGTTCAGGAGCAGACTTTATAACATGAATGCAAAGACATGATGTGCACATGTATCTGTTCATTCAGGGTTTTTTTGTTGGTTTTTTTTGTACAGTTTGCGTAACTGCTTCACTGCACTGATTATGACAGAGCAATACCTGACTATCTATCATCAACAAGCTGCTGCTATAAAGCCACGAGTTTACTTAGCAGATATAAGGAAACCCTTGCCTAGAGCCTCATGCTAAATTATGCCATACATAAAAAATGTTTTGATAGCTATTCTGTTTTATGTAATGATAGCTCAGTGCATACTGTGTGTCCTTGGGCAACACACTTAACCTGCCTTGCCTCTGAGTATGACGGGTGAGTGAGTGGCGGTCAGAGGAGTCAATGGCACAAATTGGCAGCCTTGCTTCTAAAGTTGTAGGAGCTTTAGCCAATGAGTTGGTCAATGTTGTTTTACTTGACTAATTATTTTATTTGGTTTATAAGGATTTATATGAGACAACAGCAGCAAGGAGGAGTGAGTTAGACGAAGATTTGGTATTTTTGGGTATTCTTTATACAAATGCATTGTTTCCTAGTGTGTTTTCAGTATAAATATTTGTTTTTTTGCATGTACTCCTGTACAATTGGTGTTTTGTGAGTGCAGTTTGGGTCAGATATATAGTGATACCTATTAGTTTTGAGAGCTTTTGCCACACCCCCTTTTTAGTCAACTAATCGACTGACAGCATATGTCTTTAAGAATTTTACTTGCTTCCATCAGTCTACCCCAGAACAGCAGAATATGAACAAATCTGAAATTATAAAGCGATTTTGAATGTCTCATAAAGCTCTAGTTGTTATTATTAGGCAGTTGAAAAGTTGGACTAAACCCTTACATTCTCAAAGTAACTATTACTATTATTCAAAATTTCAAAGACTCATTATCCGATTATTTATTTACCAAGTCTCTTTTGTAGTGGCTGTGTTATGAGAGCCCTGGTGCTGCGTGCGATCATGCGCTAGCGTCCATCCCGTTGGGTTTACCCGCCCTCCCTGACGCTTGACCTACTAGTTCCCATGCTGCAGCCTCCTTTCAAAGCCTGTTTATTTTACCCCTCCGAAACACAACACTTCTCCGGTACCGTCCAACATCTCCAGCTGCCCACGCTGGACACACATGCCAATGGTTTGTGTATGTTTGCTCAGATGTTCCGTATTTATTCCATATTACGCATATATCACACATTCCAGACCAAAGCGGCTTTTTATAGTCACGGACTTGACCTCTCTCATCAGTTGAAACAAGATTTAGGAGATAAGGCAACTATTTCACCTTAAGATGAACCGTCTTGAGTGTATGACCCTGGAATGGTACGACCTTCTGGTGTAAAGTTAATAAGTCCAATGTGGGCCAAAATGACCAATATTTATCGAGCTGCTCTCCTTAGAAAGCCCGTTTACTTTTGATCTAATCACATGCTTGCTTTAATCACATTTACAGCAAGCAGACCAAACAAGAGCCCACTCACGGTTCCCACATATTCAGTGACTAGTCCAGGACACTGAAAGACCCTTTAAAAGGGAATTTGTCACTTGTCATCAAGGTCCTTTATTTAAACTTAATAACTTACCTGGGTAAATGATGGGTCAACTAATAAATACGCAAATATTGCACCTTGCGCCCTGTCCAAGGGCTAATGTGTTTATGGAATGTAATTTATTTTTCTTTCACGACAAAGGACAACAAAACATAACTATATTATCTTAAACCATTTATGAATACTGTAAGCTTCAAATTACAATTGACTAGATACTTGGCTAATATGGCAGCAAAAACATCTAGAGTGAAACACATTTTAGAACAGACAAATTAATGTCCCTTAATGATCCCATATTTAATTAGATAAAACATCCAAACAAAATACAGTAAAGCTGCCCAAAGCAAATTTCAAAAGCAGTGTTTGCTGTTGATAGTTAAAAACTAAATAAATTAGTGCCTTATCTGTTATGGATCTGTTATTTCCTTTGTAATTTGTTCCAAAAAGCTTGTAAATGATCAAGAACACAACTTTAAAAACTTAATTCTATAAATCAAAAATAAAATGAAATGCAATTCAAATGGAAAATGTCATTTTGGTTTGCAAATATTTTCCCACAAAATTGTATCATAAAATGTGGTTTTAAAGCTACCATTCATAATAAGACCTGACCCTGATGTATTCTCACATATCACCACTAGATGCTTTCTACGACACTGCTGTCTGATGGTGTGCCAGCTGAAGAAGACATTAGCTTTGATAAACGTATTTTTGAGTTCTTCTCAATTTTTCTTATATCTTTATTTTATAATCTACTATTTTTGCTGCCTTTTTGCAAATTTATACAAAATACATATCAAAATAGGCTTTATATTCAATATTCTAATTTAGCTAAATCATCCATATATTTCTCCTTCCTCTGCGCTGTACATCCCTATGAGCTGTTTTTATCCCTGTTGGTCATTGGCATACAGTACACTCCACTTTCCATTCTCCCTGACCTTTGACCCCGAGCACTTCCAGGCCCCCTCTCCTTGTCTCTGTCCCGTCAGAGGTGAGTCTTTACAGGACAGCAGGGCCTCTGGCTTGAGGTGCCAGACAGTCAACAGCCCAGCACCCCTAAACAAAGTCAACATGGGCTCCAAAGTTAGCCGCGTAGCCTGCCAATCACCCCGTCCGCAGCTGCCCCTCTTCTGTCAGCTGTCACTCTTTCCCAGCGCTCCTCTGGGCTCCTCCATGTTATTGGACAAACAGATCCGATTGCTTCTCAAATACGCCGCAGCCATCTCTTCTGATAACAATGTAATAATTCAAAACAAACGCGGCGGCGCTTTGATGGAGCGCTTTCGTGGGTCACGGCAGGCGCGCCCTCTCAGCCCACATCTGTTTGATTTTATCTGGTGAACTTTATCCTCAGCTGGAAAATTTACAGGATCTGACCCGGCCCTGTGTTAAAGTAACGGAGTAGCAGAGGGCTAAGAGAGACGCTATAAGCAAGACGCGCCTGTCAGAGAGGAGGGGAGGAGCATACTGTTACACAAATAATTTATGACACTGAGAAAAAGTGTATAAAATGATTTCAATTCACAGTATTTCTCTTGATTTGCCTAAAAATGTAATTTTTATGGTATTTTTTCCTATGTATTTTTATTGCAATTCCTATTATTTTTTTTTTTTTTCCTGTAAAGATCAAATTAATGAAAAAAAAAAAAAAAAAATACATAAAAAAATAAAATAAACCTCAAAATCTAAAGCAACTATTTTCCTAATTTAAATTACATGATATAAAATGTGCTTTTTAAAATCTGTCCTTCATATTGGCTGTCCCTCTTGATGGCTCAGAACACTGCATGATGTCATCAGGTGGTAATTTCAAACAGCTTTTCCATTCAAGTCCATTCACCATCAGACTCACTCTGGTTATTGCAGCACCCAAATTCACTTCAACTAACCACTGCACTGCTAACACCTTTTTTTTTTTTTTTTTTTACATTACTGTGGTAGCAAAGATATCTATTTCCATGGAGACAAGCAGGTGCCACGACCAGGCCAAAAGTAACAAGTCAGATCTGCTCATAGTAATATGTTTTCAGCAATCAAAACAACTGTAATTGAATAAATGCAAGATAGATTTAAAGCCATACTGCGGTACATTCTATGCAAAGGAAATTACATCTCCATGAGACAAATGCAGGCCAGAAAAGTTACACAGAGCACCTCTAGGTTTTGCACCCTGAAATAATTAGACAAGTGCATCCACAAGTAACTTTGTAACTTCTCCCCAACCCATCTCTATACTGTCTTTTGATGCATTTTGACCAGTAAAGCCTCTGCAACTTCTGTCGAATCTGACTCTGAATATCAACTAGCAAAACCACAACTGAATCTAAGACTCTTCCATGAACTCCAGTAAAACACGTGTGAACAATTGTATTTATGAAACTGGAGGCACATTGTCCCTAATTCCCATTCCCCTCTAAATTTCTCTAAGTAAAATCCTGGCTCTTATGCAGCTATAACTCACCTGGAAAAAATGGAATGTTCCACAGTGGAGCATCGCATCTCTATTTCTATGGAGACGAGGATCAGGTTCCACCATGAGACCAGTTACAGGTCAGATCTGTGGATAGGTGACCCCGCTCACAGGAAGACTGAGTTTTAATGTTGGTTTCTAGCAAGAAAAGAAACACACAAAACTGTAACAGGTACATTCAATGCAATATTGTGGAACATTCCAGTCAAATAAATCCCCATGGAAACAAGTGGACCCCACACCACAAGGTTTGACATGAGGTATCTTGTTTAGTGTCCCAAAAAGTATAAGCCTGAGTTACTTCTCCCCAATCCTTATCAATACTAACTATCTTTGAATTTACATTAGTGGCTCTTTTCACCCACTCCAGTAAAAAACATGTGAACTAAAAAAATGTATAAAAAAAAAATTTAAATCATATTGTCCCTAAATTCTCATTCCTGTATTTCTTGGTGTTATATCCCGAAGCGCTGGACTGGAGCTTCAGAGTCCCTTGGTCATTCCAGCAAGATCCTGTGGCTCTATAACTCACCTGCTAAAATGGAATGTTCCACAGTAGAGCATTACACTTCCCTATTTCCATGGAGACACAATTCAGATTTCACAATGAGGCAAAATTACTGGTCAGATCTGTGAAGAGACGATCCCACTCACATTAAGAATGAATTTTGACATTTTGTACGCAATAAAAAATGAAAAAAAATAAGATATACATTTAATGCGATACTGCGGAACAATCCAAGCTGAGAAATAACACGGATACAAGTGAGCCCCGCACCAGAAAAGTTACTCCTTTAGTAAAAGCCTGCGTAACTTCTACACAGTCTGTTTCTATTCTATTTCTGAATTTCAACTAGCAAACCACAACTGTATCCAACACCATTTCACGCACTCCAGTAAAACACGTGTGAACCGAAAATTGTATTAAAAAACTGAAAGCATATTGTCCCTAATTCTCATTCCGTTCTATATTTCTTGGAGTAATATCCCGAAGCGTTGAACTGGAGCTTCAGAGCCCCTTGTCCGCGGCTGGTGTTGTACGCTAAAGCCGCGGTCAGGCCGGGGAGATCCTTTGGCTCTTAGGCGGCTATAACTCACCCGAAGCCAGGCCTCAGAAGGGAGCTTTCCCCCTCAATCCTGGCCATGAGATCTGCTTTGAAAGACCGCAGACTGGAGACACAGATGTAGGTGTTTTAGATAAGGTAGGAATTGCATTAAGGGATTTTTCCGTTTTAAGGCCGCTACCGTCTTTCGCTGGCCTGTTCCCATACAAGTAGAGCTGAGAACGGATGGGGAGTGAGGAGCAGTGCTTTGGGGATGGGCGAGTAGGTACATTTGTGGTCAGCTCACAGCTCATAAAAGGCTAGCAGTAACCCCGGTACACAATAATGTAGAGGGGCTGGAGCTATCGCAGAATGCTTAACTCGTCGGGCTGAAGTTTTGAAGCCGAGTTGTCAAATCGGATCATGTACAGTGAATTTGAGTTTCTTTGTTTTGGAAAGTCGGTTACAGATTTTGAAAGTTGGAAGATTTTCAGAATTTCTTTTGCTTTTGACTTAATGTCCAATTTAAAAGTGCACTATGTAACTTTTCTTTGACTGTAATGTGCCACAGTAATGAACTTATCTAGGTTTTATTGCTCAAAAATGACACTGAATTTTAACTGTGAGATTATGTTTTAATGCAAATACTGTTTCCATGGAGATGAGCAAGTATCAGACCCTCCACCAGAGAAGTTACGAAATGCATGTAATGTGTTATTCAAATGATAATGAATTACGTTTTGGGCAGCTTAACTTTGGTATTTTTGATGTACTGCCAAAAAGATTTTACCTGTATTTGGAAAACTCGTCAAAGTAATTGAGCCTTTATATCTGAGTAAACAAAATACCTTGTGTAGTTGCAGTAGAGCAAAGTGGAGATGCATTTTAGGGCAAGCATGAATATGAAGGTGTATAGACTTTCACAAACCAGTGATTTAACGTAACAAAGTCAAACTAATAAAGTACTATAATACTTGAGTACAAATTTTAGGTATCTGTACTTTACATAAGCAATTTTTACAGTGGAAACGTTTTACTTTTACTTCACTACTTTTCAGAGCAGTATCTGTACTTTCTATTACATACTTCTACGTACTTCTACATTTTTGAACTGGTCTGAAAAGTAAAAGTATTTTTTTTAGCATATTCACAATTTGAGCAAACAAAAATTCAATTGTTTCTGTTGTGCAAAATTCAGCAAATCTTTATCAAAATCGTTACGTTTTACCTCAAAATCTATGTGAAATACTTTTACTTGTTACTCTTTAAGTACATTTTTAACAGGTACTTTATTACTGTTACTTGCATATATTTTTTCATGTGATACTTTTGCTGCAGTGTCTGTACTTTTACTTAAGCAACAAAATTGATCATTTCTTCAACCACTTTTAAAAACACACAAGAGCACCTGATTATGTCACACGGTGAAAGAACAGCACAGTATTTTTAGATTTTATAGACGTAGAAACAAATAATTACACTAAATATACATTACAACATGACTAAAAGTTTTAAAATATTGCTTAAAGGGACATTCTGCTTGCCAGGAATGTTACGCAATATGACATTAAGCTTATCTATCTCTAAAGACATACCAGGCCGAGTTTCAGGTCAGATCTGTGGAGAGGCGGCCTCACTTACAATTATGTTGTATGTTACAGTTAAGTGATACATTTAATGCCATACTGTGGAACATTTCGGTGGACATTTAAGCATAAAATAAGATAATATAGGACCTATCTTTCTATGTCTAAGAAAAGTCTCAACTTGTGACACAAAACAGCAAAGATCAGTGGAATTCTGAAGCTGTGTGGCGTTATATCATTTTTCAACAGTTTATTTTCATATTTAACACCATTTCATTTACCTGTAACGACACTCAGCTCTCGTGTTTAGTTTGGGGTTTTTTCGTAGGCCTGGTCGCTTGTTTCTCTCGTCAGATCTGGCAACCCTCAGAATCCTCCCCATGGATCGTTGATCTCGGTCGAGGTGGTAATTACAGGCCAGAAGATCGTCATGTGGAGAAAATACAGAGCGATAAATAGTGGTGAAGTTTGGACCTGATCTAGTGTTTAAATGAGCGCGCTGGGACAAAACCAAGAATCAACAGGACTTTGTTTAGAGTGTGGTGAGAGAGGCTGTAAAAGTCCACACAGTCTGCCCCAGTCGGCCCGTGCTGTGGTGTGTTCGAGTGATCCTAGTAAAAGAGAGGATATATTTCAGTGGTGTGGAGTTTTTCTGTCGGTATAATTAGGCACAATTTGTAGACTTTTTATAATTATTTCTTATGGACAGAAGCCAGTGTGCTCTCCAGTGTGATTTAGATAGTTTCTGCTTAAGTGTTTTTTGTTTTTTTACTGTAACTTTTGACCTAATGTCTTGAAGTGCATTTGACAGATAATAAATTTATATAGTTTTACATGGCAGTTTGTGAAGAAAACACATGTTGGGTTTAAAACAGAATCACTCTGCTTAGGTCATCAAGTCCATCAAAAAACGATTGAGGATTTATCCACGAGGAACACACTTTTCTGACAGGCTAAACATTTATCTAACAAAGTAAAAGTGTTGAAATTTATCTTTATATATAAGTTTTTTTTGTGTTTTTTTGTTTTGTTTTTGTGCGTAAGTAAGTTTTGGCCCAATTTGAAAGAAAAAAATCTGCAAGAATTTTGATTAAAAAAATGCTTAAAAATATTCATGTTGTACTATATTTTTGAGAAATTAGTATTTTAACCTATCATATGTACTTTAAGTACTTCTGACAAGTGCATCTAGAAACATTTGCAACTTCATAACCTAATATTTAACCTTCAAAGGTGACAAATACAGTGCAGACTACCTTCCTACACTACCTTCACTTTGTTATATCGCTTTTCAAGACTGTATGGCTCATATTCTTTGGGAATACCAAAATTGGAGCATTACTTTCAACATAAATCAAATCTAATGCCAAAACTTGTACAGTAATAAGTACAGGTAATACATTTTGCCAATACTCCTTAAAGGACCTACAGTATATTACACAAAACTGACCCGTATGAGCTTTAAGGTGTGTTATAATCATGTTACTTTATCAAAAACATACCTGGAGTTGTGTTTTGTTTCATCCACACTTGTTTGAGTAACACTTTCTTATGCTTAAAATACTCTGTTCCACCTTGTGATGTCATCAAGAGGTAGTTTTCAAATTAACAGCTACTTTTTGCCTTTTGTTCAGTAGAGATTAACAATTCCAGGCCTGAAATCATCCAAATGATTCTAGTGAAGGTGTATGGAGTTTAAAAACACAGTGGAGCAGTCCCTGTATTACCACAGGATGACATCACAAGGTGGAACTGAGTGTTTTCTGTTTGAGAGAAAAACTCAACTCCAGGTCTGTTTGCCATGAGGAAACAACATTATAACATAGATCAGAAAAGAGTGTAATATGGACAGATTAATAATTTGGATGACTTCTTCTTTTTTTTAATGTTTATCTACTCAACTTACCTCAGGTTTTAATAATTGCTTTTTCTCGTCGCAGTGTTAATCCATATTCTAATTCATTCTGCTTTTATTTTCATTTTTGTTTAGTTTACATTTTTTTCTGTTTTTGCTGGAATCTTAAAACTTTCCTTGACTGTCTCCCATTACCTCATATTTTTAACAGTCGACTGGAATGACTATTAAGAATACACTGAAATCTAACAGTAAACGCTAATTCATTTCTCTCCCCAGCTAATTCTGCCAAATTTTACAATGTACTTCAGACTTGTTAACTTTTATTCCAGCTTCTACCATCCAAGGAGAACTTCTAGTGCCAGTGTGCCGTGCCCGTAAGAGCGTGTCTCCTCCTCCTGAGCGCTCCTGGTTTTATAAGAGTCTTAGCGTCTTCGTTCTGACTTTATCATTATGTGGTCAGGCGTGTTCAGCTTTTCCTCATGTCCGCCATGTTTACATTTGCCAGCTTAACATACACACACACTCACACGCACACACACACACACACACACACACAATGTAAGGGTTATGTGCGTTATGGGGACATTGCATTGACTCTTGTTCATTTTCCTGAGCTGAATTTTAAACAGACTTGTGAGTACTCTAACCGAAATCTTAACGTCATATCTTATCGCCCCCTTTTTTCTTTTTTTTTTTTTTTTTTTTTTTAGTATAGTTTATTTCTCAGGCCTAGTTTGTATTTATTTTAATTGTCTAAATACATAAAAAAAAAATAATAATAAAAATAAATCAAGAATAAAAAAAAAAAAAAAAAAAAAGTATATAATTATATAATATATAATTTTGCAAGGAATAAGCAAAAACACAAAAAAAATAATAAATAAATACAAATAAAAAATAGTCACCTTTTTTAGAACAATAAGCATCATGCAACTTTTAGCTTTTTTTAGTCTATTTTTAGCTAAAAAAAAGTTACACGGTAGGGCTTTAAAAGAACACACTTACACACGATAAATTTCTCCCATTTAACTCAGTGGTAGTGTTTATCTACTAACCTGAAGGTTGTCAAATGCTACTGTTGTGTACTTGGGCAGGACACATCCTTCATCATCCTTGCCTCTAGCCAGTGCCTGTGAGAATGTGTGCACTGCTGTTCTCAGTTTATAAGAGTCTGGTGAGTCTCCCTGAGTTCAGATGGACGTGATTGACAGGTGGATTAGCCAATCAGGGACACGCATGGTCCGTCAGTATTGAGACTGATATCGTTCTGTATAAAAAATCTAAAGAGGCACGGTTCTGGATTTGCCTGTCAATAAACTCATAACATAGTAGTTGTAATCATAGTAGTAGTAATCATATCCATGCGCTTTTAAATGTATAAAACATATTAACCCTGAATAGACTTCTACAAATCATGTTAGCAGTTCATATTTCAGTCTTATGTCAAAATTTACGGCTACAAATCATGTTTAAAAATGTATTCTGGGCATGAAAACATGACTTTGGAAGCAATTTTACAGAAATGTTACACGATATTTATCAGGAAAAACTGGCTGGTTCTTTCTACTCTTGTATTCCTGTGCCAATGTACTCGCTAGTAAAAGAGGTCCCCATAAGTGCTATAGGCATGTTTGTCTGGCTAGGTTTGCGTCCCCACAAGTCCAATTAAACGTGCACACACATGGGTGGGCTCACACGGGTCGGGTGGTGCTACTCACACGGGTCGGGTGGTGCTGCTCTGTGCGTTGGGGCCGCTGTGTGGAGATTAGTCGCCTCCTTCCCACCTCCGGCTCGCGCTAACGGTCCTATCGTAAAGGCTTTTCTCCTCATCACAACCGTAGTGACAAAGAGGGGCACAACTGGACTCACTCCCAGAGACCACCGACCCCACCAACTTATCCACCACTCACTCCCAGAGACCACCGACCCCACCAACCTACCCACCATCCACTCCCAGTGACCACCGACCCTACAAACTTACCCATCACCCACTCCCAGAGACCACCACCTGCTAATGCTGCAAGATGAATCACAATCAAATCAAAAGCAAAATTAAGTAAAGTACTCTCCAGATAAAATATCTGTCTTATTCTGCATAAAAAAAACACACCCTGTAGTTCAGATCTGTACAAACGACTTCTGAAATGTGATTCTTGAATTAGTTTGTCAGTTCATACTTTAGCCTTTTTGTCAATTCATTTGGACTCATTTAAAACGTGAACTTTAAACACAATCCTATTATTAAAACAAAAAAATGCAATGCTTGTCAGAAAAAAAAAAAAAAACGAGAAAGAATGTATAGGCCTACAGTCGTTTTTTTTTTTATTATTATTATTATATTGGTTGCTAATGTAAAGAAATGTAACAGCAGCGCTCAGATCTGCAGGGCAACTGTAATATTCAGGCAAACATGTCACTACTAGTATCCTTCTAGCTCAATTAATTTTTTTTTTTCATTGTTACTTCCGCAAAAATGATAAAATAGTCCTAAGAAAGATTAATAAGATGGACTACTGTCTATAGGGATCTAATATTTTAATAATGCTGCCTTCTTGTTATCATGAAAAAAAAAAAAAAAAAAAAAACTTATTGTGATTGTCAGGGAACAAAACTGACAAACTAGGAACTTCAGCAAAAGGGTGTAACAAAAAAACAAGAAGTAAAAAATAATGAAGTATTGAATGTGGTCAAATGCATGAAATGTTTTAGAAATAAAATATACTTTGACTGAAATAAAGGTGTACAGTAAAGGCAGAACAACAGAGCAAAACTAATAGTATTATTGAAGTGAGTTATATTAAGTGATCAGGGCTGGAAGAAGTACTCGGTTTTGTTACTTAAGTAAAAGTACAGATACCAGGGTAAAAAAAAAAAAAATAAGTAAAAGGATCACATTTAATTCAAGTTTTTTTATACAGCACAGTTAAAACAACTTCAGCTTACCAAAGTACTTCACATAAAATATCTGCAAAATGAAAAAAAAAAAAAAAAATCAAACAACAAATAATACAATACATAGGAAAAGAACAATAAACACCAAGCTATCCTGTCTGACTACTATTAAATGTATTTATTAAATGCCAGGGAAAAGAGGTGGGTTTTCAGTCTAGTCTTAAAGTCTTAGTCTGCATTAAAGACTGAGAGGATCTAACGAGCAGGGGTAGGATGTTCCATCATCTGGGCACTGCCACAGAAAAGGCTCTGTCACCTCTATAAAACTGTGACCAGGAGCCTCTCAGCTTTAAGTGTCTTGCCCAAGAACCTAACACTGTGCACTGGTTGAAACTGCTAACTGTAAAGATTCATGTTTATGCTCTCAAACTTGGCAGGAAAGATAAAAGAAAAAAAAAGTGAGTTCTACAGGATCTATATTAGTAATTGGCTACAATGCAAATGAAATCTATTCCAACAGTCAGCGTGTGTGTAAGTGAGGTTAGCGAGCCTTTACATAGCTCTATTTAATTTATAGGCAAGTTAGAAAAATAGACTACTGTTTCTTTTAACTTTGCTTTACCTGCCCTAAGTAATGGAGGGCTATACATTTAAATTTTACAGTACTACATTTTCTAAATACATAATGATAGTTTAGAAAATAGTCTAGCCCAGACATGGGCAAACTATGGTCCGAGGGCCAAATGCGGCCCCTGGGTTTATTAATCTGGCCCACCGAATGAGGCCAAATTATATTAAAATAGGTAAGGGTAAACCTTGTGCAAAGTTTTTCTGCTGTGTTTATTTAACTGAAATTCAATAAAGTAATTATTGATTTAATTAAGGCATTTAGAAAACAATTACAATGAGCCTTGCATATTCATGCTTTGCTACATGTTACAGGCCAAATCTCTAATGTGATACATATACACACACACACATATATATATATATATATATATATATATATATATATATATATATATATATATATATATATATATATATATATATATATGTGTATAGCCAAAAAGTGTGTCAAAAAGTTTGTTCATCCCTAGTCTAGTCTAATGATCTCATGAGGTTTTACATTGAAAAGATGAGGTGTACACTTTCAGGTTCAACTACAAAATAAAAAAAAACATGGCACACATAAAATACCTTAGCAAAGTTGTGTATCTTTTTTATTTGTCACTATTTATTATATTTATTTTTTATTTTATTTTTTATTTTTTTTTATTTATATGTGTGCATTATTTATTTTTTTTTTTTTCATAATATATTTACTTTTGTTTGTTGCACAGCCAAAGATGCATGGTACACATAATACATAACTTGCTGTCTGAAATGTATAAATAAAATGATTAAAAGAAGAAGAAGAAAAAAAAAAAAGTCCATCCTAATTGTCCCAAATGTGTGTATTTAATCCACACAGCCTATTTCACTGTGGCACCAAAACACTCACAAAATGACTTCAATCGTCGTGAAACACTCCTCTGATCTGCTACTGTATATATCACATATCTGATTTGGGGAAAATTACAAGCTAGCTCGCGCAGACTAGGGAAGGGCGCTGGGCTAAACAGGCGCTAGCTAGCACCCACATGACAGCGGCCACACAAGAGCGCGCCGCTAACGGAGGGAAGAAACACACAGGGACATGGACAACGTCAAAGTCGCCTGTCAGGAGATGTCAATTTCAAAAAGTTCAGTACGGGAAAGCAATTTATGTTATGTTTTTGTTAGCCTGTGCGTTTTAATTTTGAAGAGACAGATTTCATTTTACGATTCTCATAATATTCAAAATAATTTATAAGCCTACAATCTTTTTTTGTTTTTTGTTACTTGCCGCCATATTGGTTGGGTAATGTAAACACATGTAACCTCCAAAAGAAAACAACTGCAAACAGTATAAAGAGTGTGCTGTGTGCAGTGAGTGTTGTGTGTATAGTGAGTGTGTTGTGTGTATAGTGTGTGTGCTGTGTGTGTGTGTGTGTGTGTGTGTATAGTGAGTGTGTTGTGTGTATAGTGAGTGCGTTGTGTGTATAGTCTGTGTGCTGTGTCTGTATAGTGAGTGTGTTGTGTGCATAGTGTGTGTGCTGTGTGTGTGTATAGAGAGTGTGTGTATAGTGCAGGGGTGTCAAACTCAAATTCACAGAGGGCCAAAATTTAAAACTGGGACTAAGTCGCAGGCCAAACTAAATATTTATAGAACAATTTCACAACAATATGTGCACAATATGTGTTTTTCAGAAGGGGTGGATTAAATCTGAGTGAGGCGACAGGTAGCAGATGCTAATAAGTGTCAACAGAAGTGTGGGGGTCAGCACCAACACATTTGCAAAGCATTCTGGGATTAGTATTATTAGTGGTGCATGTACTTTACTGGTGCAGCAGTCGGCGGACCAGCTAGAATACATATTTGATATGGTCTCGCAGGCCAAATATAATTATATCAAGGGCCAAACTTGGCCCGTGGGCCTGAGTTTGACATGTCTGGTATAGTGAGTGTGTTGTGTGTACAGTGAGTTTGTTGTGTGTATAGTGAGATTGCTGGTGTGTGTAGTGAGTGTGTTGTGTGTTACATTTACTTTTGTGTGATTGGTGTTCTTTTCTCTGTCCTATAAAATGTTTGATATCAACTTGTCACAGGAAATCAGCAGAAATTAGCCACGTGGCCTATAATCTTTACTGATTTATATGTTTAATGTTTTTCATTAATATGTGCTGCCCCTTTACAAGTAAATAAAAAATAAGAAAAACGTCAGTGTTTTTTGTGTTGACCCTGGATAAACAGTAATCTACTTTCTTCTGTAAACGCCGTGGTTCCTACCATGTTATTGCGATCCGCGATCAGAGTGACAACCACACAAGACACGATCGTATTTCTCATGAAACAGCTGTGGCCTCTCTTTTATAATCCATTCACACTGATACAGCCTCTCGATTTAAACTTTGCACCAAAACGCAAACTGCCTCCAAGCTGCTTGTAAAAGTAATGGAGGGAATGTAACGCAATAATTCACTATTTTATGTATGTTGTAGATATGGAATGTAGTTGGCTGCCAAATCCAGAATGATATTTCTCAGTTTTTTTTTTTTTTTTTTTACTCAGAGGGATGTCAGTCTGGTCACCACTCCCTCCGTCGCATCTTGAGCCAGAACCAAACATATTTGAGCAATCAGTTTCGTTTTGTGTTTTCAGTGAGGCATGTGAATGAAAGCTCATTGGTCACCTATTATTTACAAAAAATAAATCAATAAATACATTTCTCTCACCTCAGATTATCAGAGTTTAGTGCTATGCTCATTGATTCTGTGTTGTTGTTTCTTTCTTTATTTTTTCCTCGTAAGCAGTCCTATTTGATTTGATACAGACAGACCATGCATGTCCCTGATTGGCTAATCCACCTGTCAATCACACACCCATCTGAACTCAGGGAGATTCAGTGTTGACCAGACTCACATCTTTGTATTC
Source organism: Periophthalmus modestus (assembly GCA_019594935.1). Lineage (NCBI taxonomy): Eukaryota > Metazoa > Chordata > Actinopteri > Gobiiformes > Gobiidae > Periophthalmus > Periophthalmus modestus. The sequence continues at coordinate 2,552,793 of JAIEZT010001368.1, read as the reverse complement.
TGATCCCAGGCAAGTAATTTCTATATTGCATGGCAGCCAGAGTTCTTACAGTCAAAATTTTTACATCTAAAGTCACAATTAATTTCAAATCCTTAATCCTGCCATGTCCTCCCATTAGCCGTGGTGATGCACACTTTACGCACGGCGCTGGTGTTTTGTAGCGGCCTAGGCAGAGATTGTGATAAGGACTGGAAGTTGACTCTGGGCATTAGAGGGGGATTACTGTTTAGCTCCGTGTGGCAGGAGGGGCCTTCTCACTGGCCGTGTTTACGCACTGTTGCAGACCCGCCATTAATCCCAAATTAGTACAAAAGATCAGCTGTGCCCACCCAGGCGTACCTCTACAGAGCTTAGGCCGCTAATCAAGTCACACTCTGGGACAATGGAGCGGCTCCGAGGTCAAGGAGAGGTGCGCAAGCTAGCAGACATAAGACCCAAAACAGCCCGGAGAAGGGATCAATGAAGCACACGACCACCCCGAGAGCTTTTAGATTTCAGATAGTTTGGAAATCCGAAATAGCGCAACGTTACTCAGCCAGAGTGATATGACCAAAGGGATATAGGCCAAATTTAATGAGCGAGCGATCATTTCCAAATCTGAACTCCCAATACGCTTCAGCTAATCTTTTTAAACGTGCTCTACCTGATTTTTCCCGTCTTAAAAATGTGAATAACAGAGCTACTTCCTTTTAAACGGTTTGCAGTGGTCCAGAAGTATTGCTCACTTACCTTATGCAGTTTGAGCATTCTAATTATTCACAGTGATGAGTTTATAAGCACATTTTACAACTTTTAAAAGCCGCCGTGGAGTTTTGCTGTGATGGTAAAGCTAACAACATCTAGCATGCTAACGATTTCTAGTTAGACGCAGGAAGTAAGCAGCTAACTTATTTAGATCTCAAGAGCTTAGTGTTATCTTGTACAATATATCTGTACTGGGGAAACACAAATTTTGCATGGGGAAAACATTGGATAGGACAGGATATTCCCAATGAGGAAGTCTCTGCCAGAGGAGACCTTGTTGTACTTGATTTATGTGGTAGGGTAGGAAAAAAAACGCCTTGGATGCAGAGACTTCATGATCACAGCTTGCCTGGTGTAGAAAGTCAAACCATGAAGTTTTCGAAAACGTATAGCTGCATACCTTTCAAATCACTTTCATTAGAACTTGTATATGCAATCTTTTTTTTTTTTCTCTTTCAAATCAATAAGGAAGTGTAAAATAAGTTTTGAACATAAAATCCAGTGTAACATGTGGCAGGAACCATGTTTCTACCATGTACGATCTCGTCTCATTCACGAATCTAAACACTGAGACCACTGGGAACAGGGAATGTGGTGTGTGTGAGCGTTGATGTTGTACATTTAAAATACTTTTTGGAAGATAATTCTGCTTCATGGCTTGGTTTCAGTAGTATCGTTTATCATCTATATTTACTTCAGTAAGATATCGCTGTTCAAAATGTGTTCACTTCACTTCTGTCAGTTTAACTAGCCCAGGGCAGTTGTGGCTAAAGTACTAGCTACTACCATCAAGTGTGGAGTAAAGGAATAATGCTTGGACCTGTAAATTGTATCGAAAACCTTTACGTAAGACTACTGCATTATTATCACTATAGTATTTGTAATAAAATATGTTTAGTCTACATGCAACTTACTTAGACGTTGACAGTCTCTTCCCTTGAAGCGCAGGAGAAACCTTTCACAAGCCTCCTTTCGTTTTATTACTTTGGCAAATAGCTCCCGTTCTCCTCCAACTTCTGGGTGTCCACGACCATCAGGCCTGTGCCTTCCAGCTCCAGAGACACTTACGTTTAATATTCAGCTCCCAAAGGCATTTCTTCCTTTCTGAAACAGTATACACGTGTTTGATGTCCCCACTGCGCACAGACCACTTCTCATATATTAGTTGTGTCTCATGATTCTAATGTGTGCCCAGGGATTAAAACAATAAGAGAGTCTGCGCTCCTGTAGTGTAGGAAAACATCTCCTGTTCCAAGGCAAACCCACATCGGCCAGGGAAGACCTTACAGCGAGAACACTGTAAAAAATCTACTTTTGAGTAGGTTTGGCCTCTTTAAATTTAGAAAGTTGGACAACATTTTTGAAGTTTAGATTTTTTTAAGAAAGCTTTTTGTGCTAAACTTTTTTTTTTTTTAGCCATGACTGTAAACGATACATATTACACTATGGTCTGCTAGCTATAATAACAAGTGTGGATCATTATTTTATGTCTGTGTAATCCCTCAGTCATCCAGGTCTGATCCATTGTAAAAACAACTGTATCATCAGACCCAAAACCAACAGGAACAAAGAGAACAAGAGGCGGGCATTACAGGTTGAATAGGGTCGTTAAGGCTGAAATTGGAGACAATAGCCCCTCCCTTCAGTTATAAGGCAGTATTCACCAGCAATCTGACCAGAACTCAAGAAGCAACTTGGATCTTCACTCCTACGGCGATTTGTCCAGTTGACAGATTTAAATTTCATCTTTTGCTAAATTTTGTCTTTTGCCTGTAAAAGCCAAAGTTAAATCTGTCAACTGGACAAAAAGCTTCAGTTCTGGTCAGATTGCTGGTGGACGCTGCCTTATATCTATCTGAAGATGAGGACTGAACCACACTGAATCTGTAAACAGCTATTATCTACAGTTTCAGCCTTAATGGGCTTACTACCTAGCCCTGTTGTTCTCTTTGTTTCCTTTGTTTGCTTTGAACTTTGGCTTTTACAATCACTAGTTTATATTTTGGAAATCACAATACTAAAAGAAAAACAACTTAACAAAGAGGTTGTGGCCAGAAGCTATCAGGGCTGGGCCTAGTTAGTACTTAGATGAACGACTGCTTGGAATACCAGGTACTACAGTGTGGCTCTAGTGCCAAAACTGTCATTGTGTCTTTAGGCAAGACACTTCACCCAATACATCATCATCATTATTATCATTATAAAAGAAACAAGTCTGCTTACTTACGGTTGAGAACTGTGGGGCTAACATCCACTTGCCTCATACGGTACAGTCATAACTATATTATTTTTGATACAGCTTTTAAGCAGTGATTCCACTATCAGGACTGCTACTTTCTTAGACTCCAAACTGTGTCTAATTGAAAAAGAACAGCGCGAAAGTCAGCAATAAATGTTCCTTTGCCTGAATACTGCTGCCTGGTGCAACTTTACAGGCTGCACCGCTAAATTCACTTAGGAAAATCAAATAAAGAAATAGAGCTCAGCGTAGACCACAAACGCTTGGCGGAGGAATACTGACCAAAGTGTTGATATGAGCATTATTTTGTTTAGAAACCTCATTCACTCGGCGAATGGGGACTATTTTATTGGCGTTAAAAATACAGCGCTGCGTGTAGTGCCGTAAAGTGTCTCTGGGTTTCTGAAAGGAGAGGAGAAACTTGTACTTGCACTCGTAAATACTTTCCAAGTTCAGTTGTAAAGTTATTTAATTATTTCTATGTAGATTTTTATAGAGCCAATGAACAGCTGGGGGCTCTTGAAAGTAGTAACAGGAAATCCATCTCATGTGGTAATTTAAGACTTTCTGCACGCCACAATGTAAGTCTGGTCTGTATAAAGGCATAGCGGATACATTTCTGCCTCAAAACAAGAAAGTACTGGGTTCTATTCCCCCTGACTTTCTGTGTGGAGTTTGCATGTTCTTCCTGTGCAAGTTCTGGGAGTTCTGGCATTTTGCAGTGTTAATGTAGTAACAGTAAAGTATAAATGTGTTCCCCTTGTAATATTCCAAATATAGAAGGACTTTCCAAATTAAATTAAAGTGTAAATAATAAGGCAGAAATACGCCCAATAAGGAGCGCCAGTGAGAGATGTATAAAAGAATGTAACATGGATCGTAATTACATGATGGTTCAAACTCATACTGGATAAAATAGGTTACAGGCTACATAAGGTTACATTAGCTTGTGAGCAGTCAGGACATAGCCGTAATTGCTTTATTAAGGCAAATACTCAAAACGTACTTTTAACATTGTTCATGGTGATTGTAAAGTTACTGTTACCACGTTGATGAAGCGCTAAAACCACAACAGAGCAGTTATGTTAGCCTCTAAGTTTCCCATTATTCCCATAAATAAATGTGGTAACTAATGGCCACAAGACCTATAATTTCATTGAAATTTCAAATTACTGAACTGAAAACCATGTCATGGACATTAGTTATATAGCTGATTATCCTTCTTGTGCCTTTAAACTCTTAATAGGCTATTTGAAGTTAATGTGAAGTTTATGGGGAAAATTAATGGGATTTATTTCCAGAACTGTTTTAGTCCATTTTAAACGGTTTGCAGTGGTCCATAGTTATTCCATACCTTGTGCATTTCACACATGATGAGTTTATAAGTGCTTTTCACAGCTCTTAGACAAAAGTGGTAAAGCTAACAACAACTAGCATACTAATGTGCACTTACTGATTAGTCAACAGTATGTTTTTTATAATTGGAGACAGCACGCAGCAGGCATATTTTGACCTCAAGAGCTGCTTATACAATATATCTGTACTGGGGCAAGACACATTTTGCTCAGATAAATGGAGTAAAAAGTTTCAGACCGCAGTACATTGGTATCACATGTTGTACCTTGTAACGTTCAAAAATGGTCACTTAAATAATACATAATGCCCCAGTTAGCACAAGATGTGATTAAATAAAAATTGAAAAAAAAAAAAAAAAAACACACTATCATGCATTGGGCATGAAAGAGTTAGCTTACAGGGAGAAAAGCAGCAGTAACATCATCATTGAGGGCTCTGGCTGCATGTTGTGGTGCAGTAGCTCTGTAGCAGTGCCAGCAGAGTACCAGCCGGGCCTAAGATTAGAGAAATGAAACACTATTATTCACGTCACTCCCATGGCCGCCCTTTAAGTGGTCAGCCTTAACCACCCGAGCAGTTTGCTGCTTTAAAGCCACAGTCTTTTGGCCAAGTGAGCAGCATTTCTTCTTTATGTACCAGGCTTAAAAGTTTCTTTAAGAGGGGCTATTGCACTTCTATGGGGTATTGACTGCCAACACATAACATATATAAATCATCACATTTTATTGTTTTAAAAATGGCCTTCGCTCTCTGTGCTAAGTTACTCCCTCTTCAGAGCACTATCACATTTTAATTGTTGTGCTTTGCGCTACTGAAACTACTGCACATCACATCAAGTTTGTCAAATTGTGGTGTATTGTTTTATATCCCGCTTCTGTGGAAAATTGCCATATGAGAGCATGGGTGATGTAGGCTTTTGGGCTGAGCATTAGACAGAATCTTACAGCTAACTATAAGGAGAGTTCAAATAGGGTCTGGGAGAGATCGCTAAATTACTCAAACATGCATGTATGGCAACTAAAACCTCTTCAGGCATGTTTTTGATGAGGGAACAATGTTATAACATGATAGAAAGTTCCAAAAAGTCTATTTTGCATTACAGATCTTAAAAAGTAAAAATACACATAATCAAGTATATTGACATAGCAGGGTTGTGAAGTACGTAATTACACACTTATGCTCATGGTACAGTAATTGAGTAGATTATAGGTAATTGTACTATTTTGAGCAGATTTTTAAACCTGTACTTGTAGTTTTAACTGAGTATAATTATAGGCACGTAACTGTAATTAGTCATTAGCCAGAGCTTAGAGAATAGATGGATTGGTGTTTGATGATGTTTGGTATAACATGATCTAAAATGGAGTAAAAAGTAGTAACTAGCACTTTGAGAAGTATTTCCTGTGTGTATTTTTTACTTCTACTTACACCACCAGTCAGAAGTTTAAACACACCTTCTCATGCCATGTTTTTTTTTCTTTGTTTTCTGCTTTCTACAATTTATAAATATGGAAGACATTGAACATGTGATGCAAGATAAATACTCAACATTTTTTAATATTCAAATGCTCAGAGAAGCCTCTTTGCTTTGTCGACAGTGCTGCAAACCCTTGGCCTTCTCTCAATGAGCTTCATGATAAAGTCTCTTGAAATGGTTTTCTCTTCACAGCTGTGTCTTGTCAGGGTCAAGAAATATCAAAAAGGCAAAGTGGTGATCAAATCTAAACAAGTTTTGAAGGAGGCCAAAATTATGAACTTCACCATACAATTTATTTACATTATAATGAATTATGTCAAAATCTTATCTTGTTCTATGTCTATGTCTATAGTTTGTCTATGGCAAAATACGAGAAATTTATTTCCAGAAACAGCAGACTTTGAAGTTTACTGTTGTGCTCCATAGTGTCTATAATCTTTAATGTACATCTTTTATACAGAGAATTTCTAGTGGAGGGCTCAGAATTTGTGCTACACCCCTGTCTGACGCTGGACATATTTTGCACCTCTAAACCCCGCCCCTTGGTTATGACTGCTGAGCAACAATGTGACACTCAAACCATTTTAGGAGTAGCACCAGACAATATAGAAAACATGTCTGATAGGCAGCAAGTCACACTATTAATTGCTCCATATTGCAAAAACAACAGTATAAAATGGGCAAATTGTGAATTTCTGAACTGCTTTTAAGGAATATATAATATATTTTAAAAATTCTAATATTTGTTGCAACACCCAAATCATTTGAGAGTGGCACATAGATGACACTTTAAATCACAGAAAAAAAATATTTTTCCTGTGAAAGCTACATAACTTTTCGCTTCTCTGATGGGGGGCCGGGGTCAGTTTGTAACAGTAAAAGTGTGACGATTGCAGTGCCTAAATGTAAAAAATTATTGTTTTCCAGAAAGCCACACATAATCAAATAACCCTTTCTGTATTCTTCACAAAACAAAAGTCAGGAAATAAATAATAACACTATTAATGAAATAAATAAAGTTGCCAGAAAGGGGCACAGACCCCAGAAGGGTGGAACAGAATGCCACGTTATATGTGTTTATGAAACTAACTAATAGTTAATAATGAAAATGTTTCATAACTAAGGAGCATTTTATTGCAAAAGTCCAACTTTATTATTAAATTCAAATACACATATATGAAAAAAAAAATCAAAATGTGGAGGGGTGCCATATCCGGCCAGTGGGCTGTAGTTTGGGGACCACTGCTTTAAATGAACAATTTGTGAGATTGCTGTGTTTGTGTCATCTTTGGTGGCAGCCCAATAGAGTGTATATAGATAAAACATGGTGGCCCCTCTTCTTCTTTGCAAGAGGCCTTCTCCTGCTAGCGTTAGCAACAGGTTTGATTGACAACTATCATGGCTGGTTGCTAAGCTCGTTCTGGGCACTTCAATATACAGTCTATGGTTAGCCCACATATCAGAGGGTATCTGGTTTGAACACTTTCAAATCATATATTATACTTGTTCCTCAGGGTGAGATTATACCCACATTGCCCTTCTGTACAGCCTGATTGAAGCAGGAAAGGCATTTGGCATAAAAATATTTAAAAAATCAACAAATCACCGCACGACTATCTTTGACAAAGAAGTCATTTTGCATACCCTCACGTGTCTCCATACGTTTCCAAAGCAGGGTGGTGTTGAGAAAAGCCCTTTGATTTTCCCGTTTGGATGCTGGCGTCCCCTATAATAAATATGGTATTGGCCGGGGGCCCGTGGGCTCCGGACAGCGGTGATGGATAACCTCGTTTGGGAGCCATCATCACTGTACAGCATGTGCCTTCTATCTGCGCTCTGATACCCCCCACACATATACAGACATACACCCAAACAGAGACAGTACGGGCGTCTTCTTAGCTCTAACTTCACTGGACACAGGCAACAAGTTATTTATATTTTGAAACATTTTAGTATAGAGAGTAGATATATGAGGAAAACTTGATCTGGTCTTATGTCCCTGAGTTCTGATGGGCATGATTGGGCATGAGCCACTCACAGAGATGCATGGGCCTAACAACTAAGTTAAGTGTTTGGCCACAGCACTGTCTAATGCTGTGTTGAGAACGTTGAGTCAAAACTGCACCAAATGCTTCTAGCTTCTACAAATGCACCTTTGAATTTGATGATAAAAACTTGTTGACATGCAGCAAAGGCTCAAAACATGTATTGTCAGCACTTGAAATGTGCTTTGGAACCGTAGCCTATGTGTCCCCCTTAGAATCAGCAGGTAAACGCAACGCTTCAGACTTCACTAGACTTCTTCATGTGATGGGGCTTTTCTCCTTATGTTTAAGAAGAATCCATTTCCCAGCCCAGGTTTAAGATTCTCAGAATCAGAATCAGAATCAGAATCTTTAATGGCCACACAAATAAATTGGTGGAATTTGCTTCCGAATTGCCGGTACAGCATTGCAACTTCTGTATCTCAATGGGGCTTCTTCATTAAAACATCTAAGTTGCACATGCATTTCCTCATCTATGAAGCTCAAAGTTGGTGAAAATAGTTTAAAAATGCTCAGACACAGATAATATAGAGTGTTCTATGTGAAAATTAGGTATTAGGAGAGTATTGGTATTGAAGTATTGATATACTCACTATACTGACTCAGTACAAATGCACATATTGATGCTGTTATGCAAATACCAATGCTAATTTAAATCTTAAAGCTTGGCCTACATTTTAGACATGTTAGGGCTATTTCTTCATTATTTTGTGTTAAACCACCTGTGTTTCTGTTTGTCCTTTAGACCCAGTGAAACCTTTTTCTATACATATATTTATTGAAATGTCTTCACTCATAAAATTAGACACAATACATTTTTTTTTTTCTTCTAAACTATTATCCAGCATTTGTTTTGTCTTTGTATCTTGGTGTGAACTGCGTTTACAGGAGGTTGTCATGGTACAGGCGGGGCTTAGTCTGTCACATGGTTTACGGACATGCATTTGTGTGAGTCCCCGACATGCAGTCTAGCACACTCCCTGTGTGGTTCCCATCGCTGCTCAGATGATTGACGCCACACCATACACTGCGATGTGTAGAGCCCAACATCAGAAGACACGTCATGTCTCCCCTGGCGATGATGCCGTTTTCATTCTCGCCTGGCGTCAATGCCAAAGTTTAATACACACTCAAAGCTGCTTTTAATTCTCTTTCTCTCGACAATCTTTCACTACGTTGTCTGACACTACAGTAAACTTGTTAATAAGCTTTTAACAGCAACGTTGGATTGGATGCAGCAGTTGGTTATTAATTGGTTACAGTAGTAAGCACATCTGCCTCATTACAAGAAGGTTCTGGGTTTGATTTGCAGATGATGTGGTTATTTTCTGTTTGAACGCACCTTCCAAGATCAGTTCTCATAGCAGAAGAATTCTCAGTTGTCAGGACAGCCTCAGACAGCACACAGCCGACTTCTTTTGACCTCCAGAGGTGCATATACAATATCTATCTGTACAGAGGCAAGAGAAATTGTGTTCAAATACAGGGAGAAAACTCTGACACTGGGCCTTTCTTTAGAGAATAAAAAAAAACATATTATATTGTTACAAGACATTGCACTAAAACAGGAGTAGACGGATCAGAGCTTTGACTCAATCAGGATCAATGAAAAAACAACAAAAACCTGCAGGTCATGCAATAAAATGAAATTGAATCATGACTGGGCATGAGCACGTTTCTGCAACCAAATTACACAATATATACCACTAAAACTATAGACAATAACGAGGGGTGGGCAATATTCACAAAAATTATAACCTAGATTATTAAATGTTTCATTACTCCAATTCAGATCACCTTTTGGCTGTTTTTTTTCATAGCTTTGACTATAAACAGTATATTTGATATTCAAATTTTGCATATCCAGACTGTCAGTTATGTTTTTTATATACCTCCCACCTCTGCAACTAACTTAAGCTTTGTTGTTTGGATTTCTACAGTACTAAAGTAAATGCTATCTGACAAAAAGACATGACCAGAGTGAGCTGAAAGTATATGAGCTTTAAAAACACAGAGGAGCATGTTCTGGATTATCACCAGATCAGATACGCTCTTTTTGTGGAGAGAACGACAGCCTTAGCAATGCAAGATTACCCAAAACTTTAAACTACACTTTTGACGAGAAAACATATCATTAGTTTAAAAGCTCAAAAAGTCAGCACATTTTCTTAAATCAATTATACTTTTTCAGTCTTATAGAATCCAAACCTGACCATTTTCCCTCAAGTCTTTCAAACGCAATAAATGTTGTAGATAAGTGAGTGCCGACTTTCCCTCGAGATTCCCCTCCTCACAAGTCCAGCCAAGAGTTTTCATTTATTCTCACTTTACCGCCGCGTACGCCCCGAGTTTGGGAGGGTAATAGAAGGCAGATGAGTCTTATGGCAGCCTCCAGACCCCGGGAGGAGCGGAGGAAATTTGTCCCACTAAGAGCAGCCCGGCGGGGGGGGGAAGAGGGGTCTCGGCTCTCGGGTCAGGAGCCCTTAAGTTGAGCCGAGCAGACAGTACTATGAGTTTGTGTTGACAAGAGCGCGATCCATCATGGCCGCCGCGGTGGTGTGTTCAGGGACTGCGGGCGTGCTGGGAGCTCCCGCCGCCCTCCACTTGATCACAGTTAAGCTGAGCTACGTGGGCCAGCGAACACATCACTCATTATGAAAAAGAGTGGAAGCGAGATAAGCTAGCACATTAAGTAATTAAAGGGAATCCAACAGGGAGTGGATCTGAAGAGGTCAAATATTAGACCAGTCGTGTACTCCTCAAGTCCACCGTTAGCCCCTGAGTGTTTAATTGTCATGTAAAAGCCTGGAGATGGAGCTGTTTGTTCTAAATAAGATCTCAGCGAAAATATTCAGGTGATAAACAACGTACTTGTTGTGTTCTCAAGATTGGAATTGGAAGTAGTGACAGGAATATTTTATTTAAAGATTTTTACTTTTTTTTTTTTTTATTACAGGAATTTGCTTTGTATAGTTAATTGATACACAGTCCTGTGTTGGTCAGCTAATAGAAAAAAGTTTTTGAAAATTTTTTTTTTACAGATTACCATAGAAATGCTTTTATGGGTTTCAGCTTCTTGTTTTTGTTTGAGATTTTAATGAATTTTACCCATCCAAAATATTGGTTTTGAATGTTAATTACTATGCCAGCTTCCCATTAATAAAACAGAAATTGCACAATTTATTGAAAAAATATATATTTAGTTTTATTTTACTTTCCTCAACAGAGTTTGTTACATTTAAAAGTTCTAAACCAGGCATGCCCAAACTGTGGCCCGGGGGCCAAATGCGGCCCTCAGACCAGTTTTTCTAGGCCCTCAAGCTGCCAGGTGAATTGACCCATATTACCTTAAACTATACTTTTTACTGTACATTTTTGAAAATCTACTTTAACAAGCCCATATCAAATATTTATTTGATCCATTGAGGATGTAAACATGAATAAAAGTCTAGTGCAGACATGGGCAAACTACGGCCCGGGGGCCACACACGGCCCTTTGGGCTTATTAATCCGGCCCGCTGAGCGTGACCAAATTATATTAAAATAGGTAAGGGTAAAGCTCATCTAATTTTTTTTGTCTAGTTTTTCTGCTGTGTTTATTTAACAAAAATTGTATGCATTTGTTATTAATTTATTTAAGGTATTTGAAAAACAATTTGTACAATAAGCCTTGCATATTCATGTTTTGCTATATGTTACAGGCCAAATCTCTAATGTAATATATACATATATATATCCTGGTCTGGCCCCTCTGTCAAAGTTTAGACTCCACTGTGGCCCATGTGTCAAAAAGTTTGCCCACCCCTGGTCTAGTGGTTCAGTCTAACTTGCAATAATAACGCAGATTTGAAGCATTCACTGCATTGGTGACCAGTCTGTGGCCCTCAATCGACCCTCAGCTTTGTCTGTGTTTTTATTTGTGGCCCATAATGAGAAAAATTTGGACACCCCTGTTCTAAACACATACATTTTGAGTAGATTGCATTCTCCAATCTTCATTATTTTACAATTTACAAACCCAAAATGCTTTGCGGTGTAACAATCTCATTCCCGGAGTACATCATTGCCTTCAGTGTGAATCTGATTATCCACATATCGCTCGGTGCTATGTTGCTGTTTCATCCAATGCCGTGACCCCTTTTGCCCCTGTGTTAAAAGTTAGCAGGTAGCGCCTCATAAAAGCAGGCCTGTCTCTGATTACCACAGGAGCTGCAGAGGGCTGAGAACTTTTAAAGCAAATGTTATTGTTTGTCACAGGAAACCAATCTGATTACTGTTGCCTCTCTTGCGCCTCGAACCACGCTCCGGCCTGTATTTGCCCATGTGGTTTTCATTGCAGCTGCACTAGCGTCTTTATTAAGTCACACTTTGGGAGGGTTAAAGCCAGACACTACACTTTTTTTTGGTTTTGTTTCGTTTTAACTTGTGTGTGTGTGTGTTTGTTTGTGTGTGTGTGTGCGTGCATGCGTGCGTGCGTGCATGCGTATGTGTGTGTGTGTGTGTGTGTGTGTGTGTGTGAAGGGTTTGTGGAGTGTTTTAAGCGCATATGACAGGTTTTCATGTTTTTCTAATTATTACTGAGTTTGGTGGGATAATACCAGTGGTAAATATTGATCATAGTTTTACATCAGTTAAGTGACAGTTTGTGTAAAAAAGTTAAGAAAAAAAGTGCATTAATACAGGAAGTAGCAATGATCTCTAAGCCAGAATAACTATTGTGCAAATTATGCACATTTTGTCCTGAGTTAACATTATGGTTGCTTGGTAACAGTTATGAAATATGTCGTATCTGCTGCTCGTGTCCTACCAAATATTAATAAATTTAAACCAGATAAAAGTAGATAAGATGTTTAGTACAAAAAATTGAGAAATGAGTGGTTTAACTTGTCATATACTGTACACTTTAACCAGTGACGTGCCTTGAGGTTTGGAGCTGGTGAGGCACTTATGTCGTCACAATCAGATTTACAAACATATAAACCAGGTGTCAGTATATGGGGCCAGAATAATAAAGAATTTCAAAATAAAAGTTCCGAAGTCCGCATGAAGTAGCTGTAATAGTATGAAATAAAAAGCAAGCTGGTTTTGTATTGTTTTTTATCCTTATTCTGGTTCTCCAATTTTCAATGGATTGAAGTCATTAAATTACCATTACCTTACCATTTCCTACCACTCTGTTTGAAAAGAGCGAGTTTTTCGTCCCGTCGTCTGGAGCAAACCATTTAGCTCCTATAGCGTTGGTCTTTAATTATAACCTCCTGCTTCGACCGAAAGTCCAATTTAGAAAACTGCTTGAGCTTTATTATGTAATATTCCTCCATTTAAAAAGTAGGGCCAGACATGAAGAAAAAAAGTGAACGGATTGCTAAACTTGATTTGCTAACTCTAAATTGTAGTTTGCTGTTACTATTCTGCGGCCCCTATTCTGCGGGAGTTGCAAGAATCCCTGGGCTCACGAGTGCCCCCTAACATGAGGCAGGGTAACTGCGTGCCTCACCCGGCGCCTTTTCACAGCTGCTTAAAGCAGCAGCGTCACTGCTGAGCTACAGCACAGTCAGTCCATGTGAGGCACGAACAGCCGGTGCCTCTCCACACGTCTCTTCTCAGGATTTCAATGGTAAATGTAAAAATTCAGCAATTTTGGAAAAAAAAGAAATTAAAATTGCAAAGTTAAATAGAAAATAACTTTATAGTACAAATCATTGGATAAATATAACCATTTCATTTATTTTTTTCTCTGTGATGACAGGTGAGGCACTGCTTTGCCTGCCTCACCCCATGTCACTGACTTTAACTTTGCTTTCTTATAGATAAGCAGGATGGAGTACTTTCTCAAACCTTATCAACCTTAATCTATATATTTTTATGAGAAACTGTCACCACATAGACTGCTTCACCTGGAATATTCCACAGTATGGCATTAAAATGATATTTCTCCATGAACATCAGGTGATGCCACCAAGCCACATCACTGGTTTGGTATGTGGAGACAGGAAATGGTTATGAAATAAATGCTATTAGATACATGATAGATTAATTTAATGCCATATAGAGGCAATAAGGTGGAGCACCTCTCACCACAAAAGTTAATTAATGAACTTTTTTGTTTGTTTTGTTTTGCTTTTCTGAAGAATGTATCTTCACCTAAAGCCTTTTTTCGGTCTTACGAGATTGTTGGATGTTGCACTACACAACATGAGCGGTTGAAATGGTACAGCAACACATGCACACTGTGAGATGAAGCTCCCCATCAGTCATGGGTGCGACCAAAGTTTGTCTGAGTGAATATCAGGCTTCAGACTCCATGTGGTAACATCTCCTTTATTGTACCTGTTAGCTGAGGCTAGTGCTACATGTTGCAGTGACTCAAGATTATCCCCATGATCAGAAGTCTTTAGTTACAGACGGCCAAAAAAATCGTGCCGTGGACACCCGACTTAACATAAAGTTTCATTACCTGTAAAACTAAAATAGGTAACATTTTGATTTTATTTAATTGTATCTATTGTGTTAAAGTGATTTCATCCAGTTTGCAGATTTGAATGGTGTAAATTTATGTGTTTTCATCCACAGGAAAAAAAAAGAATACCTGAAATATCTTTAAACAGATTTCTTTTTTCACCTGCAGTGTCTCTCTCTCTCTCTTCAGAACATGTCTTGTTTGCTTTGGAGCGTCGGGCCCTCTCCGGGAGCCGCTCTGTCCGCTCACATCAAGCCCCTGCTCGGGTTTCTGGCTGCAGCACAGGCTCAGATGCTGGGGACCTCTGCGTTTGCTCAAGCTGACAGTAAAAGTGCGGCGCTGTTACAGTGTGGTGAGCAGTTATCGTGGCTTTTGACGTATCATTTGGCAGATCAGACTTGTGGTTTGTTCAGATCAAATCCTGTGGAAGATATGAACGGCCCTGAGAAAAACGCTGGATCATGTTTACATTCCAGACGCTTGTTTAAAGCAGACATGTTATGCTTATTGTACAGTTGAAATGTGGACGACATTTTAAGGCATTTAAATGTTACAGGAGAAAAAATACAACTTGAAGAATTTAGTAAAAATATCTGTTTGTGGGTGCAGTAGATAATAGCATACCCGGACATTTTTGGGCATGTTACTTTGAATACATGTTTTTAGAGGTAGAACTCAAACTTTTAGCATAATTACAGTTATTGAATAGATCCAAACTTTTTTCAACGAGGGCCACATCCTGAAACATATTTGAAGCGGAGGGCCACAGGGAGTCAAACGGTGCATTCAACACAGGTTTGACCGAGCCATTGTACCTTTAATAAGACTTGGAAGATTATTTTTTGTCACAATGTAATGTGATGTTATTCAGGTTGTACTAAAAAATGCTTCACGATCAATTGGGCCAGTTAGGAGGAGGCATGATGGCCAACAAAAATTTGTCTCAGGGCCGCATTTAGCCCCTGGGCCATAGTTTGGACAGCCCTGATCTAAATGGACCCGACTGAACAGAATAGTGAGGTTAGGGTCGTCACATATAGGCAAGGTGGATAAAGTGCGTTGCAAAAACCACAAAGTTAAAGTGTTTTTGTTTTTTAGTTTTTTCTGGAAGATTTGAGTGTCCACCAATAAATGCGAGAATTTGCTGAATAGTGAATGCAATTTTGTAATAAATTGAAAGTTTTATTTGACATAAACTATTAATTTGAATTATAAAATCTGGATTACTTTCAAACTCAAACAGATACATTACCATGTACCTTATTGCATGGAAATCTTAAGAACAACTTTGTTTAATGGAGAAAAGAAGCAAAGTGGACCTACGCCAGCCAACCCGCTCTCATCACAAAGCATTGAAACATATGAGAATTGCATTTTTTAAAGAGATCAAAATTAGTATTTAGCATTTAGTTACTCGAGTACTTCCCACCACCACCTCTAGACGATCAGTTTTCTAATCCCACAAGTTCTCTGGGCAGCATTTTTAAAACAAACACATAAAAACAAACCATCTTTAAATCACTCTTTGAAACTAACACATCTCAAAGAATCTACCCCCTTTTCAGAACCATAAATCCCATCTCTACTTTCACTTTGTCTTCTGGGATTATCCAGACACACACACACACGGACCTAAACAACACCAGGAGAAAAAAACAACAAACTTCCCAGTAAAAAAAAAAAAACAACCTTTAAACCGCATTGAAGCAGGAAAGCTGATAACGCGGGAGCTTAGGAGTCACGCTGTTTGTTGATATTCCGAGACACCCCACCTCTCCTCGGGACGCCACTTTCTCATTCCGACACCCAAAATCCCATATGTAAATGTTGTGAAAGCTGCCAATTAGGAAATTTATCTTGTCTGCAGGCCTGGTAATAGTTTAATTCCCAAAACATGTGCGCTCGGATGGGTAATGCTTCACATGTGAGGTTGCGGGTTGCCGTGGAGATGTCGAGAGGGGCGGTGGGTATGTGAACGTGCTTGGTGGCGGACATTTGTTTATGTTTTCCTCCCGGTGCATTATTTCAAAGGGCAGCTAGCTTGTTCGCGTCGCGGGATTCTGCGCGCGCGGTCGATTGGAAACAGATTGCGTCGCAGCAGGGCCGTGTCAAAGCGGCGGTTATGTCATGTTTGGGAAAGAGAAAGAAAGGGAGGAGAAGAGGAGAAGCGAAAAGTGAATGGGGTTTTATGAGGGATGGTAAAATACACAGACATGAGTGCGAATGATTTCACTAAGGGCAACAATGGGCAAGCGCAGTTTGAAAGATGAGAACACAATGGATCGCAGCTCGCCTGTTTATTTCTGTGACAATGTGTTGAACGGGATTTTGTGATGGGCTGATGCTACATTTCAAATATGTGTAGGGGTGTACAAAAATATACAAGAAACACACAGCCAATACGTCGTGTATGTCTCAAGAAAAGTATCGGAAATGTGATACTAATCCATGCTAAAACTCGCATCAATTGAGCAGGTATCAATACGAAAAAAGTCACATTTACAGGACAGAAATGAATCTTTCTTTGAGTAGCTTTTGGGACAACGGGTGGAAATTAGCCTCTGGCTATAACCTGGCGTGTATCATAATACTCATTCAAGTAAGTACAGATGTCATGTACCAGTGTATTCTGTTTCATTAACATGCACTAAAATTATTTGTGCCAAGTAGTAAGCTACAAATAAACAAAAAAACTAAAACTAGATAAAAATCGATAAAAAAATCAATTCAAGGACAAAAAATGAACTTTAGAATGATCTTGAGCTGTATCAGAACAAGTATAAGACCCATAGACCAGTATACACCCATGGAGCACTATGGACCTACCTGGACCACTGAGGGAGTACACAGATATATGGACACATGAAAATATAAAAGAAAGTACAGTGGTCCCTGGTTTATCACTGGGCTTACGTTCTAAAAATAAAGTATAGTAGGTGAAATCTGCAAAGTACTCAGCTTTTTTTTTTTTTTTTCAAACAATTATTCTATATGTTTTCAGGCTGTAAAACCCCTCACCACACACTTTATACACTTTTCTCACACAGGCATTAACATTTTCTCACATTTCTCTCTTGTTTAAACACTCAAAGTTCAAACCTTTGTATATTATATCCCTCTTCCTCAATGATGCTTTAAATGTGTTGTTCTCCTGCCTCTGCTCCAGAGGTATCCACAGAGGCGACTCTCCGTGCACAAAAACATTTAAGTCCAAAGCGTTTCTGAAATTTGTCGGTGCAGAACATTTCATCGACATTGTGGGTTTTATCGGGGAGAAAACTTACAAACATACAGCACTTCAGAGTCACACTGTGATCGAACATTTATGTAAAGATTTGTCTGAACACATTCTGTACTGTACAGGAGACACGGCACAGAGGAGACTGATGGACAATGGTCTACATTCCCTTAGCCAATCAGGATGCAACACAATGTGCGCTCATTCTCTGTAAAAAAAGCATCCAAAAAGGGACAGCTGTATTGCGATTTAACACTGAAAACCAGGGCTGTTCTAACCTTCAGGGGGCCCTAAGTAAAATTTGTCTTGGAGGCCCTCACTATTTCAGTGCCACTCATACGACTAATTATTAACATTCCACAGCATGATGCACACAACTGCCCTCATCTGCACTAAATGTATCTGTATTACCCACATCACACAGTGAAGTACAAGGGCGTTTATAGAGGTTGAGAGTACAAATAGCCACAACAAATAAGCAAGAATACTTTTGTAATTACCAAGAGCGGGCCCTCCCAGAAAATTTTAGTGTATTACTTCATTGGTTAAAGTGTAAACACGCTTTAGGATGGTCTATTAATACTTGAACATAACACTTTGATTTATGCATTACAGCATAAATATTATAAACTCATCATGTCTTTATCATAATGTGACCATGCCCTGTACATGGCCACGAAAACTTTCACTTTAGCTTCACTTCACGATCACATTATTTCTGTTCAATAAATGCAGGAAAACATCAAATAAATGTGGAATAATTAGCGGGTGATTAAACATATTAAGATGCGTATAATATGCACGCAAATGTACGAATAAATCAGACTGTTCATTAATATGCACAAAGACGTAAGCCATTCACAGCTCGTTCACGGGTCATTCACTCGTCCAGCAGAAGCAAAAGAAGCTTCTCTCATTATCAGCAGTAAGCCTCTGCAGACTAAAATTTCTGAAGTCTTGGCATGAGACAAAGACAACAGACACACATCTGGTAAACTTACATCATCTTCATCGTCTTCATGCTGTAGCTGAGATGTAACAGGGACCGACAGGGACTAACACGGGACTGACAGGGAGCGACAAGGGCTGACAGGGACTGACAGGGGCTGACAGGGACTGACAGAGAGTGACAAGGGCTGACAGGGGCTGACAGGGAGTGACAGGGACTGACAGGGACTGACAGGGACTGACAGGGAGTGACAGAGAGTGACAGGGACTGACAGGGAGTGACTGGGGCTGAAAAGGGACTAACATGGACTGACAGGGAGTGACTGAGACTGACAGGGACTGACATGGAGGCTGACAGGGAGTGACTGGGGCTGAAAAGGGACTGAAGAGGGACTGACAGGGAGTGACTGGGACTGACAGGGACTGACAGGAACTGACAGGGAGTGACAGGGAGTGAAAGGACAGGACTGACAGGGAGTGACTGACAGGGAGTGACTGGGGCTGAAAAGGGACTAACATGGACTGACAGGGAGTGACTGAGACTGACAGGGACTGACATGGACTGACAGGGAGTGACTGGGGCTGAAAAGGGACTAAGAGGGACTGACAGGGAGTGACTGGGACTGACAGGGGCTGACAGGGACTGACAGGGACTGACAGGGACTGACTGGGGAGTGACTGGGGCTGACAGGGACTGACAGGGAGTGACTGGGGCTGACAGGGACTGACTAGGCTGACAGGGACTAAAGGGGTGACTGGGATGGACAGCGAGTGACAGGGAGTGACTGAGACTGACAGGGACTGACATGGACTGACAGGGAGTGACTGGGGCTGAAAAGGGACTGACAGCGAGTGACAGGGACTGACAGGGAGTGACTGGGACTGACAGGGAGTGACTGGGGCTGAAAAGGGACTGACAGGGAGTGACTGGGACTGACAGTGAGTGACAGGGAGTGACAGGGGCTGACAGGGACTGACAGGGACTGACGGGGGCTGACAGGGAGTGACAGGGACTGAGAGGGAGTGACTGGGGCTGACAGGGAGTAACATGGGCGACTGGCAACTGTCGAGAATGATCCGCAGGTTTAGAAGCTTCTGGATGCATAAACATTATAATTTGTAATTTGTAATTTATTTATTATTCCCTTGTCTCCTTAGCAGCTGCTCCACTCCGCTCGCACTTGTTGCACAAAGTCTGATGGGGGGGTGGCTCAACTGCAAACGGTCCATGGGCAGGACCGGATGTATCTAGCCGCTTAAGGCTAACTCGCAACATGTGCCACTGGGCAGCCATGTTTAGACCCCGGGGCTTGGAAGCAAACCAGGCAGTTTTGTTGTAACTACATGTAGATTGACAGATAGACATGAATCATGAAACTATTGGGGTCCCTCGCAGCTGGGGGGCCCTCCACAATTTGCGTAGTCTGCATATAGGAAGAGCCGGCTCTGGCGAAAATCACATTCTATTGTCTAAATAAAGAGTGGTATCAGAATCGGTACAGAGTTTTAGTTTTTATTATTACAGTGACAACATTACACCAGATACAATGCAAATGTGGCAGACTGAAACACTGATGTAACTATAGTCAGTTTGATACATTGTTGTAAAATAAAAAGGCTACTCTGAATCTTGTTTCCATTTACCGAATGAGTGCTAAAGGCAGGCCTCAAGAAGAAAGGGGAAAGTTGTTTTTGTGTCCTCAATATATGACGACTATAGTGGCATGCAAAGATCAGTCAAGATTGTAAATAAATAGCCCATATTACACTGGTTTTTGATCTGTTATAATGTTTCCTCATCACAAACAGACCTGGAGTTGTGTTTTGTTTCATTCACACGTTTAAGACATAAACCCTGCATATTTAGGCTGAGCTCTTCTCTCACACAGAAAACACACTGTTCCACTTTGTGTTGTCATGTGGTAATGCAAGAAGTGCTCCACTGTGTTTTTAAACTCCATACACCTTCACTAGAATCATTTGGATAATTTCAGCCTGGTAATCGTTATTCTCGTTATGAAATATTCACAAAACCAAGTGAATCACTGTTAATTTCACCTTCTGTAGAGTTCTACCTTCTTATACTTCGATATGTTTGAAAAAGAAAAAAGAGCTATTCAATTAGACAGCTAAATGTAATGCAAACATGCTTAAGTGTAGTACATGAGAACTGTCCAGACTTTTCAGATTGTTGCTGACAGATTTACCATAACCACAAACGATGATTTATTGGGCAATTACATAGACATGTTTTCTGTGCAACCATATCAGCTATTGATATCTGTGTTATACATTGCATGCATAGTGTTTGCCCCATTAAAACAACACGATTCAGCTTTATTTAGTTGCCATTAGCCAAAGACATGTCGACTGCAGCAGGGGTTTGAGTTTGCTTTTAGTTTGGTCAGGTATTCAGACTACCTGCAAGTTAAGGTAACATTTGGAGATATGTCCTCTGCATTTTACCCATCTCTTGAGCCAGGATCTCAATCGGTAATGTGTGGGTCAATACCAAGCATTCAGATAATTGCAAGGTAAAGTAAAAGTATAAATTCTCATGCAAAAATATTTTTCCATTTTCTTTTTTCATCAAATTTTAGCAATTAAAAAAAAAAAAAAAAAGTTATGTTATTTATATTACCCTCACTCTGAGCAGGAAACCCATTTTGGCCGCTTGTATCCGCAATCTTGTCCTTTCAGTGGCTGGGCACTCAATTAAAGATAGGGTGAGGAGCTAGATCACATGGGAGGAGCTCAGAGTAGAGCCGCTGCTCCTACACGGAGGAGGAGCCAGTTGAGGTGGCTCAGGCATCTGCTCAGGATGCCTCCTGGACGCCTCCCTAAGGTTGGTGTTCAGGCATGTCCCACCGGGAGGAAACTCCGGGGAAGACCCAGGACATGCTGGATGTCTCTCGGCTGGCCTGGGAACACCTTGGGAACCCATCGGATGAGCTGGAGGATGTGTTTGGGGTGAGGGAAGTCTGGGAGTCCCTGCTTAGACTGTTGCCCCCGCAAGCGGAAGAAAATGGATGGATTATTTATATTTTTGTTTATTATTTAGAGGAGTTTCAATGCAATGCATTGTACTACAAAACGTATTGGTATCGGATCAATTTTGTGATCCTTGCCATAGTACTATTGGTATCGAAACCGAAATCACCGTTATCGCTCATTACTAAATACCTAACTGTAGAATGACCCAGGAATAAAACCTAAGACGTCGTGGTTTGACAGGAGCGCTAACACGCCAGCTACCACCACATGTGTTTACCCAATATCGAGAGCAAATTCCTGCTTTAGCGTTATAAGGATACCATTAGCAAACCCAGTGCTCTTGTGGTCCCGTGTATTTCCTGGCACAGCGGATATGCTAAGGCTAAGCGCACAGTTAACAAGGCTTAATTAATCGCTGCCTTACAAATGAGTCACTCTCCAGGCGCAGTGTCCTTGAATGTACCACCCAAAAGCATTCGGAAGCGTTCCATTATGGTTAAATTGACATTCCGTAAGAGCACACACGTTTGACTGCGGTCACTGTAAGAGGAGAAATTGTCTTGTGAGCTTTGATAATGTGTTCTTGTAATTGAACTCGGGCAGGATTAGCCGGTTTCATATTAGAAAAGAGGATTTGGACGATGTTGCGTTCACAGAAAATTACTTTTTACCGTCTGCAAAAATGGTTATAGAGATGGAAATCCAGAACTGAAATGTACTTTGGAAAACTTTAAAATCCTTTCTTTTACACGTGAGATAGAACAGATAAGATTGTGTGCTCATGTAGAGTTCAAATTAATAATAATAGTAATAATAATATAATAATAATGCATTGGATTTATATACCGCCTTTCAAGGTCTTGGGGCAGACCAAAGGAAGCGAGGCTGCTCATCACACCATCGGCCCCTTTAACTACCGCCAACACTCAAGCACATCAGTTTCATATTAGACAAAGTGGGTGAAGTGTCTTGCCTAAGGACACAACAACAGAAATTGCAGGGATCGATCCTCCAGTAATAAGCTCAGGCTTCTGCCTATTTCCTTTCCTTTTCACACTTTGTGTACTTTGATTTGCTTGTGGACTGAAGACAGAAATGTCTGAAACAAAATAAAAATTATCAAATCATTATCCAACGTCCAGGTAGGAAGATCGCTGCCCATCACACTGTCGACCCCTTTGACCACCGCCAATACTCAAACACACCAGTTTCATACTATGTAAAGTGGGTGAAGTGTCTTGCCTAAGGACATAAAGCAAAACTTGCAGGACTCTACGCTCTGACCTTTAGGTTGGTGGTTGATCACTCTAATCATTGAGGAACCGTTGCTCTAAAATCTAATGTGAAAAATACACAATCTCCTAAAAAAGATTCCATTATATCTCATCTGGTTCCTTAATGAGGAGGAGCAGCAGCACTACTCCATGTCTTTAAACCTCTTAGAGAGCAGAAAACTAACTTGTAGATCTCCTAGAGCTATATTGTTGGGTGCAGGTGACATTACAACATTGTAGAGTCCCTATAGGTTGCCCTGAGCTGAGGGCAGGTCAGAATGATATGGTGGAATTTGCTGTTTAACTGTCAGATTGCAGATTTATTGACCTGGTCTATGGCTAATATCTCTGCATAATAATTACTGGACCTATCCACATGGCATAAAACTGTCACAAAGTTCAATGTGACATCTGAGAGAAGGTACTGAAATATAATTTATAGCTACATTTGAGAACTTGTTTGTGAAGGTCTAAACTACAGGGTTATAATTTCTGTCTTTTTCACCACCACAAGAGAGGATGTTTGCTGTATTAACCAATAACATTCTGTTGATACTTTGTAGTGACATTATGCTGGGGGTGTTCAACATGTATCTCTATGGTGGAATTAAAAAAAAAAAAACAAAATGGTGTTCAATTTTCAACGAAAAAATGAGAGTGACTAACTGAAAAGCAACTGTTGGCCAGTGCTAGCTTGTGACTGTAATGTTATTTGAGAGGGATTTAGCTCACCTTACTTCCGGCTAAATAAATTCTTTATAGTCAGATTGTGTTAAAACAAAACTCAGATTAAAGGGCAGATATTACACAGTTTTCTGATCTATGTTATAATAGTTTCCTCCTCAAGAACATACTGTACCTGGAGTTGTGTTTTGTTCCATTCACACATGTTTAATGCACAAATCCTGCATATTTAGGCTGAGTTTTTCTCTCAAACTGAAAACACTCTGTTCCACCTTGTGATGTCATGTGGTAATACAGGAATTACTCCATTTTCCATACATCTTCACTAGAATCATTTGGATGATTTCAGCCTTGGAATTGCCCATCTCGACTGAACTGAAGGTAAAAGGTAGCGGTTAACTATCTCTTCATGACATCACAAGGTGGAACAGAGCATTTTGAGCTTTGGAGATGTAGCCAGACTAAGACTAAGGATTAAAGGTATGTTTTTGATGAAGTAACAACATTATAACATGGCTTAAAGCTCACAAGAGTCCATTTTGCGTAATATAGGACCTGTCTCTTCTATCTTGAGTATCAGAGCTTCAGATAGAGTGGTACCTCAGTTAAAATCACACATCCAGGGAATGTTGATGGCATCGGCAGCAAAGTATCAATGATTTGCATTCCGACAATTGCAATAATTTAAATTTCCATTCAGATTCACTACATTTGTCCAGCCCTAGTATAAACAAATGCTAAACAACATTTGCCATTCATGTCCTAAGCCTATATGCTCTGTATACTGGTGTGTGTGAGCGGCTGTGTCCACTACGGTCACACTGGAAGAACCATCCAGCCCCGGTGAACTCGGGGCTGGGCAGGGTGAGGCCTTATCGGGCTTTAATTTCTCTGCCCAAGGTGAACCATGGAAGAGATCAGTGCCTCTAAAGCCCGGGAATTACCCTAGATATTGGCCCCCTGTGCTCTGCAAATGAAATCCTGCCGTCGCCTGGAAGAACATGGTGGTTAACACTCTGGAAATCAGTTTTTGTGCAGACCACAGCTGAGGAGAGGGCCCACGGAAAAGAAGAGGAGGAGAGGAGGGCGGATGGGGGAGGGTGGGTTTCTAACTGAGATTATTTTAAAGCAGACCTATTATACTAAATCAACTTTTTAGCGCTTTTAACCATGTTATAGTTTTTTCCCCTTCCCATTTACCCTCTCGGAGTTGTATTTAGAGTGATTTGTGCATGTTTGAGCAATCTTTATTCTACTGTATTCAAGATGCCATTGCTCCGATCTACGCCCGTTTTCATTGCCTCTAGCATACGCCCAATGCTCTGTATGCACTTTGTTCTCCAGTTTTATTTTCTTGATCAGTGAGATGCTTAGGACTGTGTAGCATCAGGTAGTCATTTTGGTACTAATGAAAAAAAAAAAAAAAAAATCTACTCGCTAGCTTATCTGCAGTGGAGGTACCTATGGCTCTCTTTGTTGTGATGACATTTACGTTGAGTTAAGCTCCCATTGGGCAAGGCAGTTTTCTAATGCAGAAGCCAGTTGACTTGTTTCTTTTATTAGGTTGTTTTAAATGTCCAAGATAGATAGAATATACACATTATAACATAATTTGGGCATTACAGATTATAGTTATATAGCAGACAAAAACACAATATGTCTTCTTTAAAGGTCCTGTATTACCCAACATTGACTCATGTGAACTAGTCATGTTGGAATGCCATTACCTCCTCAAAAACAGTAGCTTTAAAGTTAACAGCGTTTTTTTTTTTTTTTTTTTTTGAAGCCGTATGGAGTTTAAAAACACAGGGGAGCGCTTCCTGTATTACCACTTGATGACATCACAGGGTGGAACACAGCAGTTTCAGTTCTTGAGAAGAACACAGCCTAAATATGCAGGATTATTGTGTTAAACGTGAATGAAATTAAACAAGCAAAACAAGGACACATTATAGATCAAAACCTTGTGTAATATTGGCCCTTTAAATAGGTTTGGATTACTTGAGTGTGTACTTTACATTATATTGAAGACATATGCTTTATTTCAGAATTTTTTTGAGCTAAACTATTACATATGTTGCCTGGGATCCAGAATATAGCATTATCCCATACGTTACAAATATCACTATTGAGCTTCATATGGCTGCTTACGAGGAAATGAGAAGAAGGAAATATCACAGGACTGAAAAACACTGTAGATTCAGCAGAATCATTGAATGAAGTAATGGACTGCAGCATTACTAACACAGAAGCTTTATATTTTCATACACTGCCATGGGGAACATGTATAACAGCTCTATTCCACTCTACACCTTGCATTCTCTCTGAAAACCTTTGCCGTGTGAAGCACTTTTAACTCCATCTAGCCTCATTCAAGTTCTGTCGCTAGAGTGAAGCGGTCCATCTGATCTCTAGAGTGAGCACATCTTTAAGATCACTAAAGTCTGTTTCAATCATCGGCTGTTACAGGCTCAAATAATGGACTACTAAACCATGAAAGGGTGAGTGACTCGGAGTCAGGATGCAGCGGATACAACACACAGCACTAGGCACAATGAGCTATTTGAACAACGTCTGTATGAGCCGATCTAACAACACAAAATATCACATACATGCCTCACAAAGGACAAAAGAGCTAAACT
Source organism: Periophthalmus modestus (assembly GCA_019594935.1). Taxonomy (NCBI): domain Eukaryota; kingdom Metazoa; phylum Chordata; class Actinopteri; order Gobiiformes; family Gobiidae; genus Periophthalmus; species Periophthalmus modestus. The sequence continues at coordinate 2,526,692 of JAIEZT010001368.1, read as the reverse complement.
GCTAACATTAAATTTACTGTGTTAATGTGCACTTACTACGTCTTATTGATCTCTGTCTTGTCATGGAGTCGTAGAGTTGTTCTCCCATCTGCCTGTTTAGCTGGACACAAATACAACCCACAGAACGCATCAGTGTTGGGAATAATGTCATTTAAGTATAATGGCTTTAGTGTTATTTTTGAAAGTAACAAGTAATTTAAGTGTTTACTCTTTCCTCAGCTGTAACACTGTTATAGTTACTGTGAGTGTAACAGGGCTTGTTATTTTACTGTGAGTCTCAGATCAGACTCAGCTCTCTCGCCTCATTCAAAGGAGCAGCAAAGTTTTCCCGTTGTTTTCGGAAGTAAATAAGACCAAGACTAAGGGATTAGAGCCAGCGAATAGGTAAAAAAGAGATGGTAGACAGTAAAGCTGACCAATCAAAAGCAGTGCTAGGCGGCCATAAAGACTTTCCTTGCGTGTCTTTGTTTTAGCGCTGGCACGAGGTCGAATACTCATTGTTTTTAGCACACATGAGGAAGTATGCAGATTCTTGTGAACTGTGTGGATATACTTACTTATTTAGCAACTCTTTGTGATGGGAGAACAAACAGACGACCACAGCGGGACACGTGGAGTTTACAAATCGCTAAAAAGACGTGAGCGATGCGGTAGTGGACACTTTTGCTCACGCTACTTATCTAAGTGCAGCTGATCTAATATCGGCTGGTTCTCCTCTGGTTTTACTCGTGTATCAGTGCTGTCATGTGGCGTGCACATGTTTGTAATGTTCTGATATCTGTGTTTGGTAAATGCAGTTTGGTCACAGTCTGCGGTGTAAAGGGGACAGTAGTTTGTTCTGTTTTGTTATGACAGTACAGTTATGAGCCTGTTTTAGGGATTTTGAGCTCTGTGGAGGAGAACGTTTTATAATGCTGACTCTGGGTGCATTTGGTGATTTGCAGGACAAATAAGGCTGAAAATAACTTGTTTTTACTTGGACAAAACAGCTGGGATCTATTTTTGAGGATTCTTTTAGTAATTAAATACTCTAGAGAATAATAAACGTGATAGCAACAATATGTGTGTAATGTTAAGAACCACTACTTTGAATTTGGAAAGCGCAGAGAGCAGATAACGGTGTTCAATCAAACGCTCCTCACGTGTCCAATCACATGGCTGTTTACTACTGATCCTGGGTCAGTTTTACTTTTTAACAGAGAATAAAGTGCACTGGGAATACGGAGGGCCTGTCTGACTTCAGATCAGATTAACAGCAAATCACAGCAGAAAGGAAATAAATCACTAAACAAAACTTTATCTGGTTATGAAATAATTATGTAAGGTTTTTTTTTCTTCTTTTTAATCATACAGGGGTCAGAAGTGTTGGCCTACTTCTGAGGCAATTTTGGCTCACATAATTGAGATATTTTATTTATTTATATCACAACCTTGAGGTCTCTTTTAAAACTCATAGGTAGAGGTATTCTCTCATAGGTAGAGGTATTCTCTTTTAAAACTCACCACTGTATTTTTGTACTTTTCTTTTCAACTTTTTTTTTTTTTTTCCAGAAACTGCCACTTAACTGATGTAAAACTCCATGTATATTTTTAATTAAGAGTATAACCTTCTCAACCTTTTTATGTTACTGAAATAGTTTTTACAATGGCCGGCGTGCAGCGTGTGGAAAACAGAGCACTGGCGGAAAGTGAGTGGAAGTAATGACGAAGCAGCAGTGAAAGGAGAGCCCAGCCCCAGCTGTCTGAGGGGCCCGGGGCCACAGCCAGAGGCCCTGTGTGGAGATAGAAATCACTCAGTGTGATCATAACCTTCACCAGGCCCAGGCTCACCAGCTGTTCTCCATGCTTTTGGGAAGACAGCCTTCTACTTGACCTGAGGAAAGTTCTAGCTTGTACATGTAAACCTAGATACGCCCTTTAAAATGCTATGTCATCGGAATATGACAGTATCCGGAATGGAGACGACTGAAGTGCAAGTATATAATATCTGCAGATGAAATGAAAAACTATTTTGGGGGTACTGTTCTAGTATTTGTCCAGGAAAACCACCACCTGGATTTTGCCTTCAATCAAAAATGTCTCTCATGATCTCCTATTAAGTAACAAATTATGTCAGATACTTTTGGCCTTAGTGTCCACCTTGGTGTTCCATACTTTGTGATATTTTGAGACTAATCACTGTTTCTCCATTGAAATCACATCATATTCCACTTCACTTTTGTTTCCAGTTGCCTCCATTTTGGGATTTAAAATGTATACAACTATTTAAAGGGTCTATTGTTGGTGAAATACGCATTTCAACAATATTCATTTTAGCTTCTTCATCTGTATTAAATAATATTGGTCTATAGAATGCTGCTATGTCATCTGAAACCCACCAAGAGGACAATATTGTCACATTATCAAAGCTAACACTCAAAACAGGAAATCGTCATTACTTTAGAGAGAGGCAAAGTTAATTCTCATTTTGAAGTAACTTTTCTTAAAAAAAAAGTCTAAAGGCTGTGCTCGACGTGACTTTTATATCTTCTAGCTAAGCAGAATACTTTTTACTCCATACAGTGCATTATAAAAGGCATTTAGAGCGATGAGAACCATATAGAAGCAACTGCTAAATAGACAATTCCTTCCAATCAGAAGTGTTGTTGGATGAGAGCCACATGGAAACAGTTGCCAGTGACTATCCAAGACAGTTGTTTTTTGTCATGGTTCAACATCAAAGTGAGAAAAGGGCGGGTCTAACAGTTCTTCCACTAGCCCTTTAAACAGCAGTTGTTAACCTATTAAAAGTGTCAAAACTAGAGATCGACTGATAATTTTTTTTTTTTTTCCACATCCAGTGCTGATTGTTTAGAATACAGAGCAACCGATTACCGATAAGCTCTGCTGATATTTTTGGGTCAATTTTGAATATTTTCCCCAAATTATGTGGTATAAATTTACTCCCTCCAAGGCCTTTTTTTTTTTTTTTTTTTTTTTTTTTTTTTTTATTTACCCACAAATCTTTAGCTGTAGTAATGTTTTATTCAGCTATCTCTTTGTATTAAAGTGTTAATATAAAGCTTTGTATGCACTTTTTAGGCGGCAGATTGATCGGCCTGTGGTGGAGATTTAAGGCCAATAGCCGATATACTAAAAATTCCAAATATTGTCTGTTTATCTCTAGTCAAAACTGTCAAAATATAAAAAATTAAAAAAATTAAATATAGTGATTTCCTTTGTAAGCCATTTGTTATGTATAACTCTAAAGCAGTTATTACAAAGTTCTGAAATATTAAGACATTTTGTTTTTTATCATTGGAGTGGGACTAAACACCTAAACTCCGCCCACAACCACATTTCAAACAGAGCTGCTAAACTGGGAAGAACGTGAAGGACTAAAGGGGAGACAAGATTGGGGTTACTGTATAAGGAACAGTCTTATTGGTCTTACAGGTATCCACACTTCAAACTCCGCCCCTACAGCCAGGTGTCTGTAATCCAAAACACCTGGCTGTAAACCAGGTCAGTCTTTTGTAATGTCACCAACTACTGGAAATTGCAGAGGTGACTGAAGGCAGCACAAACATAGATTTTGGTGTTTTTGATCAGAAAGCTGCACGTTTAAAATAGTTTACATTTAAGTTGCAAAATATACCAAAGATCAGGAGATAATGCTTTTAAAACATCATATACACAGGAAAGTGGCAAAACAACGTCGATTTAGTTTTTGGTTCCACTTCAACTGTGAATAGTTTTGCAATGGCAGACCTCATCATATGCTTTCTTTTAAATGTATGTAACTCAATTTTCCTGAAAATGTCACTCAAACCCTTTTGATACTGAGCCCTCATATGTCTTAATGGTAGCTCTGTAGTTACAGCTAACCACATGTTCACGTTTTACAACCAAAAACACTCATGAATTTAAGTCAGTGTCACAGGCTAAAGCTAGTGTTGGTTTGTCTTATATTACAAACACTATCTAATGCTTCCTTTGTTGTCACATATCCTTGGGGTGTTTAATGTGTACCACTAGGTTGTGTTCAATACTGATTTTAGAAGAAATCTCCAAATAAAATCCACAAATGTTGAACTTTTCCTTTATTTGTTGGGGATTGTGTTCACAAACTTGTCATTTTAATCTTCCATCTTAAAATGGGGGTATTTTACTTCTGTGGGGTATTAACTACCAACAACTGCCAACACAAAACATATTTGGATCATCATGTTACTTTTTATTACTTAGAAAGTGCTATATTCAGCGACAACAACATATCAGTTTCACTTGCGTTCTTGATGCTCTGACTCAACAGATAACATTTCGAAAATTAATTACAGAGATAATAGAAAAGTAATTACAGAGATAATAGTAAACCAGTTCAGAAATTTGCAATTTCACAGTTAAAGGTGTTATGCTTGTCTCATTGAAAATGTTATCCCTTTGCAAAGAATGCTCACCTCTCCACAGATCAGACCAATAACTTGTCATGTTGGCGTCACACCCTTGTCTTCATAAAGCTAAATAATGCCATACTGTAACATTCAAGGCAAAGCAATAACATCACCATGGAGACAAACAGGTGACAGACCCCCCACTGGAAAAAAAAAATGACATAGTGTACCTTTAAAAGACTAACTCTACCAAAGAAATCTGACCCACCTCTACCTAAGTTTTAATCTGTGAATATTAAACATACTGTGCTAGATTTTTAGCGATGTGAAAAAGAGAATTAGTTCATTTTAAACAGTTTGCAGTTTAGTGGTCCAAAGTTACTCCTCAGTTACCTTATGCAGTCTGAGCATTTTTAGTTATTCACCAAGATGAGTTTTATAAGTGCAATTCAAAACTCTGAGTTTTGCTGTGGCTAAGCTAACCTGATTATTGGACACTTTCTAATTAGACGCAGACAGTACACAGTGGACTTATTTTGACTTTAAAAGCTGCTTCTACAGTTCACCTGTATCGATATATTAATATCAATATATCGTCTTCAAGAAAGCTCTCAAAGATGACCCTCATATATTGTCCAGATAAAGACGGAAGCACCAGCATCAAAATCCTTCAAAAAATGTGTTTACTTGGCTCTCTGTAAACGATATGTGTGTGAAATAGCCAGATTACGCAGCGATGTATAAACACAACCGCGCCATTATGCCGCATCCACCTCTCCATAGGAAAAGCATTAGCCTCCCGCATAGCTGACTAAGATAAATATGTGGAAAATTAATTATCAGTAACTTACTCTCCTGTCAAAGTGGCACTGTATGTGAAGAAACCCAATACGTTGTCAGATTTCAACACTCACTTGTGCGACCGTCTCACTTTCACACAAACACACACACGCAGAGTATTTTTAGAGCGTGATCTTGGTATAAAACTAGGCCCGCTCTCTATAGACCACCATACGTGCCATACTGATTCAAAATAGCAGCTAGGAGATGCTAAAAAGATGCAGCGGTGAACCACGTGCAGGGGCGTTAACAGTATTTTGGGGCCTGTGAGTGGTTTTTGGGGGGCTCTAGTTTGACAAAATGTTTGACAAAATGGAGAGATTCTTAAACCCTAGATAATCACAATCAGAGGTGGGTAGAGTAGCCAAAATTGTACTCAAGTAAGAGTAACATTACTTCAAAATAATATTATTCAAGTATAAAGAGCAAACTAAAGAGTGACTGCTGGAACATAACATCTGAACTAAATCATATCTGAAGGAGCATGAAACACAAATGTTCAAATCATTTCATATTGTCAACATAATACTTTTGTCACTTGTAGAATATTTTTCCTTCAGTAAGAGTACTGTTACTTTGATAAACACATTAGTGAAGTAGGAGTAAACGTACGCTGCTAGTAAAGTACTCTGAAAAGTAAAATTTCTTTAAAAAGAGGACTGCCCGTCTCTGCTGACAATGTAGCAATATTATAGATGTAACTGCAATGGCATACCATAGTGTATATAAAAAAAAAAAAAAAAAAAAAAAAAAAAAAAATATATATATATATATATATATATATATATATATATATATATATATATATATATATATATATATATATATATATATATATATATATATATATATATATATATATATATATATGTGTGTGTGTGTGTGTAACAATCAGTTAGCTTAGTGGGTGAGGAATTCATAATAATAACAATAACCAACTTACAAACTTTCACACTCAACTTTTATTTTAATTAAAAATTAATTTTATTTATTTATGTATTTTTTAGGTCAGTTTGTATTTAAATAATAAGTTAGTTAGTAGTTAAGTTTCTAAGTTCAATTTTTAATTAAAGGGCCCATATTATGGTATTTTCTGATTTATGTTATTATGTTGTTTCCTCATCAACAACAGACCTGCAGTTTTGTTTTGTTTCATCCACACGTTTAACACACAAACCCTGCATGTTTGGGCTGCATATATGTTTGACTTCTTCTCTGAAAAAAGTTGTTCTCTCAAACAGAAACTGTTTCACCTTGTGATGTCATTTGTAATACAGGAAATGTGTCACTGTGTTTATAAACTCCATACACCATCACTAGAATCATTTGGATGATTTCAGCCTCAGACTTGACAATCTCTTCTAAACTAAATGTAAAATGTAGCTGTTAACTTGAAAACCACCACTGTATGACATCACAAGGTGGAACAGCATTTTGAGCTTTGGGGATGCAGACAAACTAATAAACCAGGATAACTCAAATGTGTGAATGAAACAAAACACAAGTCTGGGTATGTTTTAAACCACTAAATTCACGAATTTAATGTGAAATAAACCCATGTCTTGATATTTTAGCTGACATCTACTCTAATAATAGTCTCTCAGCTTTTGGACCTTCTAGTAGCTGACAGCGCCCCCTACGCATCTGCTTATTCCAAGAAACTGTAGTCACCGAAACAAAAACGGGCGCTAATCTCCAATCGAGTCCCGAAGACACATAGTTAGCAAGGAGAGCCTTTAAATATCCCAGAGGGCAACATTCCCGCGACGATCACACTTAACTTTGATCTGGCTCTCCTCGGGCGGACACAAAATGATTAGCACTTGTGTATGGCAAATTGGTGCAGCGCTGGATATAGACGAAGTGATACCAGTGTTAGTGCGTGCTCCACGGTTCACAGGCATGGAAAGTACACAGCAGTTGGAGGCGTTTGGAGAGCTTAGCTGGAAAACAGTCTCACAACAGACGCCACTGACTGATGACCTTGGCAGTCCCATCCGCGGCTTTGTCCAGGCGGCAGGATTAGGCACAAGGAGGATCACTGAGGGCTTCAAGAAAATCATCAGCAGATTATTGACAAGTGTTTGATCAGGAAGTCTGGGTCTACTGGGTACCGAAATGAGCACTCGTTATAAGGCTGAAGTCCTGAAACAAAACGTGAAAATGAGTGCGTTTGGACAGCAGTAGCTCACTGGTAAGAGCGCTTAACAACACCAATTCAGTGGTCAATAGTTTGATCCTTTTGCCACTGTGTCCTTTGTCAAGATGTGTCACCCTGACCTATGAATACTGTGTGGGCGAATGTTTGGTGGTGGTCAGAAGGGCAGATTATTGGCAGCCTTGTTTCCATCAGTCTATTCCAGGGCAGCTGTGGCTACAAAAGCAGCTTATCACCACTGGGTATGGGTAATGAAAAAAGAATGACATATTACAATATAATTATTACTTACTACTTAACGCAACTTGCCTCGTATGACTGTAGTGGTCGTCAGAGGGGCCCATGGCGAAGATTGGCGGCCTCCTTTCCGAAGGTCTACCCAGGGCAGCTATGGCTACAAAAGTCGCTAACCACCATCAAATATAGAGTAAATGAAGAATGACTAAAATGTAGTGCTTTGAAAAGCCTATAACAGGAGCGTCAAACGCATTTTCACTGAGGGCCACATCAGCAAAATGGCTGCACTCAAAGGGCCAGATGTAAAATAAATCTAAAAATAAAACTACTTTTTTAACTTGCTAATTAACTGTTTCTGTATTTACTACTTATTCAAGTTACAAATATTGTATATGCATTTGCCTAGATGTAAAAATACGGCTGTGTAACTGCGTATCTCCTGATAAAATGACATTTTAAGACCATCATACCTTTTAATTTACCCTGTCAAGGGCCACATGAAATGATGTGGAGGGCCACATTTGGCCAGCGGACCTTGACTTTGACATATGTGGCCTATAAAGTGGATTACAAGTGCAACCAAGATTGCCATTAACTTTTTGGTAGTAGTGCTTCCATCATACCATCATGCCATGATTATTTTACTAAAAGTTGTTATATTGATCTTATTTATCATGTTAATCTCGGCCCAACATTACAGTAGATGCAATAATGGCACTGTTGGTAAGCCTGAATAACAATATAATCATGTTTAGTAAGTATCACTATGGAAACAAGAGTTAAGTGGGTTTTATTTTTTTTTTACAAATATCACTTTATGGCACAATGCAATCATCGAGAATGCTGTATCAATGAGGCTGAAATACTTTGACCATACTTCCTCTGTGTATTTTTGATCCTGCATCCTATTTTTACCCTTACACAATCTGCTCCATCACGCCCATATATTCTGTCACAGCGATGATCCTCTGAGCTCTTTTCTGATTTATGAACGCTGAGATACAAAAGCGTTATTTGTGTTCCCGGGAACGGTCAGCGGTCGTAACAATGAATTATGTGTGCTTAAGTATCAGGTAGACCATTACAGCTGATGGATAGTTTCCATAATTGCAGTGTTCTTAATGGTTCGTTTGCTCGTAGCAGCACTCTGAGAACAAAACAAGCTTGGGATGAAAAGTTGCTGTTATAGACAAAATCCAACGATTTTGTAGCAGGAGTGAAAAATGTCTGTAATTATGTAAAAAAAAAAAAAAAAAAGTGCATAAATCACAAACATACCTGGAGTTGTGATTTGTTTCATTCACACATGTTTAACACACAATCCTGGATATTTAGGCTGAGTTCTTCTCTCAAACAGAAAACACTCTGTTTCACCTTGTGATGTCATGTGGTAATACAGGAAGTGCTCTACTGTGTTTCTTTTAACTCCATACTTCACTAGAATAATTTGGATAATTTCAGTGCTGGATTTTCCGATCTCTACTGAACTAAAGGTAAAAAGTAGCAGTTAACTACTACAAAAGGACATCACAAGGTGGAACAGAGCATTTTGATCATTGTTGTAGACACACTAATAATAAAGAGTTCCTCAAGCATTTGGGAATGAAACAAAACACAACTCCAGGTCTGTTTCTGAGGAGGAAACAACATTCTAACACATCCAAAGTCAGTGAAGTAAGAACTTTAGACTTACTTGATGTGGTCCTGTTCAAATCTTGGTTTAGTCCTGGTTTTGCTCCAGTTTTCAGTTAAGTTGATCTGCTCATGTTCTTATCCAGAAGCATGAGCTGTGTTTGTTATTTGGATGGTGCTAGCTAAATAGTGGGGTCCAGAGGGACAATCTACTACAGTTGGGGTTTAAAAGGAATTAAGTTTAGGAACAGGGACATAAATAACATTATGGTTAAGGTTAGGGTTAGAAAATGGTTAAGGTCAGGAATGGGGTTAGATAGACGGACCCGGTTATCTAGCACAAACATCAAATTACACTACAGTGCATAACATGATAATGTAATATGACAAATTACTCATGTTAAAAAAAAAAAAAAGATAAACGCAGGTATATCTTTTCGACAAGCTAGCTTTTAGAGGTGGAGCTGAAAACGATCATCTCAACAAATGTTAACGCTCCTTAAAGAAACCCTAAAGTAGCATGCCATGGACAATTTAGCTTGAAAGAAATATATTGAAATAAAGTACCTTGAATCTAAAAATCTTAAAAAAAAAATAAATAAAAAAAAAAAAAAAAAGAATTTAACTAAATACATAATACAATAATATGTTTTTTTACAGCCCCAATGAGGAGACATTTCGCTATACTCTTTCAGGGTGAGAGAGTCCATATACTCTGCAATATTATCTCTCACCGTTTACCTTCTTGTCCATCTATTTCACATTAGCGCGTATATTTTTGACTCCTGTCCGAGATAGCATCAAATTGGGCTCTCTGGTTCACATGGAGAAGCAGATATGTCAGCAGACGGTGTATTCCCATTAGCCTGATGGATAGTCCTGAATAAGGGGACATTAATGTCACAGGCCAACAGGTGCCCAAAGAAAACGAATAACTCCAAACGGAAAGGGTTATGATCTGTCCCTTTATCTATTTGGAACAGCTGAACACGCACGAGGTTAGCATCTGTTTGTGAATGTCATTTTACATTTTACACACAAAAAACAGTTCTACAAGCAAACTCCAATGGCCCAGTCCATCACTATGATATCGATTTTATTCCTGGTTTTGTTCAGGATTATGGTGCTTTGTCACAGGTTCAGTTTCGTTTTAGCTGGACATACTTTGTAATTAAGGTAATCTGACCATTGAAATGATGAGTTCAGTCAGTCCTAAAATGCCTCTCTCAGATCTGAATCGTCACTACCTAAACCCCAGCATGAGCAGTCAATCATGAATCAGTGCTAGTGCAGCCTCTGCAGCTCAGTGAGTGAATTCTGGGTGCTCTGAGATTTCACATGAGGCACGGCCTGTCAGTAATTCTTAACTAGTGTCGCAGTATGGTGGATGTAGTACTTGAGATTGGTATTGGTCTAGAGCCCGGACTTGAGATAGTTTTTTTTTTTTTTTTTGTGGTCTGGTCATGTCTCGGACTCGAGTGCATTTGGACTCAGTCCTGGCCTCAGACTGGAGGGCACTTAGACTCAATCAAAAAACAGGAGTGTTTAAGTGCAGCACAGTTTGTTTGGCTTATTTGAGGACTAAATCAGCATTAATCAAATTAAAAATTAAACAAAACAAACATTGACATACATGTGCCACAATGACGGTAAAATACAAATAAATGTATAAAATGACAAAAGATGATTTTGATTTGGTCTCGATGGGCTGTGGTATTGGTCTTCACTCGGTCTCAGCCTTTAAAAGTCTGTCTAGTCTCAGTCTCAACCCTTAGAGGTCTCAGTCTTATCTGTCTCAATATCCTATGGTCTCGGATAGGTCTCCGTCTTGATTAGTGCTGTCTTGACTGCAAAACTTTTCTTAACCATAAGGCTGGGGCCCATGTTATGGCTGTGAGTACCTCCTCAAGGGCCCCAAAATTTATCAGATTAATATGTAATTAAGTTGTGCCCTGCAGTCACAAAGGTTAAGAATACAGTTCCTTCAGTTCCTTCAGGGTTAAGGTATCCTTTATTGTCCCTGTAGGGAAATTTGTCTTCTGCATTAGCTGGAGAATTTTACCTATTGTACATGTTTAGGGTTGATGGGGAAACCGGAGTGCCTAGAGGAACCCAACCAGACACAGAGAGAAACATGTAAACTCTGCACAGACAGGCCCGGGTGCCACAGTGATTAGCGTTGAACTAACACCAGCGCAAAGCAGAAGGTGCTTTGTGCAATTTTCTCCACTTTTTTGGCATGAGATTGTGTAGCCCGTCGCTAACAAAACACAGTAACAATTTAGCACTATTACATTGTTGTTTTTAGGTTTTCCGAATGTACCTTTGCGTAGATTTGATTTACAACACTGTCTTCTTCATAATGGACCAGTTCTGCTCTGAGAACGTTACAGTAGAAGGAGCAAATTCACCTTCTAAGCCTGGCGCATCAAATATCAGGCACATGTTTCCTGGGACTAAAAAGCAGCTAACAGTCCAAGCAGTGCAAATAACTCCCTGATATTCTACAGATTAGCAGTCAGTTTAAAGCTGCTAGCTAAGTGAGTGTTCATCTGCGGTGCAGCAGGACAAATTTGTGATTTTTCCATCGCATGCAAAGTGGAAACTCGTCCGGTTTCATCCAAATGTTTTAAGGAGTGTTACCTTTAGTTTGGCAGCTAAGCAAAGTGTTCCACGTCTTCTGTCTTTTAGTGAACTTAGACTGGCAAAATATCAACATGGATAAGTAAAAGGGTTGACTTCAAGGTTAGCACTGGTAAGAGAAGCAGATTTTTAAGCCGGATGCCCATCCTGTTGCACCTAGCCACATCCTTTTGACTGCTGTGCGCAATATGGTGGAGCAACAAAACGAAATTGGACGTGATTTCAACTGGCTTTTGCTTTCTGGTTTATGGGAAAATACATAACCCACTCTTGACACTGCGCCCCAGGTTAGCTAGTTTATGCAGAACTGTGGTAACCTAGGTGAAGTACATTATTTAGCACTATTGCCTCACAAAGTTCTACATTTGATTCTTATTCACGTGTGGAATTTGAATGTTTTACCTGTGTCTGTTTGGGTTGAGTCCATGTATACAGTTTTTCCCTTATCTACATAATACATTCTCTACATGGCATAGGTTATCTCTCTAGCTAGGTAGGCTACGTCTAACCAAGAGTTCCTAGCTTGAACTTTAAGATATAGGTCTACCCTGACAGTTTGCAAAAGCATCCAGAATTGTGGATGGGTCAAATGCGAGTGAATCCACAGGGACAGTGAAATAGAGGTAGTGCTCAGTTACAGTTACTTTTTTTTTTTTTTTTTTGCTTTAAAGTAGTTTTCAGGCACCATACTTTACTTTCTTACAGTTGAACCACTATTTTGTACATTTACTTAAGTAATATTAATGTGAACCAACTTGAAGTCACTTCCTCAAGTAAAGTTGTTAGCTACGACCTACCTTTACCATAAAACATCTCTTCTTCTCCAATGCATCTTCTGGCATGACTGGTCACCCTAACTCACGTCTAGACGATCTCCGCTGATGGATTTATTGAATGTTAATTAAACTATAGCGAGACTGACCATTCCTTGTGCAAAAGGTGTAGAATTTTATACCAACATAAAACTGCGTGTCTGTCTTTTGGTCCTACCACGCTCCACTGTCTCATGTTGCCCAAGCAGACATCATAAAAAATGTCTATGCACCTGTCATCCTGCCATGGAAACTGGGTAAAATGAAAGGGGGGCACCTGCGTTTTGGGGAGGTCCCAAGTGTATGATGTGTGTGTGAACTGGTCATAAACAGGTGGTGCCCCCCTCCACAGATATCCGGTGTCGCTCTTTGATAAGGCATTACAGACTTCATTAATTTGCCCAGGTCCGGCCCAGGCACTGACAAACGCAGAGGAATTCCAGCGCCAGCACACCTCCTTATGGGCGCTTGTGTTAGTTTTACAAGCTCAGATTAACATGTGTGAAAACAAATGTAATCCAACACGCTATTGTTTTAGCATGGTGACGCGGGCATGGGAGCTGCTGAAGGAGGTTTCCTTTGAGTTTAATTGATTTAATTCAGAATATGAATCTTGTTTTGAGTAGTTTGAACTGTTTGGATGTACTAGATTTGAGAGCCTGAACCAAGTTCCTTCCCATGTATTTTAGCAACATTTTTCTTGTCCCAGATATTTTGAAAAGCCCTTATAAACGTATGGCAAGTCCATTGCTCAGAATGAGTAAGGTAAGCGAGGAAAAACTTTGGACCACTGCAAACCGTTTATGAACTAGTTCTGTGTTTTATACGTTTAAGATAGAAAAAAAAAAATCACTGACAGCCCCTTTAAGTCAAACAGGGAGGCAAGCCTACCCACAGTATATATATATATATATATATATATATATATATATATATATATATATATATATATATATATGTGTGTGTGTGTGTGTGTGTGTGTGTGTGTGTGTGTGTGTGTGTGTGTATGTGTGTGTGTATATAAATAATATTATTAATAATTATTATTTATTTATTTTTTTACAAAATATAAACACAAAAATAACATTTTAACATTTCAGTTTTATACATTTTTGTTCAAATGTTTTCATTGAGGAATCAAGGCCAAAAGACTTCACCCACATTGCCTAGTATGAATATGGTGTGTGCGTGTGGTCAGAGGGGCCGATGGCGCAGATTGGCAGCCTCGCTTCCATCATTCTACCCCAGGCCACCTGTGGCTACAATAGTAGCTTACCACCTGTATGGGATGAATGGATAATACACTGTAAAGCGTTTTGGGTATCTTGAAAGGCGCTATATAAATCCCATAGTTAATTGGAACCAGTAAAGGCGAACCATTAAAGCTCACTAAAACCAAAGCAGTAACAGAACCTAAATGCATTTGCATAGGGGTAGAGTAGCTGCCCTCTAACCAGCGTAAAGCAAGTTCATATTTCACCCAAGCACACACTTGATGTGTGTCTGAGTACGGAGACATCACTATGCACGTAGTTGGTCCTAGTTTGCCAGGAACAGATTCAGTTTGTAGAATGCAAACTTTCTGCTTACAAAGGATCTACTGGTGTGACAGGCCTGCCCTTACAAACCTTTATTTAAAAAGTGATTGATCCAAACAATAACATGTACCTAACACGACTTGAAAAGCAGATTTCCAGTTAAACGTGTACACAGATTTCCAGTAAACTTGTAGACAAACACTACATAATATTTACTGTTATGTTAATAGGTCTCTGGAGCCTCCACTAAATTCTTGCCTGAGCTCTCGTAAGCCGGCGTACACAGCGCGACATGCACCTCCTCGCACCAGTTGGGTTCATTTGTCTTTTGCTGTGTTTTCTTGACTTTGATTGGCCATTCTCAAGAGCGCCCGACACCCGATACCTTTGATTCTATTGGGGTTGGCTCATCCCTCTCCCTACTACAGTGCTATGCCTGCAGATAGCATGTCTCGCATTGCTGCCAAATGACAAAACAATGCCGGGGATTAGCATGCGGGGCTAAATTTAAGGTGTCGAAAGAACATCAGGAGAACTTATCCAACGGAGACACAAAGGTTACCAGAGAACAGTTTTAGAATTTCTGTTTTGTTTTTATTTTGTTTTTGATTGAAGTTTCTTGTAAATTTTCAGTTGAGAGACAGAGTGGCTGCAGCTACAGGGCGGGGTGACATGCATGGGCAATTTTATGGCAACTGTTTTTAATTAAAAGCCCAAATGCGGATGACAAATATTTGATTCATACTTGATGAAAACATCGTAGAGAATTGCTGTTGGTGTGCAGAACATCTTAGAGAGTAACAAGGAGATGTGGTTAAGACCTTATGAATAAACCTGGATCCATATGATATTTTTGGTTTATTTCATGTCCTTAAACTTTATTTTTAACTCCATCCAACTGTCGTCTTATAAACCAGTCTACCAGAGTTTGCATTCAATATTAACCTTGTGTTATTGTGATGCAAAAGTACAGTCCATTTCAAAGAGATCCACCAATCTAGCTTTTTCATTTCCACTACTGACATCGATCCTTTTGCTTAAAGTATCTGCTGAAACTTAATGTTAACGAATATTAACTTACCTTAATACCAGTGTAGAGGTGGAAAAATGGCACTTATTCCCTTAGAACAGTTCACACATTACACAAGATCTAATTGTGTTATGCAACTATAATTTGTCCTTCAAATAATGAACAGTTTGGAACGAATAAAAGTTCAAAACACTGAGACGTTCTAGGCCAAAATCAGCCTGTAAATAGTCTTGTAATGCTGTAGTAATGCTGAAAAATAAGCTTGATACCTGATTTAGATAATTTTTCTAAATCAATCCAGTATCGTATCTGTACATTCTTACTTCAAAGCCATGAGATTCCAAAAGAAAATTTCCCATTCATTTTCCCCACTAAAACAGTATTGTTTTTCCCATAGGCATAAGTTAACTAGCAATGGGGTAACTAAAGTCCATGACACAATAATTCTGATTGAAAAACATATTGAAAACCTAATATTCAGCTATTTTTGAACGCTGCTGGTTGAAAAAGCTTTGGAAAAATATTGCAAATTTCATTGTCTCTTCTAGAATTAGTCCAGAACCAAAGATATGGGACTGAGCTTCATTTGAACTGCACCTTTGAAAGATACTGTAAAGAACACATATCATGCAAATTGACTTTTTTGAGCTTTTAACCATCTTATACTGTTCTTCCCTCATCAAAACTATATCAGGAGTTGTATTTTGGCTTCAGTCACACTCAGACCATTAACCCATTAATCCAAAGTCGTCTTCTCTGGGCTCTTGCAGCTTACTCAGTTCGCTTTTTGTCTACATAGTTGTGTCACAGATAAAGGACTTTTTTTCAGCCTATAAACCATCAGTGGACACATGCTAGGGTCTAACTCTCTTCACAATGAGCGCATGGCTCTGTTGGTATCACATACGCTTCACTCTCCCTAACTGCCAAATTAACTTATGGAAATTGAATTATTTGCCGATTTTCTGATTAATAATAAAAATAAAGTCCTTCAGTCAACTCTCATCTTGCTGCTAGGACTGGACGAAGACAGTTTTGTTAAACCTCGTCAGCTGCACTGAACTTAAATGGTGCCTTAAAGCTGTTTTGCTGTATGCTGTTCGTGCTACCTGACGAACACTGAAAGAGACTGCCCCAGCCCCATTATACAAACCTATAAATACCATTTCAAATAACACTTGCTGCATTGCGCTCTATCTGCGACACTGACATTTGGCTGAACCACGCTAGCCCAAATTAGAAGAGATGAGTTGTCTTATTCACAATCAAATGCAACGGCAAGATGTGAACCAGCACTTTAAGAGTTATTTTATCCATTTGCTCCATGCTAATCCAAAATGTTGTTCGGAATAGCAGCACTGCCCATTTTGCATTAAGAGTAATACCGTAATTAGCATACCTCGGCTAACTGCCCGCTATTTCAAACCAGAGATGACAGTAAGTTGATAAGAACCTTGTGATTCAGAAACGCCTCCAGTTCTGCCATTAGCTATATCGAGACTGTGTGACTTTGCAACCGTAACTGTGACAAAAATATTAAAACAGTTGTTGCTAAATAAAATTACATTGGCAACCTTGCATAAATTGTCCTACATTTAATATTTTTATCCATGGTCAAAGATGAACAAGGTGACAAAGTGTCTGGCACAAGGACAGGGCATGTGCTGGGATCAAACCTTCAACCTTCAGGATTGTAAATGAATACTTTACGCACTAAGATGCCCCAATAAGTTGTGTTCACAGTCTAGATTGACTTACATCCTAATTTCAGATAGAGGGACGGGGTCATTATAACTAAAAATCTACAAATTTTTTTTTCTTTTTTTTCTTTTTTCTTTGGAATTGCCTCCACAAACTTGCCATATATACAATTTATGGCTCAAAGTTCTATATTGTCAAATTAATATTTCTTTTACCTTGTTGTTTCTACAGTCAGAGCAGATGTTGAGCTTCGTGCCAGTTTTTGATAAAACCATGAACTACTAGGTCAAAACATCTGCATTTTGACAGTTGAAAGTAGGGCTGCCATGAATTACTATATCAACTTAATGTTCAGCTTATGATAACTGGAACGATATATTTTTGGGCTCAGTATTTCTCTGTTGCAAAATATCACGCTTCAAATGTGTTATCTTCAGGCGAATTTCAACTAATTGTATATATTTTGACCTACTTCAGCTTTAAACTATAAGAATTGTTGAATTGTATTATGCCATGTGAGTAGTCATAATCTTATTTATTTATTTTTATTTTATTTCACTTTATTTAAACAGGGGAAGCCAATGGAACCCAATCATGGATGCCCTGTTTAAAATACAATACAAGTCCATATAAAATATTAAAAACTAGAGCAGGTAATTCAACTAATCTATTTTCTTGCTATAACATCGACTGTATAAAGACGTGTAGTAAGTTAGTGTGACGTCACCCACAGCGGTTTCAGCTCCAGCCAAATGAAGCTCATTGAGGCTAGAGCAGTTATAGGGGCCAATCTGGAGCCAAGTGCCATATTTGGAATGCCAACTAAGAGTATCATAGCAACCAAAGAGTCAATACAAAGGCTGTTGTTGGCAGGGAGTGAGCGCTTAGCAATGCTGTCAATCAAACCTGTTGCTAACGCTAGCAGGAACGACCTCGGACAAAGAAGGCACCTGATTTGTCTGTTATTGATGTTCATATCTTGATTTACAGACACAACAGTAAAATAAAAATACCAGGATCGTTTAGAGCAGGTTAATATGAACATTTTAAGACCAAAATTACAAACCTGACTGCAGCAGTTTTTCACAAGTGAATTGGGTCAATGGAGCCAGTAATGAGTCTTTCATGACATTGTATTTGGAACACAGCGGCTAGCAGGTTAGCTATGTCCATTTATATATACAGTCCATGTGTTATAACCCGACAGTTTGTATAGGTTTTCTGGTGGAGGGTTGTATTACTTTGCCTGGTATGTTCCACGGTGTAACACAAACTGGTTTAATTCCATTACAGGTGTTTTTAATGCCAAACAATATGTGTGTATATGTGTGTTCAACTCTCAGTTTGAACCATTTTTAAACACATCTGAGTCTTGGTCGATTCTCTCTGTGATTAGCTTGTAGATAAAATGAGTTCTCACATTAAATGAATGGACCCAAAGGATTTAGATCCTATAAAAGAGCCATAATCCCATCACTAGTTTTATGCCATTATGTAGAACATTTCCGGCAAAATAGCTATCTTCGTGGAGAATAGAAGGTTTCGTGTTTAAGCATCCACCTAAAAACATACATAGTACCCCCTTAAAATAAGAATCTACAGTCAGGCAGCGTTATGAATGTAGCTGCACCAAATCTAAATCACACAACTTCATCCAAGTATTTGCTTCGGGTTTCACGGTGAAATGTTAAGTCCACTGTTGTTGAAAAGGCAGTGGGAGAAAGAGCAACACAAGATGACAGGTATGGATGCGCACGAGGCCTACATGACCACTTGTCCTGCATTGTTCAAACGCTGCTCATGTCGGGTATTTATAGAAGGTCAGAGTGCTCCTGGTAACGCTGAGACACTGACCGCAACTGCCCATCTGTCGAAGTCCGGCTGGTATTGTTGCGTTGGCTTTGAACTTCTCAGAGCAGACGCGCTTCTTGATTTAACACAAGACAATGGAGTCTCCTGGAACACGTGTATTTTTGGCCCCGGCTGGAGATCCAGAGCATGCGGATGCTTGATTTCGTGATGATTTACAGCGCGCCGAAGTCTATAAATCCATAGCGTTGAAAAGATACAAACATACCACAGGGGCCTCGGAACAGTGGGAGTGGGAAGTCATGGGGAGAGGATAGAGAAAAGGTATTCTTCAAGTTTTTTTTTTGTTGTTGTTTTTTTCATCTGGGATTGAGTAGACCTGTCACGATAATTATTATATCGACTTAAAGTTCAATAAATAACAAGGAACAATCATTTTATGTCCACAAACCTGACTCATTCTCTTATTTGCCACTGAGAGTTTGGTTTTCAGCTTTTTCCAGTGCAGTTGACTTTTCACCTTCAACTACTTAAGTGCTTCATTCTGCATTCTATTTATTGCAGTTTTTATTTATTTAATTTTTTTTTTTTTACCATATCTACATTTAGAAAAGTTTTTTTTGGGGGGGGATAATCAACTTGTTTTAATATTATCACATATCATGTGTATTTTATTCAGCAAAAATATAATTTTGTGACAGGCCAAGGCTCAAGATTGATGTATTCCAAGTGGTTAGCAAAGTTTCAACATAATCTTTATGCTCTGAACTACTCTGATAGATTCTCATTTGAATTACAAGGTTAATTACTATAGACGAATCAATGTCTGTGTTTGTAGAGTATCCATGTTCCATCCGTGTAGTGT
This sequence comes from Periophthalmus modestus, assembly GCA_019594935.1. Classification (NCBI taxonomy): domain Eukaryota; kingdom Metazoa; phylum Chordata; class Actinopteri; order Gobiiformes; family Gobiidae; genus Periophthalmus; species Periophthalmus modestus. Next base: position 2,507,054 of record JAIEZT010001368.1, on the reverse strand, counting down.
GTGGATATGAACAGAAGGAACATGGGAAAATAGAGAAAACCAGACCTCCTGCCCGCTCAGCAGTCATTCACCCTGCAGCAAACAGACAGCCAAAATTACCCTTATGTTGTTTGATTCAAAATCGTATTGATCTCTGCCTCTTTTCATTTGCATTTTCCCAACTCACGGCCAAATCCTCCCACACAGACTTCTCTAGTGAAAGATCATTTTCAGACACTTTACTCATGCCCGCCTGCTAGCAAAGGGCTGGGAGTATATTACTGTAGAAAAGGTATTGATTCGGCTGGCAGAGTGAGCCATTATGTGGGTGTTGAGTGGAGCGGGGTGATACAGCGGTGAAAAATGACACTGCGTCGTGAGCTATCGCTTTCAGTGGCTCAAACAGAAACATCTGGTTGGACTCAGCTCCAAAGTGTAAGTGCAGGAGACGGCCTTGTACTCAAGCTCTGCCAGGCCTGCTCCTGCTGCAAGCAACCCCAGTCATCCAGCAAATGGTCCTGCTCCTCCTATAACCAGCCGCGATCATCTGCCCCACTCCTCTGCAACCAGCCCCGCTCCTCCTGTAACCAGCTCTGCTCCTCCTGTAACCAGCCCTGCTTCTCTGTAACCGGGCTGGGTGCCTATCCTTGCACTGTGCCGGTATTCATTTTTTTTCCTTTTTCCTCCAGGCCGCTACCTTTACAAAATGAAAATGTCAGAGAGCTGCTAATTTTAGCCGTCATAAGAAATTTAGTATATATAAGAGCCACAGCAAGCCTTAGATGGGGAACAGTTAGATGCCTTTAAAACAAAAAACATTATCCATTCTTTAGTGCACAGAGATAGGCATCAATGATACATTTACAATGGTAATAGGAATTTCATTAATCCAATTTTAGTTATTCAGCACAATATGTATAATTCAGAAATCCCTTGGTGAGCTACTTGGAATGGGGTGGAGAGATAATGGTAGCTCCAGAGCTACAAGGTGGAGACACCTAGTCTAAACAAATATATCTTGTAGTTTAGAAGGCTGTTCTTGGAAAGTGAGTTCTTGACATTATGATTCTGATTATCTTTTGAGTAAGCATCTTGGACACCTAAAGTCTTCAACTGCATGTGAGTCTCCTGCCAGTGACTCTGAAGTATCTTACCCATCCATCCACACCAGCCCTCCAACAGTATTCCAGCTAAGAGCATGCAAGCTTCCCCGAAGTCTCTGCCCATGGGGCCACGAGACAACTGAAACAAATGCCCAAGGCACTTTAGATTCCTCCTCGCAATATGATGGAGCAGCAGCTCTACTCAAAGCTAAGGCACCCTGAGCAAACTAGTGCTGGGAACTTGTTTAGCTGGGACCCAGAGGTAGATAATCCAAAACTCATGATCATGCGTGTAGGAGCATGACAAAAATCTGTTATCTTTCCATTCTGCTGTTTTACGTCATGTTTAAGTACATTTCATACAAAGAGTAAATCTCTGGAACTCCAGCACATCTCTGAGAGTGGCTGGCCCTGATTCAGACCAGAGATGAAAGAAGGTGCAGTGACTGCAGGAGTATGCTACATTGTTACTGCTTTAGACACTGTACATAGTTTGGCTTGGGGTGATCCATCAAGTGTGAGTGAGAAATAGCCTTCTATATTTGGCGTGGACGTCTTTAGCTTGTTCTCTCCCTGGGTACAGGGGCAGCTGAGGAGACAAGCCCCTCCATCAGTCATAAAGGCTGGCTGTGGGCCAGTCTCCCTGTCACTAAGAGGCTTAAAGCACAGAATCATCCCTCTCATTTGTACAAAAGCCAAGCAGGTCAAAAGGTTCTCAAATGATTTGCATAGACAATGAGCTAGTGACTTTATGACTATAGACTAGTATTTAGGCCTGGAGGTCCACTGCTCTCAGAGGGCTCATTTCCTAAGCTCAGGTCTTTCCCTCTCTTAACATGTGTTGAGTAGCTAAGGCCTTGACTACACAGACGCTCATTGTTTTATAATTGGATATATTCTCCCTCCATTTAACTCTATGCTGGTGCGTATTGTTATTCTTGATGAAAGCCTTAATGTCAGACAGACACAGACTTTACCCACACTGTCAAACATATGATCATAACATGCTATAGCAGAGCTAGTTCCTTGCACTAGAATGTTTACTTTAAGTGCTCATTTTTATAAAACTGAAACTGACCTGTAACTCCAAAACGGATATCTTAATTTGACACTATAACATGCTAGATCATACACAAAATAATACAAAGCATTGATATGCACAATACAATTTAAAGTGCATATGACTTTTTCAGGTTTTTCTGATTATGACTTGGTTTATTGGGGTAGTACTTGTGGTAAATATTTATCATAGTTTTACATCAGTCAAGTGGCAGTTTGTGGAAAAATGATGAGAAAATACAGGAAGTAGCAGTGGGTTCTAAAACTAAATGCCTCAAACTATGTCATCAACACGGAAAATTCCATCCAAAATGCAGGGACTATTTATATGCAAGGAAGGCATTTTTCTGGTGGTTTAAACTTTCATTTAACAAAATGAAGTTGTTGTCATTTATTTGTAGTAATCATAACTAGTTTGCAATTTGGAAAACGTTTTAGGATTTGTTTACATTATGGTTGCTAAGTAACAGTTCAAAATGATCTCTACATATGTGATATCGGCTGCTTGTGTCCAACCAAGAAGTAAAATTATAAACTTAAAAAAAGGCAAGATTTTTTGTAGAATCTTAAAGAAGACCTATTGTGCTTGCGTCTGTTATATAGTTATAATCTACGACACCCATGGATCATTATGTTATAGTTTGGACATTTGCAATATTGATCTAAAATAAAATAAAATAGACAAGTTTGCTGACTTCCGCCTTAGAAAACTACGGCCCAACGTCACTGTAAGTACAACAAAGAGCTTCTCCCACGGATAGCTGCACATCCTGATAGCGAACTGCAGATTTAATAAAAATAAATAAATAAAAAAATACAAATAATCTTCCATACCACCGATTAAGAAAACAAAATTGGACAACAAGACTCAAACATGCATAAATCATGCTAAATAAATGGACAGGAAAACAACTATAACATGATTAAAAGCTCTTAAAACTCGATTCTACATAAGAGTTCCACTTTAAATATAATTGTGTTGCCTTTGTTTTAGTGAATTGAGTAGTCTAACCTGTCATATGCACTTTAAAATCACTAGATCAGCACACATTTCTCCACCAGACAAATATAAAGCCGTAAACACCAGTATCGGACTCACAAAATGCAAGTGCCGTTGGAAAGCTCTTGGCAAATAGAAGCTGGGAACTGCCTGTGGAACGTTGCCCGACGACCACAAGAATCCGTCTGCCAACCATGTCAAGGCTACCATCATTACCCCTCTGCTGCTCCGGAGCGTAGACTGCCTGAGTTTAAAGCACGGCATCAGCGCTTTTCCCCAAATCCAATCCGAAGGCATTCCATTCGCTTTCCTCACCCTTCTCCGAGCCTCCGTCACATCCAATAGGCTCCTATGCAGCCCAACGCGGGACAAGCGCCACACAAGTCGGCATGTTGTAGCAGTCAATTATGTTTTCATCAAATCTGTATGGCCTGGAAGAGGGAGAAGCCGAGATTAAATACTGTGCGGTGAATGCTTCGTGGATAGAGTATCGTTTGTGATAGGCAAAACAGACAAGAAACGTAATGTTATCCCAATCACACTGAAGGTACATGTGTTTAAAGAGGGGGTTTAAACAGAATCAATTTTATGGAGCCTTCTGCCATGTTATAACATTGTTCCCTCATCAAAACCTGCCTGAAGTGGTTTTATATGCCATCCATGCATGTTTCAGTCATTTTGCGATCTGTACCGGGCCGTATCGAACACTCCTTATGGTTAGCTGTAAGATTTGTCCAATGCTTCACCCACAAACTTACGTCATCCATGCTCCCACATGACAGGTCTCCATAAATAAACAAAAGCATGATACAAACAATACACTACAGCTTTTCAAATCTGATGCGATGTGCAGTAGTAGCAGCCACTGATTGTAATGTGTAACGCTGAAGAAGGAGGTAAGTTTTGACTGACAGCATCAAAAATGAAAGTGAAGCTTATAAAACGTCTTAATACATTGTTTTCAGCAAATTTTGCATTTTCAAAACCATATAATGTAACATGGTGATCTAAATATGTTATGTGTTAGCAGTTAATACCCCATAGAAGACAACACCTCCTCTTTAAAGTTGCATTATGGAACTTTTCTAATGGGGGTTCAGGCACCTTCTTGTTCCTCAGTACGGCATAGATATTTATCTAGCATTTATCTGTAATAGCATTGTTCAAAAGTACTGTGGAAAGCATAAATTCATATTGTGAGTGGGCTGCTTCTCCACAGATCTGGCCTGTGACTTGGGTTGGTGACATCAGTTGCGTGTTTCCATGGAGATTTATAAGTTTAAGGCCATACAGTGGAACAATGAGGGAAAGCCATAACATCTCGAGGGAGATAAGCAGGTGGTGTATGCTCCAACCAAAAAGTTACATTGTGTGCATCAGTGTATAAGCAACTACAGCATTGTTCATGAAGTCACAAAATGAAGTTAATATTCATAATTTGCTTCAAGAAAATAACAATAACGTCCATGTTTATATGTCTTTCATTCAGTCAGTTTAGATGACATTAAACATGCACACTGTGGAACTTTTCTAGTGTATTCTGTGCTAACTGCTTGTCTTTATCTGGAATGTTCAACACTATGGCATAGAAATGATTCTTCTTATGGAGAAAAGCAGGTGATGCCACTAGGCCCAGTTACAGGTCAGATCTGTGGATAGGTGACCCTGCTCACAGTAGGAATGAGTGTTTTTCAATGTACTTTTGGTATTTTATAATTGAGTAAATGCAAGTTGTAAGCCAAGATGTAATGCCATATTGAGCAATATTCAGGCAAAGCTATAACATCGCCCTGATAACTATGACTAAACATCAACCTGCCAAGAGACTACAGGTGGAAAAATAGCATTTTCTTCTATAGCATGGTACAATGCATCTTTCCTTTTGGTCATTGTTTATTGAAAAAAAAAAAACACAAAAAAAAACATACCATCTCATGCCACAAGATCTCATGAGATCAAATTGCCTCAAGATTGTGCACACATGAGAAAAATTATCTTGTGGGATTGTTTTTCCATGTGTTTACATTTGGATTGGACAAAAAAGTGTTGGCAAGTTACATCTTTGAGAAGCTGTAGTTCCCGAAAGCAGTGCTACAATACCAGCGCAAGTATTACATAAAGTATTTAAAAATATTGAGGCCAAAATTGTGAACTGAACCAACAATTTATTTATTATAAATTATGAGAAAAAACTTGTCTTCTTGTTCCATGGACCCAATCATGTGTCTCGCCTTGTTTGTGGAAAACTCTACCGAACACCTAATAGAAAATGTATATAGTGCATCTTCAACTCAATGTCAGCACAACATTTTATATGTCTACTGTATGGAGCTGCAACAGACTCAGGAATAATCATTTGTGGCCTTGTTAGTACCTTGTGCATTGTTGATCAGAATAGTCTTTTGCTGCCAGGCTATGGGGAACCTACGGGAGCACCTGAGAAACTGAAAATCGTCAATTCTTAAAATAGAGCATTTGATCCATCTCCTCGCTCCCTCCTGTATGTTCTGAGCCCTGCAGAAGGCATGAGTCAGAGGCTGGCTGCAGCAGAGCTTAAATGTGCACTGGCACTCTCTGATAGCGTGTGGTTTCCAAGTGCTCACCGCAGGCCTCTCCGAGCACAGTGATTGACATATTAAGTGTAAATAATGGTGTAGTCATCTTGTGCTGCCTTCAAAGTGCCACTTGTGCAATTTCTGAAATATTCATAATGATTTTATTTTGTGGGCGAACGCTGAGTGTGGTTTGACTGTGTGTTTCAACAAGAAGCCCCAGCCCAAACTTTCATATGTCCCCAAGAACTGCACAACCCAAAACCTCACCCAAGTCTCTTATCTGCAAATATTGGACCTCATTCATGAATGTTTTCTCAAAAAAAATGTGCAACTTCCGCTTTAAGAAGATGCTGAAAAAACTCCACACCAGATTCATAAAGCGTTCTTCAGCAGTTAGATTTCTTCTGAAATGACCGCTGTGCCCAACTGACCAGCATCCACGATACTTTTATGAAAATGTAAATATGTTTTTTATAAAAAATGCTCTCTAAATTTCCATATATGGCCAATAAGGGCTTGGCATTATTACATGTGAAAGTGTGAGGGAGAAAGTGAATGAGGAAATCAGGTGGAGCGCATTTACAGACTACCACTGTTAACAGCTTCAGTAGTGATTTAAAATGTCCAAACTCACTTGAGCACATTCAGTGAAAGCATATTTAAGTCAACAACTTATTGAAATAAGTGAACACTTTCATCATATTTATCATCTCTTTGGTCATGGGGGTCATGGGGGTCATGGGGGGTCATGGGGGTGTTGAGTCCACTGCGGTGACCAGGTGTAGGGCTGTAACAGTGGCCCATATGGAGAGCTCTCACACTGTCACTGTCACAGCAGCCTGTATAAAGTCTGTTAGAACAAATAGATATATAAAATACATGCTCTACAAACCTCTTCAAAAATGTTACTAGATCATATAGTAATATTTTTATAGGAAATAATTTAAGAAAATATATAACTTGCAATCATGGTGGAATTAGAATTTCGTGTTACATTATCAGAGTAATAATATTCTGAAAAAATTTTTTTTGTTCTTATGAGTTCTCCTGCCTGTTTGTAGGATTTGTTCTTCCAGGGTAACATTTTGAGCTAAGAAAATATTTTGTGAATGCCAAAAATATTCGTACAAATGTGTCCATAAGAACGCTTCATTAATGAGGCCCATTGTTGATATGTTTACGGCACAGTTAAAAGGGACTAAACCAGGACTAAATAAGGTATACATATCAGGATTAAAACTGATATAACCCGGTGTAAGATGAATTGTTGCAATATTTGTGAATTCACAAACTCACAAAGAATCCGTCTGGCATGGCTCCTGCTGGTGTGTTTGGGCACAGCCACTATTAGTTCAGATCAATCACAGGGCTGCCTTGTGCCAAAGATGAAGTGCCCAAACAAACCAAAACAAACCATCCAATGTGGATGGACATACTTCAGTCTAGCTAAAATACAGATTATGAATTAAAAATCATACAGAGGGAAGTGCTTTGTGCATTTGTGGGTTTCTCTCAACTGGATTTAACAAAAGTTTGATTTCTCAGCTTATTCTGCTGTTGTGGACCAAATCATCTTCAAAAATTCTTCATGATAGAGAGATAGAGAGAGCCATTCCAGATTGATAAAATGTAGAACTCAGATTAGGGCTGAGATATAGGTGGTAAATGTGACGATATGCTAATTTGGTCCTAGTCATATTAAGATTCATTATTTCTCCATTTAATGCACCTCTATAAACACTTTCACCCTTCCACTCTCCCTGTCGGTTAGCCTCAGTGAGGCTCTGAGAGAGTGACAGCTGGATTTAACCAATCACAGTGGAGTGGAAACTTTTAATGGAAGATGTTTATGTGTACGTGATGTTTATTTATACGTGTCTGTACATGAATCTTGAGTAAATCTAAATTGTGATGTGCTTCTTAAAAATCATGATTATATTTTTGTGCCATATGATCCACCCATAATTCAGTATGCTACACATATCACTCTGGTGTTTGCCAGGTTCTCTGAACAGCCCCGCGTCACACTTATTTTATAGCAGTGTTCACTGTGAAAAAAAAAAAAAAAAAAAAACGCTCTGCGCTCCAGGCCTCTCAGACTCCTCATTCTCCACTTGAGTTGACCGCCAGCCGAGCGCGAGAAGAGCTATGAAGTCATCAGAGGAGTCAAGAGCTTCTGTGCCACGGCTTTGGAGCGAGGGAAGAAAAGTTGGCAGAAAATCAGCCTGGTGTCACGCCCAAAGAGCTGCAGATGGAGCAGGATCCGTGGAGAGGAGGAGGACTGGAACGGAAAAGACGTACTAAATAAGTGAACAGAGGGTAGACTAGATGTGTTCTCAGGAACAGCACCACTCAAAAAAACATGTAAAAGGTCAAATTTAGCTGCAGATGGAAACTAGCTATTTAGGTATAATCTGGTGCAGAACATTTCGTTTTTTGAGCTTAACATCTCTGTACATTGTCCCTTCAAATAAAGACTAAACTAAAGTAAACCAGCTGTAAGATGCACTTGACAAACGCGTCTGATGGAGTCAAGGCTGTAGTTATAAGTTTAATATGGCTGCTGTTGTTAGGTCAAGATCAAAAGGTGTCTGTTGTTTCATCATGAGCCTATTGTTGGGTTTCAGATGAAAATTCTGTTCGATTCTATTTAATAGTATATTTGTAATGCAGGGGTAGCAGTTAGCTTGTCTCTATGTGAGTGGTTAGTGGTGGTCACGCAGATTCTCAACATCTGCCAGTTTATCCCAGGGCAGCTGCCAAAGGTGACACTGAAGTCCTTATGGAGTATATCTGTGTTTAGTTGTTCAAAACCCAAAAACTCATCAAAACACTAAACTGACACGTTCCTGTGTCATTTTGATGTTATCCGAGTTACATGGCTCAGTGTTTTGGATTGTAAAGATTACTATCAGTTGCTGAATATTTCAGTAATTCATTAGTTGCAATTAATCAATCAATCTTATTTACAACCTAATAAGGTGAATGAAAAATGCCAAGCTTCGACCGGCTTTTCAAATTTGTAACAACCAATACAAATGTGGGATATTAAAATGAAAGAAGACCTGTTGTGACTGTGTCTGCTCTATAGTTATAATCTATAACACCTGTGGATCACTGTTATAATTTGGACATTATAAATTGCAATATTTATTTAAACAACTTAATAAAAGAAACCAGTCTGCTGACTTCAACGTTAGAAAACTGTGGTGCAGTGGGAGCTGACGTTGCCCTAAGTCTTATCACAACAAGGAGCTGTGCAGCTGTGGGCTCCTCTGATGATAGCTGCACATCACGCTAGCAAGCTGCGGAATTGATTTTTTTCATTTGTACCAAAATGACTACGCGGTGCAGCCTATGCATATCATGGATTAAGGAAATGAAATTGGAGAACGAAGTAAGAACAGAGCAGTGGGCGTGTACCGATGGAGGTGAAAATGGGAGTTATAAAAATAAGCGATTAAAGACTGCTCAAACAAGCACTCCAAAAACAACTTCAGGTGAGTAAATGGTGAAGGTAAACTACTAGACTATAGCATGGTTAAAAGCAGATTTAGCATAATAAGCCTGCTTTAAAAGTTTGACAAGCCCCTCAAAGTAAACAAATAGTAGCAGAGATAATGTGAATCTGGTGAATGTGTAGGGACTTTAAAAACACGGAGGAGTATTTCAGGATTAGCTCTAGGACAACCTAAAAAAGTACTTACCTCTCTCACCTCTCCATTTGTGATTATTTACACATTTAGCAAACAGCACGTTGTTTAGTAGCATGTTACTCTCATACTTTCATACGGCAGCTTCGTCCCACTATCTCCACCATATTTCACTCACCTCGCTCATGTCCACTTGAAACAGAACCCATCCCTTTATCCGTTTTCTGCCTGAACTGTGGCCTCTCTTTACACAGACCATAAACTTTTAGAGGCATCGCGTTCATCTGCTCCCATCCTCTTCTGGAAGTCATTAGGACAGCCCCAAAATGTCCTCCGAAGCGCGTGATTTGTAGCCGGCCGGTGGGTCCTGTGGCTGGGTGAATGTGAAACCAGGCTCCTGAGTGATTGTTTCAATGTAAATGGGCCATGTAAGCCGCGCCATAACTTTTCTCGAGGCTCTTGTCACGGCCCATTATAAGTTCCATAAGTGGCTGTGTGTTGTAAGTAGTTTTAATTCTGTTTTGAAGTGGAAGAATTATTGATAGTTTGGGTTGACAGATAAATTATAACTACTTAAAAGGCGCTGTAACTGATTTTTACTGTCTTAAAAATGTGGAAAACAGAACTGGTTCATTTTAAAAGGTTTGCAGTTATTCCTCGCTTACCTTATGCATTCTGAACATCCTAATTATTCACAGTGATGAGTTTATAAGAGCTTTTCACAACTTTAATAGGACAGACCAGAATTTTGCCATCACACTACTGCTAATAATAACAATAACATCAGAAGAATAGCATGTTAACAGCACTTCCTGATCTAATTTATTTAACAGGGACAATGTACATTAATTGACATTTCCATAAATGTACCAGAATTACCATAAACAGCTATTTTTCATCTGTTTTTTGTTTTTTGGGGGAGAGTTATGATCCTGCGAGCTGCTTTTTGGGGCATAACTCATAAGTACCACCTGCTTCTCTATATGTTATTGCTTTGCATTTTCCACAGTATGGCATTAAACTCACTTATCTTCATGGGTATGAGCAGGTAACATGATTATGCCAAGCTAAACATCAGCTCTGTGGAGAGGTGATCCCCCACTCACAGTAACAATAATGTTTTCAAATATTTTTCTGCAATGAAACACCATAGAGACCATACATACATGATTTAAATAATTCAATTAATAAATGTAGAAATAATACATTTAAATCACTGGTGTACACTATTATGTTTTTAGGCTATTAATTGATTTAAACCATGTGAACTCCAGACACGAGAGGCCAACCTTGTCCAAATGTTTGTGTAATCCCCTGACCCTGTGCAGGGAGCCTGCAGTAAATGTATGTGGTATTATGGGAGGTCATTAAAACTATTTATAAAACGAACAGTGTCTCAAATCATGTGCAGCAGCTACAGACGACTGTGGCAAGGGTTAACTTTTTGAATAAGGGATATTTTATTTCTATGGGGTATTAACTGCTAACACGTAACATATTTAGATCACTGTGTTACCTTTTATTCTTTTGAAAGTGCTATAGTTTAAAAACACAGTGGAGCACTTCCGCTATTGGTGTTTTGTGTTTGAGAGAAGGACTCAGAAAATAGCGTAATGCAGGCCCTTTAAGAGGTTAGACTACTCATTTTACTATAACACAGTCAAGATCATTATATTTAAGATTTACTATACAAATTCTAAATTTTTTCCCCCGAATCTGGCCATTTTTGAGGTAAAAAAAAAAAAGTACTTCCTGGTTGGATATCATGAGATCACACTAGAATTCCATGTTTCCTTGCAACCATATCGTTCACCAGGCCAAAACTCCTCTAGTATACACAGAAATGACTATTAACCTAATAAACATGACAAAATACCTTTATTTTGTTGAAGTAATGTTTAAAGTATCAAAAAAATTGTGTTTGTTATGTGTACATTTTTAGTAGTTTTAGGATAGAATTCTCCTATAGGGTCATCAATATGTTTAAACTCTCTCTCTACTTCTTGGTTTTTGTTTTTTTTTCAACATATTTTTCAATTTTTCTTCACAAATCGCACTTATTGTGCTTGTGTCTGCTATATAGTTATAATCCATGACAAACATGTAAAACTCAGGCCCGCAGGCCAGATTTGGCCCTCGATATGAATATATTTGGCCTGCAAGATCATATCAAATATGTATTCTAGCTGGCCCACCGGCTGTCGTGCCAGTATAGCGCATGCACCTCTAATACGACGAATCCCAGAATGCTTTGTAAATGTGTTGGCGCTGGCCCCCACCACTTCTGCTGACACTTATTAGTATCTGCTACCTGTCACCTCACTCAAATTTAATCCACCCCTTCTGAAAAACATGCAGATGTTGTTCAAATGTTTCAATAAATATTTAGTTAGGCTCGCAATTTAGTCAGTTTTTAATTTTGGTCTTCTGTGAATTTGAGTTTGACACCCCTGATCTATGACATCTGTGAAACATTACATTATAATTTACAGATTTTAAATTGCAATATTCATCTAAAACGACTAAAAGAGACAAGTCCAGTGACTTCTGAGTCAGAAATCTGTGGTGCCCAATGGGAGCTGACGTAAACATCATCACGGATTTTTCTTCATTTGTACCAAAATGACCACACAACTCTGCCGAAATCTACGCACATCTCTGATTAAGAAAATAAAATTGAAGACCAAAGTAAGTAAGGAACAGTGGGCGTGTACTGGTGACAGGGAAAACAGGAGTTCATCAGCAATGTAAGCGATTAAAACATCCACGGATCACTCCAAAGACAACGTTCAGAGGGTAAATGAGAAAGGGAAACTACTATAACATGGTTAAAGGCTCTGAAAAGTTGATTTTCAATAACAGGTCTGCTTTTAACTATCATCACATACTTGTTTTAGCTCCTGTTGGCTTTGGGTGCGGACAGGGTATCCCGGTGTGGACAGGGTATGCCAGTGTTGTGACAGCCGGACACTGGGAGCACAAACATGACTTTTGTGAGGCGGCATAAGTGAGGCCGGAGCAGCGCTGACACCTCCAGCTGTCCGCAGGGCTGGATCGCAGATCTGACAGCAACCGGCCTCACGCAGCCAGACCCTCCATCAACACCCCCCGTCCGGCTCCACGCGGCCCGGTACCTACGGCGCGAAGGGGCGCTGGCACTGCACAGCACAGACAAATATAAACCTGTACATAAACAGTCCCACCACTCATTGCGGTCTTTTTATAGAACCATGTTCTCACCGGTTATTCTTACATCCTCCATTGCCTAAAGGTGGGGTGCGGGTAAGACTGTGCTGTTATTACAAAGAGAGGACTCAGAGATGATTAAAGGTATAGCTCAGGGGTGGGCAAACTATGACCCGGGGGCTACATGTTGCTTTTATTAATCTGGCCTGCCAAAGTGACCAAATTATGGCGCACTTCGGCTGCATCAACCTTGTATTACTCTCTTATTCTCTTATCAGCCCTACAGCAAAAATGAGCTTATCAAAGAAAAGAAGAGTGGATAGAGAGCGCTGAGTGTTTAATACACAGTGCACAAGTACGATCAAAGTACCGAGGCAAGTTTTTTGCTGGCATTCAACTTAGCAAAAGCTAGCAAGCCTTTCTCTGAAGGCGAGTTTTTGAAAGAATGTATTTGGAAAACAATTTGAACAATGAGCCTTGTATTCATGCTTTGCTACATGTTATAGGTCAAATCTGTAATACAGCTCCTCCTGGTCAGCAGTGTCCTTCATGCCTCAAATGCAAGACAATACAGGTAATGATGAGGGAAAATCATTACAACATTCTTAAAGGGCCCATATCACACTAGTTCTCTAAAACTGAAAACACTCTGTGTCACCTTGTGATGTTATGTGGTAATAATGTGCTCCATTGTGTTTTTAAACTCCATACACATTCACTAAAATCATTTGGATAATTTCACCCCTGAAATTGCCAATCTCTATTGAACAAAAGGTAAAAGGTACCTTTTAACGTGTAAGCTACCGCTTCATGACACCACAAAGTGGAACAGAGCATTTTGACTAATAATAAAGAGTTACTCAAACATGCGAGAATGAAACAAAGCACAACTCCAGGTATGTTATTGAGGTAACAGCATTATAAACATGCCTTAAAGCTCACAAGTCAATTTTGCGTAATATGGGACCTTCAAAAGTTGATTTACCAGATTATGTCTGTAAAGTGTATTTATATCAAGTTGTTTTCCTCCATCCCTATGTAATCGCATGTATTTCAGGCTTTCTCACTTCAAACTGGGTGCACAGATGTGTTTATAGATGGGATGCCTTAGAAATCTGTTACATAATGTTATTGAATTAGTGGAGACTTAGCCACTGATTTCATATTAAATCCTGTCTTTTCCAGTTGACTGCATTTCGTAGCAATATATTAGAGCCCCATATGATAGACTTATGTAATGGGGCGCGCTTTTCATCACTTCCCCAAGCCGCGGCAAAGAGGTGGCCATGAATAACGAATGAGACGCACTTTTCTGACGGCATTTCCATTTGCAGCGTGCACAAATTTGAAAAAGAGGATTTGTGCGTAATACCTGTCCGAGCCCCTCCCGCAGATGCTGTCTGTGGTGTGATTAATGCTCACATCTCCCTTTCTCACACACTTAACGTTCATAACAGACATATTTTGACATGTGGTTTGCAGGGAAAATACCTCAAATAATTAGTGAGGTAGTTTTACCTTAAGTGTCAAAAATATATTTGGAATGGTGTTTTTCATTCTTAAGTCATTTTCCACTACACGTCCACGCCAGGAAAAACGGATAACTGGCCTAGTCTAATTTAAACCGATTTGTCAAAATGAATGTAAACCCGGTAACGATTGAGGCATTATGAATTTCAAAGATCCAAGTAACACATCTGGAGAAGCCGATACGTACTCGGGTACCTGCTGCATGTAACCACACAGTCCGATTTACATTAGGTGCAGAATAGGAGAGGCATTCAATTGCTTGAGGTAAGAAACAGCTGGGAAAATACTGGACGTGTGTGGATGCTTCCTCATTGAGTTTAGATCAGTAACAATGATAAACTACGGCAGACATGTCAGACTCAAGCCCGCGGGCCAAAATTGGCCCTCAATATAATTATATTTGGCCTACAAGATCATATCAAATATGTATTCGAATTGGCCTGTCGGCTGCTTCACCAGTATGGCACATGCACCTCTAATACTATGAATCCCAGAATGCTTTACCAATGTGTTGAGCCAACCCCTAACACTTCTGTTGACACTTATTAGCATCTGCTACCTGTCTCCTCACTCAAATTTAATCCACCCCTTCTGAAAAACATGCAGATGTTATTAAATTTTTCAATAAATACTTAGTTTGGGCCCCCAACTTAGTCACAGTTTTTAATTTTGGCCCTCTGTGAATTTCAGTTTGACATCCCTGAACTACGGCATGTCCACCGAACACCCACTGAGCCCATGTATGGTCTTTTATGCTGCATGTGTCATGTGTACTGCGTTATAACTTTCACACATTTACCACTGGGCACAAGTCAAAAGGTGTCTCTATGGACACAAAAGGATGACTCTTCAAAGAAAGAGCTTAGTTTAGAGCCACTGCTCCTTACACCGATTGAAGCCGCCTCAGTGTCTTAAATTTGGAATGATCTTTGAGGCTCTCTCGGAGCTTTTTGTTGGTGACACATGCAGGAAGAATATGCTCGTGAAACCAAAGTTCTAACATGCTAAAGCTGTGTTCACATGTGTTGGTCTGATGCTGGTTTAATCCTAATTGGGACTTGTTTGAATGTTGTATTCCAGGTTTAGTTTCGGGTTTAGTAACAGTTTAGAACAAACTTTATACAAAATAAATTTACCATTTTACCCTTACCATTTTATAGAATATATCAGCAGTTATGAAAATGCATTATAGCCTCTGGTTTGTCTACCAAATTATAGTATTTGCTACTTTAACATTGTTTATCCATACCTGCTTGCCCAATCTCATCAGATTTTGGAAGCTAAACAGGTCTCGGGCCTGGTTAGGACTTGGATGAGAGACCACGAGGAATACCAGGGCATCAGTGGAAACTGCCATGGTGTCTTTGGGCAAGTCACTTCAGCCACTTTGTGTGAATGTGGTGTGGGCGAGTGGTGATGGTGTGTGTGAGTGATGTTGGTCAGAGGGGGCAAGGGCGCAGACTGGCAGACTTCTGTCAATACAATAGTACCTTATTATCACAGTGCAAAGTGAAAGAATAATGCAGTGAAATGCTTGGTTGTCTTGAAAAACACTATATAAATACTATACATTGTTGTTAAATTAGGCATTTACACATTTTTACATATCTGTACTTGACAATTTTACAACTGACCAGTTGTCCTGAGAGGTGACTTGAAATGATAAACTTGACCATATGAATCTCTTCCTCATTTGCTTCCATCGTCCCAGCTCTGCTAAGCAGACACTGACTGACTGCTTAGCACGACATGTCCTGGGTAATCCGTGGCTTTAGCCTGTCATAAACTTCTCACATGCACAACCTCCTTGTAGTGACTTTTAGCCCCGTGCTCGCCTGCTCCTTGTAATGTCTGCAATGCACTATAGACTACGAGACTATAGAGGGCTGCCAGATCTCAAATCATCAGGCTGATGAAACGAAACGCTACAATCTCTTCAAAAAAAAAAAAAAAAGTAGTATGTCGATGAATCAATCAAAATAACTCTGAGTCTTCTTAGGGGTGAATTAAAATGTCAATGCTGTAACATTATAAAGTATAAATAATAATTTCAAGTGCAGACTGGAGTAACATTGCTAGCAAGACGATACACGCCTCTCCAAGGTGTGTAGTCTAGACACTGCTCCAGCCAAATTCACATACATGTGATGGACAGGTGGATTACCCAATCAGGGACACATATGGTCTGTCTGTATCAAAACAAAGGTAAAGTAAGGATTAAGTTTAGATTTAGGTACAGATATTTGGTTAAAGGCAAGGCTTTAGGACAGGTCTGCTAATCCATTCATTTGTATGCATGTATGTGTACATGAGTTATTGCCTGATTAAATTTTTTCCAAGTAGGCATAAAAAAAAAAAAAAAAAAAATCCCTCGTACAGATGTAATTGGCTGGCAAATCCTGAATGATATCTCAAATGCTGTGTATTTTTATACAGGTTGAGATCAGCCTGGTCCGTGTCCTCTGTTGCATCTCAAGACCATCAAGCTCTAAAGCAGACCTGGTGTGCAAAGTCAACTTTTCTTCTCATTTCCCCTCTCAAAGTTGTATTTGGAGTGATTAGTGTATGTTTGAGGATCTTTCACTCACTTATTTTCAAGACACCATATTTGCCGATCAACCCCCGTCTTCACTGCCACCAGCACATGCCCACTGCTCTGTATTTACTGCGTTCTCCAATTCTATTTTCTTTATTGGTGATATGTGTAGGATTCTGTTGCATTGCATAGTAATTCTGGGACAAATAAAAAAAAACTCGCATGATGTCCAGGTATCCATTAGAGGCGGCGACAACTTCTTAGCTCTTTGTTGTGATGACGTTTAGGGTGACATCAGCTCTCATTGGGCAGTGGGTTTGTTTCTTTTATTAAGTTGTTTTAGATGAATATTGCAATAAAAAATGTGCACATTATGACATAATGATCCATGGGTGTTGTAGATTATAACAATATAGCAGGCTCAAGCACAATGTGTCTACTTTGACATTGTTTCAAATCATGCACTTACCTCATTGTTTTTATTATAAACTTTGACCGCGCTCCGGCTGTTGTGACTAGCAGACAACAGCCTCTCCAAATGCACACAAACACCGCCACACATGACACTGCTGCTCTTCCCAAAGATGGCCTGTAACCGGAGCCCTGCGTAGCCCTCCATGTGTCCCCGGCGGCCCCTCATTATGTGGGCATTCCTAGTGGCGGCATGCTCCGGGCGCGGCGGAGCTCTGCTGAGAGGGTGGCGCGGGGCCCGGGACAGTGATTGATCGGGGGTTGATTGATGGCTGCAGCTGATATACGGGCTCTGTTTTCAATTGTTGTTGAATCGGGCACTTCTCACCTTGTAAAAGCGCTTTAAGAACAGCTTTGGGATGAGCGAGTGTGCAGCGCAGAGACTAAGTGTGAAATGTGGATAAGTGGTGGAGGGGTTAGGTTTGTAGCACATGATAAGACCTGATAAGGGACAGTGTAATAACTTACACAATACTATCATTAAAAGTAATTAAGCTGGTGCTGAGTAAAAATTCCTGAAAAAAAAGCAACTCACAAATTGGCATGCTAAAGATGTAGCTAAATGTGTTTATGTCAGCATTTGTTAGTCATTATGAAACTATCACGGACGGAAATTTGATTTCTCAGTGGGGGCTGAGTGAATGGCTTTGAACTTGGAATGGTTTTGAGGATGCCAGACGAAAAGTGTGAAAACCCCTGATATAGAGGACATACAAGTTTTTCTCATTCTCAGTATATAGACAGGCCTCATGTGAAAGCTCAGATCCTCCAGAATCACTCACTCACTGAGCTGCAGAGGCTGCTCTAGCCCGGGCCTGGACGGTGTCTCTCCTTCCACCCTTAGACACTGTGCTGAGGAGCTGGCTCCTGTCTTCACGGACATCTTTAACACCTCCCTGGAGTCATGTCACGTCCCAACCTGCTTCAAGCTGTCCACCATTGTCCCTGTCCCCAAGAAGCCCAGGATCACTGGACTTAATGACTATAGACCTGTGGCGCTGACGTCTGTAGTCATGAAGTCATTTGTGCGCCTGGTCCTGCACCACCTCAAATCCTTCACCTCCCCCCTCCTGGACCCTCTGCAGTTCGCCTACAGAGCCAATCTGTGGACAACGCCATTAACATGGCCCTTCACTTCATCCTCAAGCATCTGGACTCCCCAGGAACCTACGCCAGGATCCTGTTTGTGGACTTCAGCTCTGCGTTCAACACCATCCTCTCTGCTCTGCTCCAGGACAAGCTCGCTCAGCTCAATGTGCCTGACTCCACCTGCAGGTGGATCACTGACTTCCTGATGGACCGGAGGCAGCGCGGCCGGCTGGGAAAGAATGTCTCGGACACTCGGACAATCAGCACAGGATCTCCACAGGGCTGTGTACTTTCCCCCCTGCTCTTCTCCCTGTACACCAACTGCTGCACCTCCAGCCATGACTCCGTCAAACTGGTCAAGTTTGCGGATGACACCACCCTCATCGGGCTCATCTCGGACGGGGATGAGTCTGTCTACAGGAGGGAGGTGGATCGGCTGGTGTCCAAGTGCAGCAGCAACAACCTACAGCTCAATGCCCAGAAGACAGTGGAGATGATTGTGGACTTCAGGAAAGTCTCAGCCCCCCTGCCCCCCCTCGCCTTGACTGACTCCCCCATCACTACTGTGGACTCCTTCCGCTTCCTGAGCACCTGCATCACCCAGGACCTCAAGTGGGAGCCGACCATCAGCTCCCTCATCAAGAAAGCCCAGCAGAGGATGTACTTCCTGCGGCAGCTAAAGAAAGCCAAGTTGCCGGTCCAGATGATGGTGCAGTTCTACACGGCCATCATTGAGTCCATCCTCACCTCCTCCATCACTGTGTGGTTCGCTGGGCCACTGCCAGGGACAGACAGACTGCAGCGCATGCAGCGCTCTGCTGAGAAGGTGATTGGCTGCAGCCTTCCATCTCTCCAGGACCTGTATGTCTCCAGGACACGTGGGCGAGCAGGTCGTATAGCAGCTGACACTTCTCACCCTGGATATGGACTATTTGAGCCACTTCCCTCTGGCAGGAGGCTACGGTCCATCAGAACCAGAACCTCTCGTCACAAGAACAGCTTCTTCCCCTCTGCTGTTTGTCTCATGAACACTTTATAATATCTGCACTAAACTGGACACTTTATAACACTGGTCACTAAATAACCCAAGTTGCACTGTTGTTGTTTTGATGCTGCTGTTGTATATATTTTCTACCTGCATGCCCTTATTTGTATTTGTATTTATTCAGCGTGGTTTTTTGTGTGTGTTCTATGTCGCACCGAAGTAAGTTCCTAGTCTGTGAGCTCTGCTCACGGACAATGGCAATAAAACTTCTTCTGATTCTGATTCTGATAGCACTGATTCATGATTGGCTGCGTAGATTTCAGGTACTGATGATTCATATCAGAAAGAGTCCTTTTAGGTTTAAGTCAATTTGTCTTTGTCATAGGAACTGCCATCGCAAATCTTTTTGGCTAAATTAATGTGTACCATCCCAGCTGGCTAGTTCCGGTCAGAGCATGTTAGCATGTTTCAGTCACTTCAGAGTGCTATCACAACACGATCAGCATGCATCCTGCTAATGAAACTACTGCACATCGCATCAGGTTTATGAAGTTGTAGTGTACAGTTTTGTATACTTATGTCACCTGCCAAATCCAGAATGTATTCTCTCTGTATTTTTTATACAGATTAATCAGTCTGGTCCTCACCTTCTCTGTTGCATCTCAAGCCTGGTAAAACATAATCGTAAAATCTGTTTGTTCAGTGACACATGCGAAGCAAAGAAGCTCATCGGTCACCTACAGTTTACAAAATCATATTTATCTCACCTCAGATTAACACAGTGTAGTGCTTCCCCCATTGATTCTGCAGAAATCCACATTGTTTTTCAGCCTCCTGTGATACATTTTTTTCCTCTTTATTATTTCCAGTTCGGACGGACCATGCATGCCTCCGATTGACTAATCCACCTGTCAATCATGCCCATTTGAAAACAGGGAGATTCACTAGTGACCAGACTCACATCTTTGTTAAAGTATTCAAGAAGTGTGTATTCTAGATCCCAGGGAAATATATGTGGAGAATTATTGTGTGGGAGCATGGATGATGTAGGCTTGTGGGCGGAGCATTGCACAAAATCTTATAGTTAACCATAAGCGGGGTTTGAATATGGCCCGGGAGAGATTGCTAAACTACTCAAACATGCATGGATGACATCTAAAACCTCTTCAGGCATGTTTTTGATGTGGGAACATTATAACATGGTTAAAAGCTAAAAAATGCCAAAACATATATGTTGGCACTATGGTCCATTCATTTGTTTGGTTCCTAACAGAAAGGTGCATGTGTATCTTGGGTGTAGTGTTGACAGCAGCCTCCCTAGTGCCCCAGTCCCCCAGACAAATGCAGCTCTAAAGGGCAGCACCTTCACACCCTCTCACCCCCTCTGGCTCCATAGCACTGCTGGGTCACATCCGGACACAGGGACCCCCTCAGAGTGGCTTTGACATGGGAACAACTGCTATGGAGATATACATAAACATTTTGCATTACTAGAGTGCAGTACAAAGCTTGTCCACTTGTATTGATCTTATTCCATTTTGCTTCTAAATGCTTCTAAACCATACTTTCTTTTTGGCGACACTTCGGTTAATTGTGAGCTTGAGAAAAGTTTTACTGCCAAAATCTGATAAAAGGTAAGTTGATTTGTGTAAAATGTTAATGTTCATGTGCGCCAAGTAGTCCACAATGCATCAATTCTAGTTGCAAAAAGTACTTTCTGCCTGGGTACTGAATCAAAAGAGTATAGTACAGAGTAATCATGTTCTCTTTATAGTTACACATATCTTAAATTGTATTGTCCAAGTTGTACAGTAATTGATAACTGGTTAATCAAGTGATTTGTGAGTTTTTTTGCACTAGTTATATTGACTTAAAGATACTGTATGTAACTTTCCGTAGAAGAGATGCTACCAGAGGATGTTATTGCTTTGCTTGGAATGTTCCAGAGTAAGGAATTAATAGCAAGTAACTGTAGCACTGTAAAAATGGATGACTGTCAATGTATAATTGAGAATGAACGAAAAGACCTATGATGGAATAAATGCTAGCTGAATCTGTTCAGTAAAGGCATACTGAGAAACATTCCATGCAGAGTGATAACCTCTCCATGGTGACCAGTGGCAGAGCTAGACTTTTAGGTGAGGGTTGGCCAGGGGGTGTCAAAGTTTTATCAAGGAGGTCCTTCAAAATGAACACTCATTATCACTATCAAAATGACCGTTCATTATCATTGTTTTAAGCCATTTAACCCCACATGCAATCACTAGTTAATGCATTTGTCATTGCAATGTTTTAAAGATTGTATTTTATAGTGACCATGGCAGGTACAATATGTGTTCCAACACATGGGGGGTCTGGGGGTTGTCCTCTAAGAGATTTTGCTGAAAACAAGTGTAATTTCCTGTATTTTGGTGGGTTTTCAAGGTGAATTACTACCATATTTTCACAGCTATAAGGTGCAGTTAAAAGTTGCGAACATTGTGGGAGCGATGGATGACAGACGCGCTGGGCGAATTACGCCACGATTTGTGAATGGATTGTGGATGCTTGGGCTAACGGTGCACCTTTTGTATGTGTTAAATGCAAAAAAAAGCATCCGTAACTGAAACTGCGCTTTATAATCTGGTGCGCCCTATGGTTGTGAAAATACGGTATGTATTTGGCCTGAGTTGTTTAATATACTGCTATTTGCCCACTGTTTGTTTCATTATCAGTGCCTAATACAGGTTTGTAAGGTAGTTTTGTCCTCATGTGATGATCAGCAAACACTATGCGTCCATTTCTTACGATGTAATTTAACTTTAACATCAGTTACACAATCTGTTCTGTATGCGCAAAATCTCTATGCCCATTTTGGACCCTCACCCAGAGTTTGAGAATCACTGTTCTTAACCAGCTGTCACCTACACTTGAAACGCTTCAAATAGTCGCCTAGTTGAAAGTTTCAATCCTATAATACTAACAATAATATGCCAGACACTTGTGCCCATTTAATCAGCAGACTGAATGCTTATCTCCAGGCCAGACCTATACCACCAGCTCTACAGCCAGTGACCACAATACTGTCCACAATCCTCTGCTCTAAGGCTCAAGGCTGACTAGCGAGCGCATAAAGGGGCAATAGAAAGATGCACTACTTGACAGGATAGTTCAACCCCCAGTAAAGTCTAATGTTTCCTTCTGTCACTCACAGAGCAGGATAAATGCTAAAATAACTACTCAAAACCAACGTGCATTAAAGATCCCAGCTCTAAAATAAAACACAGGTCACATTAATGGCACAAGTGCAAACGCCACATAGCTAAACTGTGACATAAGCATCATATAAAGTCTCTGCATTGTTCACTCTGTCCTGTCGTGCTGTCATCGTAGATAAATTAATGTCGCCGTCCTGTCCTTGCTGTATTATCCAATGATTGTTGTCTTGATCTCATTTTAAAACTATAGCACTCTTTTGACATTGGTTAACTTGATCCTCAATACACACTCCAACTTCCTCACTCTGCTCTGATAATCACTGCGCTCAATTTACATTTCAAAAGGCAAAAATACAACTGTTGTTCATTGTCTCCTACTGTGATAGCGGGTTGATACTCAGGTTGTTTTTGTTCACATAGAAAGTACATGTTTCTGGTTCTGAAAATGCACTTGGGGAGCATTTTGGACACTCGGAACTTGGGAGTTTTTGATAGTAAATGATTAATAATAATAATTAATAATAACATCCGCATGTTTTTCAGAAGGGGTGGATTAAATTTGAGTGAGGCGACAGGTAGCAGATGCTAATAAGTGTCAACAGAAGTGGTGGGGGCCGGGGCCAACACATTTGCAATGCATTCTGGGATTTGTAGTATCATAGGTGCATGTGCTATACTGGCATATTTCAAACTCTATTTCATATGATCTTGCAGGCAAAATATATTCATATTGAGGGCCAAATTTGGTATGTCTGAACAAAGCCCTTTATGAAATTAGTTAATGGTCAGTGTCTCTATTGGGATGGCAAGGCACAGGACACCAATGATGGTGACCCATGAGAAAAGATACATTGTGTATCTTTAAGGCCCCTTTCGCCTAAAAAAAAAAAAAAAAAAGACAACAATATGGATATGGATAACCTTTATCTTACATACACTTTGATATAACTCTGGCTGTTTGACTTTGCACATTAAACAATAGTAAAGTGCATATGCCAGGTTAGACTGCTCTTTTCATTTATTTATGTATTTTTTTTTTATTTTGGGGAAGTTTGTCATTTTGGACATGGGCAGGAGATGTGACATACATAGAGGTAATTCCATAACTGTTACCTAATAACCATAATGTTACCAACATACTTATAATTATACTAAGACTATAATTAGACTCATAAAAACAGATAACAACACCATTATTTTGTGAAATTTATGTTTAATTTTGTCAGAAAAATGCTTTCCTTGGACGCAAATAATCTCTGCATTTTGGATGGAATTTTCAGTGTTGATAACATAATTTCAAGGTTTTCTGTTTTAGAAGGGAAAACTACTTCCTGTATTGCTGCACTTTTCTTTTCAACTTTTCTTCATAAACTGCCATTTAACAGATGTAAGACTATGATAAATATTTACCACAGGTACTATCCCTCTAAACCAAGTAAAAATGAGAAAAACATGAAACATTCATGTGCATTTTAAAAACAAATATTTCTGCCAAACAACATTCACAAGCTGCAGTTTATTGTAAAGACGTATTCTGTTGTAAACTCTCTGCTTTCATGTGCTTTGTTTTGAATGTATGTGGACTTGAACAGGAGGCTCCCTCCATTCCACTGTGGAGCGGATGGGTCGGCGGTTGGGGTCGGTAGTGTGGGGTCTGTGGGGGTCGTATTTGTGTCCCAGCAGGGCGGCCTCATATTGGGGAGGGGGTCTGCGCAGCGTGCCGAAAGCCTGCTCCGTGACCTCCAAGACACCAATACATATCTGGCCTTTCGTCACTGCCGCGGTCACATATTACATTAGTGCCCAGGACCGCTCCGAAACGCTCCACTCCAGCCGGGAAGTGCCTCATGAGGTCGTTGGAGTTCTGAATTCTCTTTAATATCTCTAAAATTGCTGTTTTGTTGTCTCTGTAAAATTGACGGAAATATCGTTAAAGGTGCTGTACCTGATTTCATTTCAAAAGGTTCACAGAAGTTATTCTTTATTTACCTTATTCATCCTGAGCATCCTAATTATTCACCATGATGAGCTTATAAGCGTGTTCCACAACTTTCAGATTCCAGAGAGATCGGAAATTTGCTGTCATGGTAATGCTAACAACAACTAGCATGCTAACTTGCACTTCTTGATTACTGGACAATAAAATGCCTTGTAAATAGACGCAGACAATGCACAGCAGACTTATTTTGACCTCAAGAATTTATATAATATATGCATCTGGGAAAAGAAGAATTTTGTTCAAATATATGTGGAGAAAAAGGGTTATACAGGACCTTTAAGTTGCACATTTGTAAACAGCTCACATCCAGAGAGTGAATTCTATATGTCACTATCACCTTTTGGGGCTGCAGTAGTGATTTTAGACATACTTGACATTTTACTAAATCCACCAATATTGTACTTTATTACTTCTTGGTGGACGAGGTACAATATTACTCAGTTTCAAAGCTACATTTCAGTTCAGACCTAAATAATAAAAAGGTTCTTGGAATCATTCAGTGGTACTATATAGGACAAAGGTGGGTTATATAGGATGGCATTGCGTGTGTTTCTCCAGGTTTAGGATCAGCTCTTTGGGTTCTTGCTTAGGGAATTCTAACCATGAAAAAATCACAAGGTAGTCCAAAAGTCTAATATGCAAAAATCAATATGGATTTTTAGTGTAGTACTGTTTTTGGAAGTAGGGATGGTCCCATATGGATTTTTTTTAATCCGATACCAATATCTGATATTTGATTTGTTGCTGTATCGGATAACCCATATTTGCTGATGCTGATTTTTACTCACGAGTCTGTTCAAAAAGACTAATCCGATGCACTGAGGATGACGTATAATGACACACTGGCATACTAAGTAGGACAGACATGGGTAAACTACGGCCCGGGGGCCACACACAGCCCTTTGGGCTTATTAATCCAGCCCGCCAAACGTGACCAAATTATATTAAAAGAGGTAAGGATAAACCTTGTTCAAAGTTTTTCTACTGTGTTTATTTCACTGATATTTAATATTAGATTTATTATTAATTTAATTAATGCATTTGAAAAACAATTTGTACAATAAGCCTTGCATATTCATGCTTTGCTACATGTTACAGGCCAAATCTCTAATATACATATATACACTACTCAAAAAAATTAGAGGAACACTTTGAAAACACATTAGATCTAAATGAAGGAAAAAATAATCTAGAATTTCTTTACTGATAATGAGAAAGCAATTTATTAGTAACAAAAGGATGCCACATGATTTTATTGTAAATGAAAATCATCTCCCTACAGATGGGTTAAACCAAAGACACCCCAAAAATGAAACTGAAAAAAAATATGCAGCAGATGGGTCTATTTTGCAAAATGTCAATTTTAGCAACTCAAAATGATACTCAGTAGTTAGTGTGGCCCCCACGTGCTTGTATGCATGCCTGACAATGGCGGGGCATGCTCCTAATGAGGTGACGGATGGTGTCTTGGGGGATCTCCACCCAGATTTGGACCAGGACATCACTAAGCTCCTTGACAGTCTGAGGAGCAGCCTGGCGGTGCCGGATGGACCGAAACGTAATGTCCCAGAGGTGTTTTATAGGGTTTAGGTCAGGTGAACGTGAGGGCCTGTCAATGGTATCAATACCTTCATCCACCAGGAACTGCCTGCATACTCACATGAGGTCGGGCATTGTGGGCATCAAGAGGAACCCAGGTCCCACTGCACCAGCAGAGGGTCTGACAATTGGTCCAAGGATTTCAACCCTATACCTAATGGCAGTCAGGGTGCCATTATCTAACCTGTAGAGGTCTGTGCGTCCTTCCAGAGATATGCCTCCCCAGACCATCACTGACCCACCACCAAACCAGTCAGGCTCATGCATGCAGGCACGTTCTCCGCTGTGCCTCCAGACCCTTTCACGTCTGTTGCATGTGTTCAGATTGAACCTGCTCTCATTGGTAAAGAGCACAGGACGCCAGTGGCGCACTTGCCAATTCTGGTGGTCTTTGGCAAATGCCAATCGAGCTCTACAGTGCTGGACAGTGAGCACAGAGGCCACTACAGGACGTGGGGCCCTCAGGCCACCCTCGTGGATGTTTTTGATTGTTTGGTCATTCACACTAGTGGTCATTCTGTAGGGCTCTGGCAGTGCTAATCCTGTTCCTCCTTGCACACAGGGGCAGATACTGATCCTGCCGAGGGTTTGAGGACCTTCTACAACCCCTAGCTCTCCTGAAGTTACTACCTGTCTTGGAATCTAGTCCATGCTCTTGAGATTGATGCCGTGCTGGGAGACATGGCAAACCTTCTTGCAACGGCACATATTGATGTGCCATCCTGGAGGAGTTGGACCACTTGTGTGGACCTCTGCAGCGTCCAGGTACTGCACTATGCTATCAGTACTGTTGACCCAAGCCAAAGGAAAAAGTTAGTCAGTAAAAAAATCTGCCGAAAGAGATGAGGGCGGAAAAATACCAGTGGCATCGACCTGGAAAACCATTCCTGTTTTGGGGTCTTATTTCATTAACAACAAAGCAGCTGAAACTGATTAACAACCCCCTATGCTTCTTAACTGACTGTATCAATATCCCAGAAGTTTGATTGATAGGTTGCTATACTCTGATTAAAGAGTGTTCCTCTAATTTTTTTGAGCAGTGTATATATCCTGGTCCACTGTGGCCCGTATGTCAAAAAATTGTCCCACCCCTGAGCTAGGGGGTGGGCCAGACAGTGATGTGACAGACAGTGACAGTGTTGGCGAGTTGGCTCTTTTTAACGGTTCCTGAATGTGTACGGTTGGATCTGGATCCCATTTTTTAAAAGAACCAAATATTTTTCTTTCTAATCTGTATATATTTTTATATTGATTAAGACTGAACTGACACAAGCATAAGTTCAGAAGCAGTGCAGGTGACACATGTGAGGGCTATGTGCACAAAAAACATATTTGGCATCACATTTACAGTTTTAAAATTATTGTTATTGTAGTGCAATGTTTTATTTAGATTATGCATAATTTCAAAGGGTAAACGCACTCCCACTCTCAATTTGAACCATTTTAAACATCTTGGTTGTTTATCTCTGTGAATAGTTTGTTGTTAAAATGAGTTCTCACATTGACATTAAAATAATTAGTGAAAGAACCAGTCTTTTGAACAGCTCTTTGAAATGACCGGATCCAAAAGATTCAATCCCATAAAAGAGCTGAAGGTCCAATCACTGGCCATGCTGAAAAAATATCAGTGCCAAATTGGTTAAATCGTTAATATTGGGCCGATATCCTGAGAAGCACATCACAATTACCCGATAACTTATAAACCATTCCTATTTGGAAGATAGAATGGCCTACAATGAATTACAATGACATTCTTTTTTTTTTTTTTTCTTTTTTTTAATCTTTGCCATATTATTTGTCCATTTGTATAACAGTCCATGCACATGCACAGGTGTGAACAATAAGAACAAAATCAGATCACTCACACCAGACGTTACTGTTTACATGACTTTACAATAATCTGATAACTCCAGAAATCAGATAATGATCAGATTTTTAAACATAGACAGTCACTCTTACTTGAGTTAATTATTACTACTTCACTCTTAACTTATGCTACTCTGTTTTTGAATATTCTGGTTATTAACCTACATTTTCTGTGTGTATTAGATTGGGTTGACCATAGAAGACATAACTGTCCAAAGTATTTAGATATTTGGCACTCTATTGTCTAACTGAAGCTAAATGTCTAGAGATTGCAATTTTATATAAAGAACAAAAAACTGACAAGAAATTCTCTATTTCTCCTCATCGCCTGTGCATCTTTCATGGAGTCGGGGGTCCATCGATTTGTTTCCCCTAAAGATCCTTCCAGTTGAGTGGGATTGGTGACAAAGCCCTGGTTCTGTTAATATGGGCCCCCGCTGACCTGCTGTATTTGAGCTGCCCTCTGGAGTGATGATCAGAACGCGCTCCATGTTGGAACCGTGAGCGCTGGAGAACGGGTTAAGACCGAGCAACTCCATCAGGGGCCAAGCCATCAACACCGCCAAGGATCTGCGCTGTCAGCCCCTGTTAAACTCACCTCTCAGACAAGACAATTGGAAATATCAATCAATCATTACCACGGGGCCAACGCACAATCACAGTAAAGCCACACCGTAAACATGTTTGGTTTCAACAATAAGAGTGGGATCTTAAAGGGACGGTGTCATCGCTCGCCCGGTACTTGCATTTTGAAACATAATCTAACTAGACAATAAAATGGCCGCCAAGTTATACACATTTTAAAGTATTCTGATAAAGGTCCGTTATGTAACTTTTTCTCTGAGGGTTTGTCACCTGCTTGATACTACGGAGATATTATGTTTTTTTTTTCTTTAAAGACACTGATTTACCACATTTGTATTGTCTTAAAAATGTGAAAAACAGGACTAGTTAATTCTAAATCGTCTGCAGTGGTCCAAAGTTAATCCTCACTTATTTCATGCATTCTGAGCATCCTAATTATTTTCCACAAGGAGTTTATCAGCTCTTTTTTTAACTCTCAGAAACTAGAGCAGAGTTTTGCCATCACAGTAAAGTTTACATCTAGCATGTTAATACACACCTCCTGATTATCTTACTTGTTTTGACCTCAAGAGCTGCTTATACAATCGATCTGTACTGGGGCAAGACAAATTTTGCGAGAGACAGTCAGAATGTATGCTCTTTCAAGTTTTATTTTCTTACATAAATGCAAGATCACTTTTTAATAATCCAGGCAAAGCAAAAACATCTCTATAGAGACAAAGTGGTTGACCCTCAAAGAAACTTACTAGACAGGATAAGGGAACCTTTATTTATTCTACAATGGGGAAATTCCAGTGCTGTAACATAAAGTACAATGGGATACTAAAAATATGCAGTTAAAACAGACAGTGGGTCTATTCGCTGACATAGCGTGGTAAGTACATGTTATTGGGTGCTAATGATTGCCCCACTGACAGTCTGTTAATA
Organism: Periophthalmus modestus; assembly: GCA_019594935.1. Lineage (NCBI taxonomy): Eukaryota > Metazoa > Chordata > Actinopteri > Gobiiformes > Gobiidae > Periophthalmus > Periophthalmus modestus. Next base: position 2,477,735 of record JAIEZT010001368.1, on the reverse strand, counting down.
ACCATGGCCTGAAAAAAAAAAAAACATTGGCAATAAAACAGTTCAGATTAGATAAATTAGCTTCAGACAGTACACCTTGGACTTACGTTGACCTCAAGAGCTGCTTATACAATCTATCTGTACGAGGGAAAGACAATGTTGTGCTTGAAATCAGGTACATTAATTGATCAAGCCAGGACTAGTGAACATATTTTGACACTTTGACATTTAAAAACGAAAATCAGTTTCTCATGTGTTCATAAAAGTTACAGTTTCTAAATATAATGGCATTGGCTAATTATGTTCTGGGATGAGTCCACACGGTCTTGTTCCCTGCTTTAGGTTCTGCCAGAGAAAACACTTAACCATAATAAATCTGTCTCCACGCTTCATTTGGACCTCGAGATTTACCTAAAGTTATGTGTCGTGCCAAAAAAGCACTTAGATGGGTTCCTAATGGTGGATTCAAGTTTGATCAGTTCAGTGGTAAAACTTCAGCATGAATATAAAACAAAATCTACTGTTAAGAAGCAAGACTTGTCACACTTCTCGTTTTCTCAATAAATTTGGGAATTTTGAATAAGCATTGTCACGATACTAACATTTCAAACTTGATTTTTTTCATTACCTGCTAGTTTCGATTCTAGTCTTAGCCTTAGTATGAATTAGTATCTGATGTTTGAAACTTTTGACAACCCTAATTTGAACTGAAAGGCAACTACACCACACAGAGTGAATATCCATTGCAGTTGTGCTCCGCAGTAGCTAACTAAGCTTTATTTATAATGCTCTTGTCATACATAAGCATTAACTGTCACAAATGGAGTAGGGAGGCTAAGATAATTTAATCCTGACATCAGGTTTACAGGTCACAATATTATACAATATTAAAGACAGTGTAATTTACTTCTATGGGATATTAACTCCTAACACATATCATATTTAGATCACCATGTTACTTTTTTATTGTTTTAATAATGCTATATTCACCATAAATAACATATCAACACGTTTAATAAGTTTCACTTTGTTTTTGACACATTGAGTTCCCTCTTCATTTGCTCCTCATGTTAGGTCACTCCTCCTTCAGAGCGATATCACAACACAATCAGCGTGTATTCTCCTAAAGAAAGTACTGCACATTGCATTAGGTTTGTTGAAGTGTACAGTTTTGTATCATGTTTTTTGTATTTATGGAGAATTATCGTGTGGGAGCATGGATGATGTCAGCTTGTGGGCGGATCTTTGCACAGAATTTCACAATTCACCGAAATGAGCATTTGAATAGCCTGAAACATTAATGGATAAAATCTCTTCAGGCATGTTTTTGATCAGAAAACAGTGTTATAGCAAAAAAAAAAAAAAAAATCTATTTAGCATCTTCTCTTTAATGACATATACGCTAAATTAAAACATTTTATAATTTCAATCTTCAAAATGTAAACAGTGAATAATTCTACAATTTAGATTTTACTGACATTTAATACCATAACTTCCCCACTGTCATAACAGAATACATAATATATTGTAAATACATACATGTATTATTTTCTTGCTTGTCCAATGTACTTTAGCATCAGTTCATAACTTTGCATCTAATTCAGATATTTTAACTCTTGAGTGACAGATGAAACGTACAGAGAAAACCGATGCGCCGTTGAAATCCAAGCTGTGTGGCATACGTTTAGCAGTACAGGTGCTAGAACCAGATATAACACTCCTAATTACCTCTATCATCAGGCAGGCCTTGCACGTCAGTGTCAATATGCTTCCTGTTAGCTTAGCGCCGTCCATGGCAGCCCTGCTATTAATTGAAACATTAAAGAGAGCGGGAATGCTCTGGGGTAGCTCTGGCCTTGGCTGGCGTCACAGGCACCAAAGCTATAGCCTAGCGTGCGGTGTGAGGAGTTAGCTTTATGACTATCGCTAACCCAGGATGTGGCTACTCAGCATTAGCACTGAGATAAGGTGACGAAAGCCAACACGGAAGTCCCCTTCTCATGATAACTAGCACTGCAGAGGTATCAGACATGAAATAGAGGCAGCTAATTTTGACTGTCAGCAAGATTTATTTATTTGTATACGTATAGAAAATATTACAGCTAATCCACTAGAGCTGTATTTTTCAAACTATGGAACTGGACTATTAGCTTCTTGTGGAGATAAAGTGACTTTTATGTTATTTCTTAGTATGTTGAGCTTCTTTTGGCAAATTTGATTAATTCAAAGCTGTTTTAGACATGGGGTAGTCTAGTTCTGGTGAAAATTAGGAATCATTACTTTCAATAAGGTTCTCATAATATGCAGGCTTTCTGGTGGATGGTCTGAAACCTGTTTTGTCTGAAAAGTCTCCATAGAAGCAAGCGACCCACCAAACCAAGTCATCACTGCTAAAAGCTTTTGTAGAACCAGTCAATTTACAGCTGTACTGTACTCTTACTAGGTCTTTGGATTCACACTCACTCATAACCAAAAGGAGAAATCCAGGAAGAACTCGGACTAGAGATGCTGCTCCACCACATCCAGAGGAACAAGCTGTGATGGCTCAGGCTCCTGTTTCCGGCATGTCCTACTGAACGAGAGCCCCCGGGAAAACCCTTAACTTGCTGGAAGAACATTGGTTGTGTTCATGTGCCATCACAACATTGTAAAATAACTATAGTTTAAAATTGAGTTGGAGAACAGGTCAGAACTCTGTGGTGGAATTTGTTGTTTAACTGTCAGATTGCAGATTTGTAGACCTTGTTCATGGTTTTTACAGTATCTCTGTAATTACTGGGCCTGTCCACATGAAACAAAAACTTCCTTGGCATACATAAAAAGGATTAAACTACTTTTTTCACCATAGCTTTAGAAAGTGGCGCCATTATTCCACCCCAAAGACATGATTAATATCAGTTGGAGGACCCTAAGACTCGAGATTAATGTAGCAAATTTGTGGAGCCAATCCTTAACAGTTAATGATAAGGTTCAAAATCCATCCATCCATTTTCTTCCTCTTATTCGAGGTCGGGTCGCGGGGGGTAGCAGTCTAAGTAGGGACTCCCAGACTTCCCTCACCCCAGACGGTCAGGAGTTCCCAGGCCAGCCGAGAGACATAGTCCCTGTTGAACCTAATCCCAACCTAGGGGAGAGACTAGGTTCAACATTTGTGCAATTTTATTTTGGATATTTCTTTCAGAAACAGTAAATCTCCCATAGAGGAACATAGGTCCTTGTCATCGAATTATAGAATGTGAACACAGCTTTGTAATATGACATGTTTAAGGAGACATTTCCTAACAAATAATTCTAAGGTTCAACATTTGTGGATTATAAATTTGGCTATTTCTTCCAAAAAAAACGGTGAATCTCTCATAGAGTTACAAAGGATTCAGTCATCCATCTGAAACTATGACGTAATCAAATTCTAGCATGTGAACGCAACCTATTGACTGGCCTGAGAACTTGAACTTGGGATCCTCTGGTCTGGCGCATCTCTGCTGACTTCTGCCTTCTGCCCTTACCATCTGGCCCTGAATAAGGTCGAATAAGATGGATGTTCTTCTTGAATTACGTTTTAGTGCCAAGTCAAAGTATCATCACAGCATTAGCGGAGAGATCATACAAAGAAACATGCCGCATATGCACTTTTTACGATGCGTATTATCGGCGCTATTTAAGAGCTGATTTTAAAACTTGGACTGTAAAATGGACATGTCTAAATTCGGACTTTCTTTTGATTTACTGACCTGTTTATTCGGAGGTATTGGGCTGAAGGTTGAGGTTCAGACAGCCGAAGCAAACAAGCAATAGCCCCAATGACACATGCTGGGTTTGCGGGTACACATATTCTCTGTAAATCTCCTTATGTCGACTGGATATTAGACACACATAAGAATAGCTTGCCACGCACGGTACAGTATGCTGATAATAAATTACCCTTGTCAAGCAGTCATCTTAAACGCGGTCTAATTTTAGCACAGCGCATGTTAACGGTCGTGTCTTTTCCAAGTTCTTTGACGTTTTAGCATGGGGGGGACCGAATATAGCAGCGCGTCTCATCTGTGCCATTGTGTGCTCCATGCTCCGTTTGTTTGGCATTACAATGGAAACTGGTGGCTGACATTCACCGCATGCCAGGGGTCACCAAACTCCTGTGTCACTCAAAACGCCGCAACTTGGAAACAATCTTAAGCATTATTTATGAGGCGGGCGAGTGCCACAACAATGAACTATGACATCACCCTAGCTTTAGACCATTAGGCATTTATTCGTAGCAATGTGGCACCTCACCCATCAAAGCTGTCCGCCCGCTATATTCGCCGGCATATATTCCGGACGGGCTCGGGGCTAATTATTGGGAGAAGCGAGTTACACAAGGAAAGGTTGAGAGGGGGGAGCGCACGGTCGCCACGGAGACGGTAAACGTGCCCCGTGTTGCTGATAACAACAGCTGCCGTGCCCTTGAGCAACACGTTAAAACTTACAACTGTTTCGGCGGTGCTGGTTGTAGTAGGCAACAACTGGCCGACTTTTGAGCAATGTACAGTAAAGAGGTTTTAAGCGAATGGGGTAAGTGACAAGAGGGTTAGGCACATGCTTAACTATAAATATCACACAAAACAGCACATCAGAATAAGACCAGCAAGCCAACTAGTAACACTATTTAATTTCAGGAGTATCTATCGTGCTATTCATTGGAAATTGTTGCTCAGAATTGTTGTGGATGAATTACTTCTGTTTAGCTGCTATTATCGATACTTTGCAGCTGATGTCATCAACATTCCCTGGAGGTGTGCTAATGCTAACTGTAGGCTCTGCTCTGTCTGAGGCTTTGTTAGACTTATCCAAGGTTTAATTTCACCCAATCTGACCATAAAGAACTGACTTAGCTAGAACCACAACAGGTGAGATGGATTGTGCGGTCAAACAAGTCCCTCTAAAATAACAATGACAAGCTAGCTAGCATTAGCCAACAGTTTTTCAGTTGGTCATGGTCACGTTTTTGTTGAAAATCAAACACCTAAACATGACCATGAATGCTCGGATTGGTCACAGATTCTTCTGCAGTATGGCATTAAACTTATCTATCTGCATATAAACAAGCTGAATATAGTTAGATCTGTGTAGAGGCAAGCCTACTCACAGTAAGAATGCATGTGTTTCAATTTTGTATTTGAAATAATGCAAGATAGATATATTTAATGCCATACTGTGGAATATTCCACGCAAATAAATAACATATAAAAAGGCACAACATTTTTACAATTTATTGTATAAAAGTGTTGTTAGGGCAGACTACAACTGCAAAACACCAAATTTACTAAAGATTGATGAAATTTGCTCAATGGCACAATGGCAGTAGAAAAAAATAAATAAATAAATAAAAAGCAAAAAACAGAACTAGTTCATTTTAAACCATTTGCAGTGGTCCAAAGTTATTCCTCATTTACTTTATGCATTCTGAGCATCCTAATTATTCACAATGATGAGTTTATAAGTGATTTTCATAACTTTCATAGACCAGAGCAGAGTTTTGGCATGACAGTAAAGCAACAACTGGCATGCTAAAAGTGCACTTCTTGATAATCGGACAATAAAGCGTTTCATAAAACAGCACGCAGCAGACTTATTTTGACCTGCTTGTACAATAAAAGTGTACATGGGCAAGACAAATTTTGCTCAACTACATGGGAAAAGATCAGGTACAGAGCCTTTAAACAGCAAGTTTAGTTTATAGTCATTCCCTGGATCCACGTTTATTAGTAACAATCTTTCCAGCAATCTCGATCAACATAATGAAGCTACTTGTCATTCGAGCACCATATAGGCATAGCATTTTTACGACATGTTAGCCGAGGGAGCTAACAGATTAGCTGGGGGTGTAGCGCTTTAGAATGCCCCCGCGTGCAGCAGTAGAAGGGTCAGAGTGTGTCCACATGCCGTCCTCTGGGAGTACTATCAGATCTGTATCAGTTTACTTTAAGAGCTGTCAAACTCTTTTGTAACTACATAACGTCTGTGTGTGCGGGGGCCAAGGAACATAGTAACTTCTACAGCAAAATAGTGATTTCTACATTTTTCTGCTGATATGAAAAAGGAAGTTATGATGATTTACAGTGTGCTTTTCAGTGTATTGAGAAAAAGAAGTCTCCTCATATTGAATGGGGATAGTAGTAGCAGTAAAGATAGTAACATTAAATGGTCAAATAAAATCCAATCTGCAGTTTGGCAAGTCCACAGTTATATCTCTCTATTTTGTATACAGAAGGATATCAGTCTGGTCACCACTCCCTCCGCCGTCCCTAGAGCCAAAACCAAACATGATTATCCAATCAGATTTGTTTTATTTTTTCACTGACACATGTGAAACAAAGTAACTCAATGATTTTCAGTCCCCTGTGATATTTTTTTCTGTCTTTCTTCCTCGTAAGAAGCCATATTTGTTTTGATATGGACAATGCACACCTATCTAAACTCGAGGAGATTCACTGGTGACCAAACTTCATATCCAAGGCAATGAATTAGCGCCTCATTACATCAATTGCATCAGCTCCAAGAAGGTGGCACATTGCTTGAGTGGCTCGTGCATTCCCCTCACAGCAGGAAGGTCCCAAGCCAATTTCCGGACTGGGCGGAGACTTATGTGTGGATTTTGCATGTTCAGAGTCATTTTCTAAAACGTGTTTGTACTTCAGTCAGGTATGGAAGTGCTTTGCCTGTGAAAACGTAAATATCTCCATGGAGACAAGCAGGTGACACCAGGCTGCATTAGACGCCAGGTCTGTGGCAGGTATTCCCAGTTTACAGTAAGAATGCATGTTTTCAAGGTGTTTTGAAGCAATAAAAACACCTGTAGTTGAATAAATCTAAGATATAAAAGTGTAATGCCATACTATGGAAGATTCCAGGCAAAGCATTAAAGACAGATAGCGGACCCTCCACCAGAAAGGCACATTATCCATCTTTAAATACAGGATACATTCTGGTCTGACATAGATATAAGGCCACAAGGTAAGATAAACGAAAGTTCTACAATTTAATGTTGAAAATCACATTCTGTTGTCTAAAGTGTTTCTAGAGTCTTTTCCTTGGTGTCAAAATCGAGTTTGAAGTTTTAGTTCCATGACAACACTACCTCCAAGTTGTCTGACGCTGAATTTTCTCTTCTTTACGAGCCGCTGACAGGAGCAAACAGGAGGGTGTAGGAAGCTCAGTGACAGGTGCCCAGAGGAAACTTTCTTTGTGCCAAAAATAAGTGGATCCTCGGAGCTTACATCACCTCCTCATCCCCGCGTCTCATCACAGCAGAACAAAGCATGACTCTATATTTAGACCGGCGGGATAACGTTACAGAAGGTTTGATTACAGTATACAAGTTGCACATCTGTTGTTGTGTAAGACTTAAAAGAAGAAACCTTATCCTCATGTTAGCTATTACAAAAAAAACTTTATTAGCTTTCATCGTGGACTCGCAGGTTTTTGATTAACTTCAAGGTTTTTTGCCATGTATTGACTAGAATTTGTCATTCCCAAGTATAGATATAGCTTATAAACTCATCGTGGTGAATAATTAGGATGCTCGGAATGCATATAGCAGGTGAGGAATGACTCCGAACTATTGCAAACTGTTTAAAAGGAACAGTCTGATTGGTCTAACACATCTAAACTCCGCCCCTGCAGCCAGGTGTTTATAATCCGAAACACCTGGCAGTAACCATTGCAGTCTTTGGTAATGTCACCAACTGCTGGAATTTGCAGAGGCCACTGAAGGCATCACAAATTTCAATTTAGACATTTTTGGCCAGAAAGCTCCAAAAGTTTCCTCTATGTTTGCTCAAAAATGACTATTAACAATAGATAACGCTTTTAAAACACTATGTACACAATTTAGAAGCGAAAAACGTGGATTTAGTGCTTAGTTTCACTTTAAGTCCTAATGTAGACTTGGTTTGGTCCTGTCTAGTTCAGGTTTAGTCCTGCAATTGGTCCCAGTTTAGTCCCAATTTTGGTGTGTGTGATATACAAGTGTGAAAACTGTTACCTGAAATTAAAGAGAGGCTATTACACCTCTATCTGCCTGTGTCAATGTGCATCCATACATCCAAATCCTAAACCCGCCCCGCCATGCCACGGGCCGCGTCCTCATTGTGTTGTGGGAAATCAAAGACTTGCGCGGTGGTGCCAAATGGTGAATATGTATGTCTTTAATCCTCTCATCCTGCGGTTAGGCCGGGCTCTGGGCTATAATAGTGTGCAATGAGAAGCCTGAGTAAACACAATCAATGGAAGACACTAGCGCACCGCCGCAGAGACTAGCGCGGCTCTACCCCGATCGCGCGGCGTCCGTGAGGGGATCTGTCCAATCAAACGTGAGACAATGGGACTAATGCGTTTTACAGGTGGAATGAGCAATGGGCTATGTTCACTGCAAAAAAGAAACTAGATGAAACGGCGATAGGAATTTTTTATTTGTGTCTAGTTTTTGAACTGGAAATGTTTATCTATCTATATTAGCACTTAAACTCAGGGGGCCATCAACTAAGGATGCTTTTTTACTCTTCTTTTTTTTTGCTTTCGAGCTGATTCCGATATTTGGCTTGCTGTTGTGGTTGATAACCGATATTCGCTGATACTGATATTTAGCTTGTTTAATCCATAGCAAGGACCACAAAAGTTAAGTTGAAGTAAAGATCACCAATCAACTTTTCACTTTTGTAAAACTTAATGGCAAAATGTATTATCTGTAATATAAAATAATTTGTTTCTATGATTGTGTAAACATACATCCATATAACACACTTCTATTTCCATTTTTACTCATGAGTCTGTTCAAAAGGACAAATTTAAAGCACTGAAGACAAACAGCGTTAATCAGTGTTGCCAATACTGATACTGGAACCGATATATCACCCATCCTTACCTGCTATTTTCTGATCTCTGTTATAATAATAATGAGCTCTTCTCTCAAACAGAAAACACTCTGTTCCACCTTGTGATGTCATGTGGTAATACAGGAAGTGCTCCATTGTGTTTTTAAACTCCATACACCTTCAGTAGAATCATTTGGATAATTTCAGCCCTGGAATCGCCAATCTCCACTGAACTAAAGGTTAAAAGGTGCTGCTAACTTGAAAACTAGCATTATATGACATCACAAGGTGGAATAGAGCATTTTGAGCTTTGGAGATGTAGACAGACTAATAATAAAGGATTACTCAAACATGTGTGAACGAAACAAAACGCAATTCTCGGTATGTTTTTGACAACATGACAACATTATAGCATGGCTTAAAACTTACAAGAATCCATTTTGTGTAATATAGGCTCTTTAAACAAATCACCTACATCAACGTAAGCTGGTACTAAAGGAAAGGTGGTTGAAGAGGTCTTGCTCAAGGACACAACAACAGTATGCAAGGGATCTATCAACTTACAAATCAGTGAATGAATGCTCTACAAGCTGAAATCCAGGCCATATGATGTTTGCTGACACAATTTACCATGAAATTCTGCCCATGACACAAGATGTGCTTTTGCCCTGGTTTTGCGGGTCTTGGATTGTAGATTTGTATATTTCAGATATTTCCATTCTTGGGAGTCAGGACCAATTTTATGTCCCCAAAATTTCAAACCAGACTGCTGGAATTATTCACCTGTATTACATATTATTGGCCTATAGAATGTTGTGATGTCATCTGAAAGCCAGTAATAGTTTATTGGCTAAAAAGACGAAGAAACAATACAACCCACAGACGGTTAATAAAAAACAAAACAATAAATGCAAAAAAAAAAAAAAAAAAAAAAAAAATCAACACTAATTGTGACGTGGTTTTGTCCTGTTAGTCCTAGTTTAGCCCTGATCTAGCCGTAGTTTGGATCTGGGTTCAGTCCTAACTACATATTTTACGTCGTTCAAATGTGTACTTCCTTTTTTTTTTCTAACAGTAGAGGGTTGCGAGTGCGATGCCCCGGCCGCCCCTCTCTTCCTCCTGCTCTCGTGCTCCTGGATTACAATCTCTTCATCCATTATTAATGAAGTGAAAGTACTGGTGGCATGCTGAATGTGCTGCATGGGAGATTTGTAGCTAATCCAGCGCAAAACAGCCCCAGTCACATAATGAAGGGAAAAAAGCACAAATGTCAACAGTTTCACACAGAGACTGGATTAGACCACCCCCAACACACACGCACACACACACACACACACACACTCTGCTACAGCCCCACATCAGACACTCACTCACACCACACTGCCTCATGTCACATCTGTAGGCACCTTTGACCTTTTGTGCTAGACACTTCACCTCTACACATGACCAAATTGTTACTTATAAACGTGAAAACATTGGTCCAAAGTTATTCCTCACTTACCTCATGCATTCCGAGCATCATAATTAGTCAGTTATCAGTTTATAAGCACTTTTTCACAGCTTCCAGAGACCAGAGAGTTTTGCCACCACTGAAAAGCCAACAACCACTAGCATGCTAACCGTGCACTTCGGATTCTCGCTTTATAATTATAATAAGACAGCTGACTTATTTTGACCTCAAGAGCTGCTGATAGAATATATTTTGCACGTTTTGCTCAAATACATGCAAAAAATCAGGTACAGTCCCTTTAATTTAGACATTGTGGATAGATTTTCCAATATGGGCCATGTTATTTCATCACTTTTTTTGCAGGAATACAAGGTTAAAATTGATTCTTTAAGCCATGTTAAAACGTTGTTACCTCATCAAAAACATACTTTTAGTTGTGTTTTGTTTCATTCACACACGTTTGAGTAACTTATCATTAGCCTGTCTACATCTCCAAAGCTCAAAATGCTCTGTTCTACCTTGTGATGCCATGAATCAGTTAACAACTCCTTTTACCTTTTGTTCAACAGAGATTGGTAATTCCAGGGCTGAAATTACACAAACAATTCAAGCTAAGAAATACGGAGTTTTAAAACACAGTGGAGCGCCTCCTGTGTTGCCAGATGACATCACAAGGTGGAACGGAGTGTTTTTCATTGGAGAGAAAAACAGCCTCAGCCTAAATATGCAGGATTTTTGTGTTAAACATGTGTGAATGAAACAAAACACTGGCTATATTTTCGCTGAGGAAACAACATTATAACATAGCTTACAATACAGCGTAATATGGGCCCTTTAACCTCGAGAGCATTACTAATAAGGCCCTGTTTACACGCCTCACCAGGTACATCCTTTATGACTTACTTATGAGTTACTCTTTAAGATGAAAAAGTCATTGGGTCACTATCGTCTCTGTAGCTGTTCCTTATATCCTCCTTTGGATAGACTACATAAGGCCTCTGCTCCAGTCCTTTGTGGAGCATGCTAGTTGCTAAAGGTCCCGTCTCTGGGTGCTTAGTCGCGGTCAAGCCCAGTGTGAGCGAAGCATCCAGGCGCAGAGCTGTGTGAAAAGCACAAACTATCATAAACCACTGGAACTAATCACAGCACACGGCACGGGCTAGCATCCTGATGTCAGATTAGATCCACTCTGCTTCCTCCTCGCACCACTGATAGGTAGGCTAAGCTTTCTTTTGTTTGAGGCTCTTTATTTTTGTGACTTACATGTGAATAATAATACATCTATAACATTCAAAGTAACTGTTAAAGGATATTAAATGTGCACTTTAAATTTTCTGATGTAGGGTTCCACACCTGCTATTGCTTTATCTGGAATGTTTCACAGTATTGCTTGGTTTTAAATGAACGTAATTTTGTTTAAATGCAAATTTTTGTTGTAATTCAGTGAGTTATACAGTCCAGTCACTGAGAGAAATGATCAGGTTCTACATTTGTGCGTTTACCTTTTGGATTTTTCAATGGAAAGTACAATCTAATCAATAGGGAACACTGGCTCTGCAAGATCTGTGGAGAGGTGACACCGCTCACAGTAAAAATACATGATTTGCAAGATATTTTTGTCACTTTTTTGAGTTAAGTCACTTCCTCTTCAGAGTGAAATCACAACATCACATCGCATCAGGTTTGTCGAGTTGCTGTGCACAGTTTTGCATCATGTTTTTGTATATTTATGGAGAATCGTCATGTGGGTCCATGGGTGATGTCAGCTTGTGGGCGGAGCATTGCACAGAATCATACAGTTAATCATAATGGGGGTTTGAATAGGGCCCAGGAGAGATCACTAAAATACTGACACATGCATGAATTAAATGTAAAACCTAACCTACAATGTTATAACATGGTATTTCGAATATCTAAAAAAAAAATCTATTTGCATAAACCCCCCTCTTTAAACTATTCCCACATTACAAATAGCTTAGCTTGTGTTTTGTCCTCAAATGAATGGTTACAAACTGCTGTTGTAATTACAATATAGCCTAAAATAATGTTGTATGTATGAAAATCACTTATATGTTTGCCTATAAAAGACACACCAACAGATGGCACAGAGACTCAGTGATGCTAAAAACAAAGGCTGGACTCAGTATTTGTTGTCTAGCTACAGCATTCGATTGGTTCCCTGGCATAGCAGAGGCCAATTGAGCGCTGAAATTATCTGAATGACGTCAAGACTTTACAAACACAGAGGAGCTTTGAGGATTACCACAAGATGATAGCAACCAGTGGGGAGAGTATTTTGAACTCTCAAGAGGGAAATGTATAGTCTAAATATGCAAGTTTTATCCAGGATTTGTCAACGGAACAAGTGTCTAAATTTAAATGAATAATAAACACTGGCGTATAACATGATTTTAAAGTCAGTGTGGACCTTTAAAGAACACATTCCAATCATTAATCCAAGGTCGTGTTCTCTGACCCGGAAAAATTCTTTGTTTGACAGTTTGTTTGTTTGTTTGTTTGTTTGTTTGTTTGTTTGACAGTTTTGTTGCATCTTGAAAACTACTGGTTCATCACATCACTAAGTGGAAAAGAGCATTTGGAGCTTTAGAAATGTAGACAGACTAATAATAAAGTGTTACTCAAGCATGAATGAAAAAAAAAAAAACACAACTCCAGGTATGTTTTTGAGGGGGTAACAGCATTCCAACTGACTAAAAGTTCACATGAGCCAATTTTGCATAATATAGGACCTTTAAATGCCCCATTGGATGTGGAGGTGAAGTTGATGAAGATTTTAGACTAGAAAGTGTGAAATACTTATCCCACTGTGGCCAAAAGCATGTTTAAAAGAGAATTAAAGCCACAAGAATGCTATTACTTACATGTTTACATCTAAAAGCACCTATTTCTAGCATCCACCCTCACCCTTTGCCTCGGTCGCCCAATTAGCAGCTCGCCGATCCCTCCTCTGACCTCTGGGTGCTCCTGGTCTCTGCTGACAGGAGCGTTAGCGTGTTAGCCAAACTGTTTTACATGTTATCGACAGCGCGCGAGGCATCATAGTCATTTTATCAGACCAATTTCATTCTTGGCCGATTTCCCCTTAGGCAGGTTAGTGGCAGCTTCCCATTGATTTTTCATGTAATTGATCAGAGAGTTGGTGGATGAGTCTCACACCTGCGATTATAGGCCGGGGTGCTTATGCATGCAGAGGGACCCATGTGCGGTGAGGGGCGGTGAGGGGCAGCCGGTAATGCACGTCTGCATGTGGCTTAAGCCTTATAGGACACTTCTAATCAGGCCTGACCAGCAGCCACCATGTTCAAAGTCAAAGGGAGAAGGACGCCTGCTCATCAGGAGGGAAATGTATGTACGTCCAAAAACACTGTGTTAGAGAGACTAAATGTAAGATTTGGATTTTTTATTTCATACACTGGGTCCCATGACATGTCCAGATCAAATGTAGTTTTTACTGATAAAATGTCTAATGCTGATTTGGATGAGATGTCTAATTTATTTATGTTTTATTTTGGTGTTTTGGTTCAAGATGAATCCAAATAGTTTAAACCTGAAAGAACCTGATCTGAATCTCACCAGTGGTGAAGAAGTACTCAGTTTTGTTACTTCAGTAAAAGTATAGATAATGAAGTAAAAAGAAAAAGGTATCTTTTGCAGTAATTTTGCACATATTTCGAGGTCTGAGGTTCGAGGCTTCAAATTTTTTTTTTTTGTAGTGAATTTTGTTCTGACACAATAATAAAAAAGTACTTGTACCTTTCAGTCCAGTTGAAAAATGTAGTGGAGAAAGTACAGATACACATGTAGAGAAGTAAGAGTATCCACTTTTATCCACTTTAAAAGTGACTTAAGTAAATTACTTAAACTTGGAATTAAGTACAGTAATTTACTACTTTTACTTTTTACTTTACTTTTACTTTGTTATGTTCCACCACTGACTTGCAGACAATCATGAATCAGTGTTAGTGCAGCTTCTGCAGCTCAGTGAGTGAATTCTGGAGGTTCTTAGCTTTCACATGAGGTCTGGCCATATACTGAGAATGAAAAAAACTTCCACTAAATGAGAAAAAGTCCAACTCACTTAATGAAATGAAAAATGTACTTGAATTCCAAACGACTCAATTTGATATTTGTTTTACACTGAAGAAGTCGTAATGAAAAAGGTACTATACACAGTGTAAAAAGTTTTTAGCACTCCATAGGCTGACTTTTTTTTTAAAAAAATAATCACAAGTACAAAGCAGTAGGTGTGAAAAATATAAACATACATTTTCTGAGCACTTGAACCTGAAATGCAGGACAATACAGGATTGCACAGACATGCATTACACAGACATGCATAATACAAATACATATACAGAGACTTGAACCAATTCCAATACCATGGTGAGAGTGAATGTCATTTTCAGCATTAAATCGTAGTACTTCTTTTATATTGCTATGTGGCCTTATATCTGTGTAATCCCTCAGTGTCCAGGTAGGTTCATAGTGGTCCATGGTGTATACTAGTCTATGTGGTCTACTTGTTCACTCTAAAGCTATTCACGTTTTTAGAGAATAGACTTTTTAGTATAAGTACTTGCTCAAATGAGTATCTACTTTCGATACTAGTTTCAGTATCGATTCTCCTCAGATTTTTGATACTTTCGACAGCCCTATTACAAACACAAGCCTTATTTGAATTCACTCTCCCTTGGTTCATTGGGAGACACTTCATGCATGGGATTAATAGCAGGGGTGGCCGAAACCTCAATGACATCAGCTGAGCGTTTTCTTTGGAGGCGAGCTCAGGGATAATTACAGAAGCCCAGACAAAGACGTAGAGCGGAGTGCTTTTTAAGTATACAGCACAGGTCCGGGCAGCACTGGTGAAGAGGAGCTGACATGTAAGTCATGCACGGGCTGGAACACAGCACCGAGACACCGCAAGACAGAGGCCGGGCGTAAAATGCAGTTTATTTATTTTATTTCTTCATTTTTTTTTTTATAGGGTTGATTTATTATTAAAGGCTCTGTATGTGCTTTTTACTGTCTTAAAATGTGAAAAACAGAACTGGTTCATTTTAAACAGTTTGCAGTGGTCCACACTGACCTTATGCATTCAGAGCATTGTAATTTTTCACAGTGATTAGTTCATAAGGACTTTTCACAACTTTCAGAGACCAGTGCGGAAGTTTGCCATGATGGTAAAGCTCACAGCAACTAGTATGCAAATTTGCACTTCCTGATTTTTGGACAATACATTTAGGCAGTGCTGTATAGGACAGGCTGCAGTATGACGGACTGACAGCATGTGGCACTTTGTTGTGATGATGTTTATACTGATGTACCGTAAATGGGCAGCTGGGAATCGGCTCCTAATACCTCACTGGACTCCATCATTTTCACACTCGAAGGTCAGCGGATTTGTTTCTTTTATTAAGTTGCTTTAGAAAGATACTGCAGCTTAAAATGTCCAAAAAACAACATAATGATCCACAGGTGTCAGAGATTATAACTATTTCACAGACAGAAGTGCAATATGTGTTATTTTAAAGAGGGGAGGTATAACTTTTTTTTTTTTTTTTAAAGCTTTTACCATGTTATAACATTGTTCCCTCATCAAAAACCTGCTCGAAGAGAGTTTAGATGTCATCCATGCATGTTTGAGTATTTTAGCCATCTCTCCCAGGCCCTATTCGAACCCTCCTCAAGGTTAGCTGTAAGATTCTGTCCAATGCTCCGCCCACCAGCCTACGTCACCAACAATTCTCCGTAAATATACAAAAAACATGATACAAAAGTGTACGCAGCAACATGAGAAACTTGATGTGATGTGCAGTAGTTTCGTTAGCGAGATGCACACTTGTGTTGCACTCCGAAGGGGGAGTGACTTAGCACGGAGAGCAAAAGGAGTAACAAAAGGTGACATGATTATCTAAATATGTTTTGTGTTCACAGTTAATACCCCCTCTCCAATTCTTTAACCCTAAACTAATTTCAATATTTTTCGCCTACTCTGATCTCCATCCATGTTCCTCAAATCCGACATGCACACCACCAGCGTATCCATGGCAACATCCTGTCCTGTAGCCGCGCCCACTGCCTGGAACGGCGCGGACTTGAGCGAGGTCGGGGGAGTGCTTAGCTGCATGCGCTGCCTCTGCCGCTGTGAGTGAGGCTCGGGACTACGGAGGATCAGCTGTAAACCCGCTCAACAAGCTCAAGAGGCCAGCCGAGAGCCCCCCTTCTCACGTGCCTCATTTACAGGCGCAGACGCACTAATAACACTGGAGAGACCCTCAGCCCAAGCCAAACAGAAACACCAGGACGACTACGGCTCATTATGGTATCTGGTTTGGTTGTGAAATGTATTTTTTGTCAGTGTCAAATGTTAATGAAGCAGGTGACACTTGATAATAACTACACTTCATTCATTAATTTTGAGAAAAGAGTTAAATAAGAATGATTCAGGCTTAGTAACAACTTAAAGAGGGAGAGCAAAATCAATATTGTGGAGCTTTCTACCATGTTATAATGTTGTTCCTTCATCAAAAACATGTCTGAAGAGGTTTTAGATGTCACCCATGCATGTTTGAGTATTTTAGCCATCTCTCCCTGGCCCTATTTGAACCCTCCTTAAGCTCAGCTGTAAGATTCCGTCCAATTCTCAGCCCACAAACCTATGTCACCTGTTCCCCTGCACTGCAAATTCTCCATAAATATACAAAAATATTATACATAACTATGCACAACAACATCACAAACCTGATGCGATGTGCAGTAGTTTCATTAGCGGGATGCATGGTTATTGTGTTGTGGTAGTGCTCTGAAGGGGGAGAGACTTAACACAGAGAGCAAAGGGAGGGAAGAACGTTAAAAACTAATGTGAACGTTATAATGTTCACATTATAACGTTCACATAATGTGTGAAAATTATTACAAGCAAGTCGCCATGTTTGTTTTGACATGAACAAAGCATGCATCTCTCTGACTGGTTACTCCGCCTGTCAGTCACCCACAACTCAGATTGGGGAGACAGGATACAGCTCCAGACCCACATTTCTCTGTAAAATGTAGTCAAAGTGTGGTTCTGGCTGGACAGGTAAGTCCAAAGTCATCCTAATTATTCACGGTGATGAATAATTAGGATGACTTTTCACAACTTTCAGAAACCAGTGCCATGTTTGCTGTCACAGTAATGCTAATTACAACTGCGCACTTCCTGATTCATGTCACTAAAACACGTTATAATTACATGCAGACGGTACACAGCTGACTTATTTTGACCTTACGAGCTGCTTATATAGCATATCTGTACTGGGGAAAGACACGTTTTGCTCAAATACATGGGAAAAAACAGAAAAGAAAAAAAGTTTAATAACTCAACTAAATATATGTATTTGTTTATATTTTATATTCATATGCTCAAAGTATCCACCCTTTTCTTTGTTGATATTGCTGCAAACCCTTAGTCTTCTCTCAGTAAGCTTCTGGATGAAGTCTCCTGAAATGGTTTTCACTTCACAACTGTGCCATGTCAGGGTCAAGAAATGCCAAAAGTGCAAACCAGGGTTCAAAGCAAAGGGTGGCAGTTTGAAAAACTCTAAACTCTAAAACAAGTTTGCGGTTATTCTAACTTTATTTTTGTTTTCTACATTCCACGTGTCATTCATAGTTTTGATACCTCCAGTGAGAATCTACAATGCAAATAACCATGGAAATAAAAAATAAATAAATTTAAAAATGTGTCCAAACGTGTAACTGGTAGTATGGAGTATATTAATATTTCTGTGTCTCTATGTTCAGCGTTTGACCTTATTTCCGTTCCATTTCTCCACATATCTACATAATATATTTCTCAGTTTGACATTAGTTCTTCTGATGCTACATCCAAAGGGAACGTGGCGTACTTCGTGCATTTTATTATGTCAGCATCCTTTGGGGAAATCAACCCTAAGACTATATTATGAGACCCATATTCAGATATGAAAATACGGGGGTCCTTAAACGCACCACAAGGGACCACTGGAACTTTGCATGTAGTGATATCACTCCCTCAATAAGAGAGGGCTGTAACTATTGACTATTTTAGTACTCAAGTAGTCAAACAGTTATTTCTAATGTACTTTGAGGTTTTATATTTTATATTTTAACCAAATAAAAGTTGAAATATACCACAGTGTCTGAAGGCTTTACAATATAATATGGCGTATAGGCCTATTATTAATACAAATCAGGGTGACTCTTTATTTGAGTGAGTAACTGCTTTTTTTCTGTCTTAAAAAAATGTGAAAAACAGAACTAGTTCATTTTAAACAGTTTGCAGTGGTCCAGAGTTATTTCTCAATAGCTTTATGTATTCAGAGCATATTAATTATTCCCAAAGATGAGTTAATAAGCGTTTTTCACAATTTTCAGAGCAGAATTTTGCCATCACAGTAATGCAGGCAACACCTAGCATGCTAACGTGCACTTCTTGATTCTCGAACAATAAAAAGCTTGGATGACAGTATGCAGCTGACTTATTTTGACCACAAGAACTGCTGTTACAATCTGCACTAGAGCAAGAGAAATTTTGCAAATACATGGAGGAAAAAATATACACTTTAACCAGCTGCTACTTTGCATACTCTTAATTTGTGTTTATTTAGCCCTAATTAATGCACAATCTTATTCTGCTACTTACTAAAAAAAAAAAAAAAACAAAAAAAAAAAAACTCATAACATCAAACTAATAAGTAAAGTGTTAGTAAATGTGTAATAATGCAGAATAATACATTAAAGCCACAGTGTGTGACTTGATGGCGCAAAAATAAAAGTATGTTGTTCCTTGTCTTTTGTTTGTTTATTTATTGTGAGCAGGCTTGCATCTCCACAAACCTGACTCTTACTTGGCCTAGAGGGGGGCCATGGGAATGTTGTTTCCTTGGCCATAATCTCCCACAGTATCTTAATGGAGAATGTTCCGAGGAATGGCTTTAACTTTTTATTGTCATTCTGCAGGTGCAGAAAGTTTGTCATATAACAGAATTTTGACCCAGTGTATTACATAGTTGCTAAGTTACAGTTATGGCATTCCCTAGTGTGATGTCATGATTTCCAACCACAAAGTATGATTTTAATATTTTTGTCAATTCTTGTATATAATCATTTTAACTGTGTTTTCGTAAAATGAGTAGTCCAATCTGTCATAGGCACTTTAAAGGTCCTATATTATGCGAAACTGATTCTCACGAGCTTTACGCCATGTTCTAATGTTGTTATTTCGTCAAAAACATGCCTGGAGTTGTGTTTTGTTTCATTCACACACGAGTAACCCTTTATTATTAGTGTGTCTACATCTTCAAAGCTCAAAATGCTCTGTCCCACCTTGTGATGTCATGAAGTGGTAGTTTTCAAGTTAACCTCTACCTTTTACCTTTAGTTCAGTAGAGATGAGCAATTCCAGGGCTGAAATGATCCAAATGATTCTAGTGAAGGTGTATGGAGTTTTAAAGCACAGTGGAGCACTTCCTGTATTACCACATTGTGACATCACAAGGTGGAACAGAGTGTTTTTAGTTTGAGAGAAGAACTCATCCTAAATGCGCAGGGTTTGTGTGTTAAACATGTGAATGAAACAAAACACAACTCCAGGTCTGTTTGTGATGAGGAAACAACACCAGAGAATAGTGTTTGATAATCAACTAGTCCCGATTACCCTGATGCGCCCTGATCCTTCGCGCGGATGAATCAGTCAGGGCGAGACTCCTGCCTCATGCATCGTGAGCGCACGCAGCCAGCGCGCGGGGAGAATAAAGTTGAGACATCCACGCTGCCTGTCTGTCTGTCTGCCTGTCTGTCTGCCTGTGCAGCCTGACGGGTTCGGGCTCGTTAAGACGCGGAGGAGCAGGTCGCCCCTCGGTTCTCACATCACAGCCCCATCACAAATTCTTTCAAGTGTCCTTCTGCGTCGCCGAAGATGACAACGGCGAATCGATAAGCGCTTGAAATGAAAAGGAGCCGTGGGTTTGGCCCCCGAGGCGAGAGATTTGACAGCCGCCAGCCCCTCTCCCTTCTCCTCTCCCTCCTCCTCACCCTCTCTCCCTCTCTGAACTTGTGCCGTGTCTCCTTCGCACCTTTACGCGTGAGAAAAGCGAAGATTCCACGCTGCATTTTCTTTTAATTTCTTGTATAAAAAGAAAGTACAGAGGGGCATAGATATATAACTGCGGTCTTGCCTGGCCCTGGTGTCAGTGAGGGGTTGGATGGAGACGTGATGTGTGCGTAATGGCGCGCGTAATTGCCAATGAATGCATAATTGCGCGTATTCATTAGATGGCATCAAACATAGCCATTGTTTAGAGCAACATTCTACAGGCCAGTATTTAGTATACAGATTTTTGTTTTAATACAAGGAGCTTTTGGGTCTAGTCACTGATAGAAATAAACAGGTTCAACATTTGTGAACGCTCGTTTTGTATATTTCATGTGATAAAACTGTCTCTTGTCCGTCATCCAAAAAACTCCAATGGGTTACGTAGAAATTGATGATGTCATAATTTCCAAATAGTCTATTTATCTCTATGGGAGGTTCACTTTTATTTAATTATTTTATTTTTATTTTTTGAAAGAAATAACCATAATTGTAATACAAAAGTCTTGAACATTATCACGATTTAACAGGAATTCAGTTCACAAACTTGTCATATTAATCTAAAGTCTTAACATCCCTTCAGCTGAGAACAATCGCGTCTGCGGGGTTGAATAATGGCCCCACTTTCTGAAACGATCATGAAAAAACCGTTTGTTTATTCGTGCTGACAGAAAAGACATTGCACTTTGTAGCAATTTTTCTTCTGTGTGGATAGGCCCCGTGTTTACAGATATTAACCATAAAACAGGTCAAGAAATGTACAATCTGACAGTTACACAGCAGACCTGTCTCCAACTCAGGTTTAAAATAAAGGGAAATCTAAGTGAATGCAACCTTTTACTACTTATTTGATGTTATATTTTAGTTTTATATTTATCAGTATTGTATAAAATGGTAGATTAGGCCTATACAGAGGTTTCTAATTGAGCCATTACCAACAAGTGTCTATTTTGAGTCATTTTAATGTAATTCTATTAAGGGATATTGATTTCCAATAACTAAATGGCGATGCTACACTCCAAAAACAGGCTACCTTTCTTTTATTACAAAATGTTGTGTGAGTCAAAAATAAAAGCTGCGTTTACAGCTGGCCTTCCTGAGCTTAGTTTAGTCCCGGTTTGGTTCTGTTTGAGTCCAGGTCTTGTCCAGATTTAGTCCCAGGATTATTCCCAGTTTAGTCTCGGTGCTTGTTAAGTGTGAACGCACCGATAGGCCTGAGTACAATTTATGAGGAAAAAGCAATTAACTTCACGCCAATCCATCTCACTGGGCGTAAAAGAATCAAATCAATACGCACGAATTTGTTGTCTGTCTTCGCTAGTTTCCATTAAAACTTCAGCCCGTAGAACAGACAATGACACTAAGTCTGGCCTTTCTGCTGGGCCTCGTGCGTAATGTAATCATAATATTGTCCCCACACCACAGAACGCGTCCAAACCGTGCCATTTTTACGCATGACTTTGGTCTGTGTGTTTGCGCCTCTCCGCGCCCCCTCCCTCTCTCCTCCATCTCTCCCTTCTCTCTCCCTCTCTTTCTCTCTCTCACGGAGGAAATTCCCATGTGGACTCGGCATTAATTAGCGCTTTGATGGGAGTATGACTAAAAATGTAAACGCGGGATTACGGAGGCAGAGAGGCGGGCCTGCTCTGGGCGCGGACCGGTCCACGGCGCTCGGAATTCGGATCGACAAGGAGCATTTGCGTCGGTGCCAGCTGCGCATTTTACGCACATAGTATACATTATAAGGTCGCATTATAGAATTGTCAATGTAATTTTTAGGTAGGTTAAGCAGCAGATTGAGAAAACCTTCCTAATTTACGCAGCTGTTTGGCAAATAATGTATTCCATCTATGGTATTATTATTACAAATCTATAACCGTTCTATAGCCGTTATTCAGAATAATGCATTATGAATATATGAGTCGGATTAGGAGATATAGACGCTCACATGTTTATAAATTAGCTTTGATTCCTCATTGACAAGTCTGAAACAGTCCCCATGGCAACGAGGCTGAGATTATCATAAAAAGGGGTATATTTCAAATGGATATCTATATTATTTCATTTCATAACCTTGCTGTGTTTGGAATAAAAGTCAGAGTCATTTGTAATGCATTCCCCACGTGGTTTGAATCTGCGCGTTTTGATGGACTGGATCGAGTAATATCTTATCTTTCGCCTTTTGCGCATTTTTTTAAGATGTCATTTTGTTTGTTTGATTGCTGCTGAAAGTTGAGCTCCTCCACACGCGCACGCACACGCACTCACGCACACATCACGTACACACACACAAGCACACACACACAGACACACACACGTAACCACTCGGCCCACAGCAGCGCGCTTAGACAACAAGCACACCCCCTTTGGAAACCCGGGGTCCCTCTCTCCTTTAGCTGCTCCTCTGCGCTCTAAAAGACAGCGAGGGAAAAATGCGCCACTATCGGAGCGTCTTTCAAGCAGGGAAAAGTTAAACGACACGACTCCCATCCGAGCTACGAAGACGACAAACCCCCAGTGAAACAAGCGACACGAGAACCAGACAGACTGCGCGCTCGATTTGTTATTTATTTATTGTTTTTGGATAACGTTGCTGCAGGAGTCCCGTTCAAACGCTTCTTGGACTTTGATAACTGTTCGTTTTACACTTCTCCCCCTAAAAAAACTGCTTTCTTTCTTTCCTTGGGATTAAAATTTTCCAACTTGAGCAGCGCACATAGGAGCAGAGAGAAGAGCTGAGAGAGACACGGCACTTTTTTTGGAGAGAGGTAAGTTCAACGCTTAAGCAAAAGTGAGTTGTGACTTTAGGCGGGTGGGGGAATTGGTTCCGCTCGGGTTTTTTCGCTTCCCCTCTCCCTCCCCGTGACTTTCAAAGCGGCTGGAGTAATGATGTATCGTTAGCGGTGAAGGATATAGTGAAAGAGCCGCTGTCTGGTGTGGGAACGCGGAGAGCTTTGGAGTCAGCGCGTTTTTGGCGATGGTTCTTCTGTGCGTCATGGCAGAGGAATTAGCGTTATAATAAATGTGTGAATGCGCTTTCAAATGCTTTATTTCAATACAGAAGAGCCTATCTGACTTATAATACCTGACATGCGTGGTTCATTTAGAGGTTCAGGACGTGTTAGGGTTGCTTCATTGTGCTTCTTAGTTGAAAATAAAAACGTTTAGCGCGTATTTTTCATTCGGACAGAGAAATATTGCCAAGTCTTATAGTAAATTAGGGCATGATTTTAATGTTTAAGAGTTATCCTGGGATATGCTAAGTCTTAAAGTCGTAAAACGTGCGTAAACCTTTTCTTAACACAATTTTAAGGATGCGACTTGCACAATCACCACATCAAAATCGGGACTAAACTATGGGACTAAACCCGGAACTAAACCAAGACTAGACCAGGACTATAACGGGACTAAACCAAGTGTACATGTGAGCCAACAATAGGGCGAAACTAGGACATTTCACGCTGAATATGATTACACTTTCTGACAGTTAAAAACTTATGGAGTGTCAAACCGACTCTGAAAAGTCCACGTTGTCATGACTACAAACCATCCGGGGAAGGTTAGCGCTCTATCTCAGTCTATTGCGCGTTCATTTCCAAACGCGTGTCCTGTGCCAGCTTTCTGTCGCCACTGGGCCCGGTGCCATGTTGCCTGCGACTCGGTGCCTGACTCGTCTGAAGCCGCCTGCACCGCTCCGGCTGTGCCACAAGTGAGGGCGCATGGAGGAGTCGGATTAGTAGTGTACGCTCCACTCCTCACGCTTTGGGGGCATTCGGGGAGGTTTTAGATAGACTTGGTTTGGTTACATTGCGCAGGGAATGGCGCGTTATGGGTGATTACGCACGTGTGAATATGGCCAGGCCTGCGCTGCTACGAGGCCTAATTTGAACCGTGTCTGATTTTGTCCTATGTTCTCATCCACACTTTGAAGCGTTTAATGTGGCTTCAGTATGTTCAAAATATGTTTACAATTAATTCCGTTTTGTACTATTAATTTAGTTAGTGGTTCAGTTTTACGCATGGGTGCCGTTTTGCTCCAATTACGCGCGATATACTTCACATCAAAATACGTGGTTCATCTTGCTAGTTCCAAGGACATTCAGATTCAGAGTATATATAGACATATATATCTATATGTACTAAAATGTGTATGCTCCTCCTGCTGCTGCTGCTACTACTACTACTACTACTACTACTATTACTACTACATATTTGTGCTCACCCGTCAGACATGTTCATACTTTTGCCAATTAATTTTACAAAACACGTGATTTATTGCATTCATTTTTATTATTTTTTTTCCACAACTATAATTCCATAAATGGTGTATGGTATCTGGAAAAAAACAACTATATTATTATGTGTTTGTATGCTGTCCAAGAGGTGTCTTGTTAAGTCAAAACTAGGCAGAATGTAAATCAGCATTACGATTTGATGACTGCAGTGATAATGCCAAGGTCCAAACAATATCACTGGAATGCGCCTTGGAGAGCCGTATTACGCGCGAATAACCCGCAGTGCACGAGGCCTCATTCCGCGCGTGAGTTATTGGAGTGAGCCCTCGTTAAAGTGCAGTGATTAGACAACACGCTGTAACCTTCCGCCCGGAGCCTGACCCGTACTATTTCATCCAGGTACAGCCCGTGTCAAACTTAACCTCGTCTCCTCTTCTTTCTCGTCTTCATACGCGGAGCAAGAAATAGAGAAAAAAAAAGAGGAGAGGAAAAGGCGATGTAGAGCAGGTGAAAGGGAGAGGGGAGGAAAGTGGTTAACAGCGCCGCGACTGCATGCAAATTTCCTCCACGTCGAATTATCATAAGCAAACAGTGTGAGCCTGGACTAATAAAAACCCCCATCTGTGTAACTTCATATCGAGGCGCAGCGATAATGAATTTTGTAATATCCCTCCAACAGACATCTCAATCAGACGCTAATCCCCGTGATTTTACTCCGGGATCGGCGAGCTGCCTGCCTCCGTCTCTCCGCGTCTCTGCGCCTCTCCCCGCTCCCCTCTCCTCTCTCTCCCCCGAAGCCCTGAGCCCGACACCGGATCAGTTGATTCTCAGAAACACGGTGTATAGTCGGATGATAAGTTGCTGCAGGGTTAGGATTGCGCGGGCGGTAACAAAGCACTGAACCTCAATAACAAGATGGCTATTTTTACGCACGATTGGTTACCATATTGTTTTATCAACACTATACATTCTCAACATTTATTTCTGTAGAGCTTAAATGCAAGGACAGTTGAATTGTAATCTAGAGGTTTTGTCATGTGGTTGGATAAACATGGCGTGATACGGATTTTATGTTATTTTATTGTTTTGGGTTTTTTTTTTATATTGGGGGAAAAAACAGACTTGAACTAGGAATACTTGCTCATCTGATAGAAGGGCATAATCACTATTTTTATTTTTTTTTAAATACAAAAAAAATTCAAATGCTATGCCGGTAATGAAATATCTCCATTATGGCAATTTTTACGCACGATTGGTTACTATCATTGGTGATTATTATTAGGCTGTTGTTGCCGGTTTTCCCATTTTCTCACAATAACTTAGTACCCTACCAGCATGTTACAGTTTTTTGATCAATTAATATCAATGCTGAATTTGAAACTCAACATTGAACAATATCATCTTCTAAGTAAGCATTACGCAGCACAAAAAGCCTAACGCATTTGAATTACGCACGCTTACACACACGAGTGTTACAGTGAATAGATCATTTTACCATGTTTTTTCCCCCATAATTCATTCCATAATTGTATGCAAGCAGATATATAACTGCAAATATAGCAAATTGTTGATCAGTATTAATTAAAACGTGTCTTATCATTTCACAGATTTCCAAAAACAAAAAAATCAAAAAACGCATTGATGGAGTCCCACTGCCGCAAACTGGCGTCAACGTGCGCACAGATTGGTGAGTATGACGCACACATCTCACCTCAAAAAGACATTATTATCTCTCTCGTTTGGAGGTATTTTTATTAAAATCTTAAAGCACGGATTTGTTGTGTCAATTTTCTCATTTAGTCTTACAATCTATACTTATGGACCACTGAGTTTTGCTTCATCAATTTTGGAATTACACATTTTTGTAGATCACCATGTTCAGTGATGTTGATCCTAATTGTCAATTCTATTCTTTACTTACTCTAGTATATTTTTGTGGGAAACATCAAACAATATTGCTAATTAGAGAAATGCTCTGGAGTTAGATTAGTGATATATTTTTATGTTTTTTTCTTATGTTCTTATGTCTAAATACAATTAAATACAAGTTTATGTAAGAACTTATGTTTTATTAAATCACCTTTTTAAAATCGCAACAATAAATTACACATTAAATTATGATAGGTCACATCATCTGTTCATTTAATGCCTTTTATCATTTTTGGGTTAACATTCCTTTCTATGCAGTTATTAAATTCAAATCTATTCCAATTTATTCCTGATGATTTTCTTACATTTTCACGAAACCACTGTTCGTAAACTGAACATATTTAAAAACCCTGTGTTTGGCTGTTTCACTGGAACAGGCCTGAATACACAGCCCCAAGTCCTCAGTGTTAGAGCGACCCCTGATGGTCTATACAGTTATTGCAGCTTCATGTCCTGAGCTCCATCTTCAAGCTACTTCATTTACCCCACACCTTAACTGGATAATTCATACAACATTTATTAAAACATGAACAAAAACACTTTTACGCAGAGGTTTAATTGCTCTTGAAGAATTAACAGTAATGCATTTCAACCATTAAGACACAATTCTATTAATAATATATGGAATAGTGGTATTAAGTAAGTCATTTTCAGGACGTAAAACATAGATGTCATTCATAATCTTTAGCCCTTTACGGAAACGACTCCATGTCCATTGTATTACGCGCTTAACGAATATCCAATCCGGCTCATTTGCGTTCATTACATCGCCACTGACTGGATACATTGCCCTTTTCTCGCTCCATTGGTGTTCATATCGATTCAAAATAAACCCAAAACGTTCCACGCACTTTTTTTTTTTTTTAATTCTTCACCGCGTCGTTGCCTTGTGCCTCGGGGGAACTACTTTAAACCTGTAATGGATGCCTCTTCGTGCGCTGGAATATCCTAATAGCGGAATGCGCGCTGGCTTTAATCCTATGTGGAAAAAAAAAAAAAAAAAAAAAGGAAAAAAGAAAAAAGCTTTGTGTCGCTGCTGTATTGACTGAATTGCTAATTAATGGCCCTCTATGGCGGAGGAGGCCTATTGCGCGCAGTAATCCGCACAAGAGAGATAAGGCATTCCGAAATGAAGAGGAAAGCGATAATCCACTTCAGGTTTGGTTTAATACGGAGAAAGGAGCAGCGCGGGGTTACAGGGCGAAGTGCAGCCGGGTTAGAGGTGTGGGTTTGGGGACAAAATAGTACCGCTGTTCGAGGAGGGAATGTGGATATGTGTGTGTTCAAATCCAGATTCATTTTAAAGAAACTGAAAGGTGAAAGGTCTTTACTTGCTGTGTTTAGGATACAAATGATTAGACATGGGATAATTGAGATTGAGACCATTTTGGGGAAGCAGACAATTCTTCAGGTAATTAGCCTGTGTGTCTTTTAATTGAGATGAATCTAAATGCTGTTACTGATACTACTGTTAATCTATATATTTGGTGATTTGGTCAGGTAAGTATAGTTTTAGAACAGACTTTATCACTAATAATCACCATTTGAGAGTTTTAATTTTGAAATTTCAAACCCTTATTATGAGTTTCAAAGAGAGGATAATTTAGCACTGTTGCCATAGCGATATAAGGTTAAAATAAAATGCTCCTCAGATGATCAAAAGTCCTCAAAATGTTGCCTTAAAAGGGGGAAGCGTAATCAATCGATGCAGGGGTATAGATATTTATTTATTAATTAATTAATTTGTTGCTCATGCCATTTCAATCTGTTAGCATCAATTTAAAGAGTCAAATATATATATATTTCACACTGAGATCTCATCACTGAATATGAAATCAGCCAACTACACTACAGCATGAAATTGAACTGCAAATTGCAAAAAAAAAAAAAAAAAAATGCATTATTATTTTTTGTTTGTTTTTTTGCCTTTGTCTCTTGATTTTTCTATGCCCTTAATGGATCTGGATCATATTAAAGCCACATACTTGTCAAGTTTGTTCAATATACTCACATACATTTGAAACCCAAATGCCTGCAGTTTCCGTTTATATTCGTGCGTAATTTCACAGTATTACGCAGAGATTACGCACCAGCTCCAGCGCCATTTTTGCGCTTTAGAAGACTCCGGATTGGCCCCTACAGTGTCTTGACACCTTATACATTTTGTGTGCTCATCGTGTAATACCTTGGTGCTGCGGTATTTATAAATGAAGGACTTTGAAGGAGGGTAAGCGCAGTCACTTTTGTGCAGCAGCAAATCCCACCGTCTACCCTGCACGTGATATTACCAAATTATTATTATTATTATTATTTTAGCTTTTGTGCTTTGGGGGCAGTGCGTGGTTAAATGCTATGTGTTGGGATATTCATATATTCCAACAATACGTTTTTCAGTATCAGAAAAAAATAAAAAATAAAAAAATAAAATCTATATTTATTTAAGATATTCATGCAATTCAAATTGGCATATATTTTCACAAAGCTCAAAGCTTTTCACAAGCTAACAGGACTTTCAGAGCACCACGAGATGCTAATTGTAAAACCTTTATTTCGCCCTAATCCTGGTCTAGTCC
This sequence comes from Periophthalmus modestus, assembly GCA_019594935.1. Classification (NCBI taxonomy): domain Eukaryota; kingdom Metazoa; phylum Chordata; class Actinopteri; order Gobiiformes; family Gobiidae; genus Periophthalmus; species Periophthalmus modestus. Next base: position 2,448,579 of record JAIEZT010001368.1, on the reverse strand, counting down.
AGTTTTAGATCTGGTTATGTCCTACATGTTTATGACCAGACTGTTGGGATCCAGACCAGGTTTAGTCCAGATGATTTGCACCTGATTTAGCTGTTTAGTGTACACTTTATTAAGCCAGTTACTTCAGCGCGTCCTCTTGTCCCAGTTTAACCTCGAAAATCCCAACCAGTTAGTGCTTACACTTTGGTTATCAACGGGGAATTAAACAGAAAAGACCCGACAAATTGGCTCAAATGATTAAAAGTCCTCCTTCAGAAAAATTCTTAGGCAAATGAGAGACTTATCAGATTAAAAATAACGCCAGATGAGTGGTTGGCGAGGAGGGTTGCGCGCGGAGGACGCCCAGCAGCTAAGCGCCCTGATAAACTAATCCCTCGTCAACAAACCCAAGTGTCCGCGCTCTGGTGACTCCGGTGGGGCTCGTTTGAACGGACACTTGAAGCGTGTCCGCGGAGGTCACGGGGAGAGGGGCACTGGACAAGCGGGACTGAGGCGGGGCCGGGGCTTTCCTCTGGACACTGCTTACAGCGGGAGCAGGGATCACAGGGTTTCAAATGGCTCCAAACTATGTTAAACACAAATGGTGTATTGAGGAAGTAGTTTGGGTATTTTGAAAACATTGTTACACTTGTGGCACAACACCTTAACTGACAATAAAACATTTAAATAGAAGTGGCTGTATATTCTCTTGCACAAATTCATATCTCTGTGGATTTTTGCTCGTGTCTGGCCTGTATTTGACAAGTGCGCACTCCCTCGCCCTACGCCTTTGGAAAACAGTCCTTTTTTACGCCTTATTTATTTTCATACACGCTTTGTGCCGCAGTGTTTGATATTCAGACTTCTTCAATAAAAGCCTTTATCCGCGCGGTGCCCCTGAGTAAACTGCGGTGACAGCGACTGCGTCCCTATCAATAGAAGCGCGCGCTTCACTGGGCCACTGGACGCAGCTCATAAAGCGAGGCCAAACTATGTTATTCTCATTTTATTTGGTCTTGGGCTGCTGCTGCCGCCGCTGCCGCGGTGCCATCTCTCTTTACATGCTTTTATTTGGAGACTGGCATTGGTGGACACGTTTAGCGCGCTGCGGTTGGCTGGACGCACGAGGCTGTGAGAGAGGAGAGGCGCACGAGGCTGTGAGAGAGGAGGGGGCGGGCGCAGGGCTGTGACGTGGTGCTGCGGTGGAGAGGCGCGGTGGGGCACGGGAGACAGCAGTGTGTGGACGCCTCTGGATCTAATATCACCTACCTGCGCTTGTCACTCCGTGCAGCCGCATGGCAGCGCTCAATGGCCCGCGCTGAGCACCTCTCCCTTTTACGCACAAAGGAACGGCATCGCCTCACCTTCCTTTCACGGACTTCCTTTTCTTTCCGCTTCTGAGGGAACTTACGCAGCTTGTGCTTTGACAGCCGCCTCTCGCGTGCGCTCTTTTCCTCATGAACTCTATGAGAGACCCGGTGAGCCTCGAGCCACAGCACGTATCCGGGACTAAACTGGGCTCCTCTTCGCACCACGCGGCTCTGGCCATGGCCTCGAGCCTGCAGCCGCTACAGCGCGCGGTGGATGTCAAGCACCGGCTCGAGGTGCACACGGTGTCGGACACGTCCAGCCCGGAGTCCGTGGGTAAGAGCCGCGTGTGCGCGCTCCCATCTGGACAGCATCTGGCAACACACACGAAAGCCTTTTGTGCGATCCACCACCAGAGTTCCAGTTATTCTTGGATATATACAGAGTTTGTGTTTAAATAAAAGTGGCATTGTGGGCATTGGAAAAAACAAAAGGTTTATGCAGATGCACGGCTATTCAAACTCCCCTGGAGTCTCTAGACAGCTAATAAAACTCAAGAACAAATTAAATATTTTTCAAAAACATTCACACCGTGCGTAATGTATGAATATTTTGTGCTTTTACTTTTTGGAACGATTTCTCTTGTGCGTCATATTTTAGTAACGTGTGTGCCAGATGGTGAAACACAGGCTATTCATTATCAATGATTTCCAATAATACAATTTATTTATTTATTTTTTTTCAGATGATATGTTTTATCAGAGGTATATCAGAGAAACTCAACATAATACAAAAATAACTACATTTCAAATACAAATGTAAGACACAAACTCCACACATTCCAGAGGTTTTCTTGTGAATAACTTACAACAATTCCTCTACAACCCTTTGACCAAACGCAGCCTAACACGCGTCTGCTCCAACAGAGAAGGAGAAGGTCCTGAACAAAGCCGACGACTCTTCGGATGATCCGTCCAAGAAGAAGCGCCAGCGGCGGCAGAGGACACACTTCACCAGCCAGCAGCTGCAGGAGCTGGAGGCCACCTTCCAGAGGAACCGCTACCCGGACATGAGCACCCGGGAGGAGATCGCCGTGTGGACCAACCTGACGGAGGCCCGCGTCAGGGTAAGGACAGAGGCCCCTGGGAGCCCACACTGAGCTACATTAATCCCAATGCTCGGATTTTACTCGCTGACGTCAAAGGACACACATTCACGCGGACTTAATGTAAGGTAGAATTTATCTAATCCAAATGGTCTTCTTTTAACTGGGAAAATCTTAATGTACTGTCCCAAAGACCCAAAGCTGCGAAAGCTAATTTATATTTACAAAAATAATCCGCTCCAGTGTAAATACACTGCGCCAGATCACATATTAAATGATCTGTGTTTAAGACAAGTTCAGCATAAACACAAAGAAAGTTATGTTGCCATTGTTAGTGACCAAAATTCCCAAACTAGGAACTTGCTTTGGCGGTTTGGTGCAACATGAAACAATGAATAATAATAGTAAATATAAACTATAATAAATGTGTTAGACTTTAGCAGAGTTTAAATACCAACTAAACCATATAAACAAAACAAAAGTGCCATTAATTACATGCAATTAGGAGTAGAAACGCAGTGTAAATAAATGTGACAAATTCTCGGTAAAGTGTATTCTTACGCAGCCCGTTATCCGCGCGCACTGACGACGTAATTGCGCATTAATGAGCTCGTTAACATTACAGGCTATTGACATGTGCAGTGCCAGATACCAGCCGCGTTCTCCCGCTCGTGTGAAAGAGGTGCAAAGCTTGTATTTTGCGATTGTCGCCCCGGCGTTGTGTTGTATGTGTGATCCTGAGGTCAGCCCAATACACATCCAGCCACGGAGAGCAGCGCGCCGGGACAGAGTTGTGTATTCCGGAGAAGATAATAATAAGGCTAATCACGGCTGACTCATTACGCAAGAGATGAATGCGGGTTTGTGAGCGTGTGCAGCAGCGCGTTCGAGTATTTATAGAGGAGCTGGAGGGAGATTTTCAAGCTTTTTCATGGAAACATTTTTACGCAGTGGAGCAGAGTTACGCTCGTTGTTTACAGATATGATAACTTTTGTAATATTGCCTAAAAAATTAAAATACGATATGGGCCAAAGCAATAATTTCCAAAATGTGAAATATTGACTAATTAAACCAATTATCCAAACGTGGAGACATAATTTTAACTGAGTTTCTTTTTGCTTTCAGAATGACTCTTGTTGCGTTTTTGTGTCGTACAAAGATTTTACGCACATGCACACTTGAAATTACCATAAATTATACTATAACACATAAAATTTCATAAACAGTTTGAGTGTTTTGTTTCATTTAGGGAAATTGCCACGCTTTAACACTAAACCAACGCGCGTCTTTTTCTTAATTACGCAGTACTGAAGGTTTAAGTCACCATTTTACGCCATTCCATGATCCAATTCTTACCAAAACGCGTGCTTTCTCCTAGGTGTGGTTCAAGAACAGGCGAGCCAAGTGGAGGAAGCGCGAGCGGAACCAGCAGGCCGAGCTGTGCAAGAACGGCTTCGGCCCGCAGTTCAACGGACTCATGCAGCCGTACGACGACATGTACCCGAGCTACACGTACAACAACTGGGCCGCCAAAGGTCTCACGTCCGCCTCGCTGTCCACCAAGAGCTTCCCCTTCTTCAACTCCATGAACGTAAACCCGCTCTCCTCTCAGACCATGTTCTCCCCGCCCAACTCTATCTCCTCCATGACGCCTAGCATGGTGCCGTCGGCGGTTACGGGGGTTCCGGGTTCGAGTCTCAACAGCCTCAACAACTTGAACAACCTCAGTAACCCGTCACTCAACACGGGAGTGCCCACGCCCGCCTGTCCTTACGCGCCCCCCACGCCACCCTACGTGTACCGGGACACTTGTAACTCCAGTCTGGCCAGCCTCAGACTCAAAGCCAAGCAGCACTCGAGCTTCGGATACGCCAGCGTGCAGAACCCCGCCACCAATCTGAGCGCGTGCCAATACGCCGTGGACAGACCGGTCTAATAAAGAGCTATACACTGCAAAGAAAAAAAAAAAAAGAGAGAAAAAGGGGAAAAAAAGGGGGGGGGTTAGTGGCCACCAGACTGTGCCGCGTAAAGGCGCACGGAGAGAGGCGAGTCTGCGTCTGCGGGTGGTGTTTTGGAAAATGCTTCGGGAATTTTGGAGAGCAGCGATTTGAAAGGGCATGACCTTTTAGCCAAAAGTGAGTTGTCAAATTGCTAACTCAATTCACTGCCAATTATTCAAAAACAACATTATAACAAAAACAACAAAGCACTAGCCACTACTTTATTAGGTGCCAAATGTGCGCAATTGGGTAAATTCTAAGAAAGCGTTAAAGTGCTTTCCTTTCTTTACATAATAAAAACTGTTATACAACTTTGCATTCTAACAAAACTGACAGACTTACAACTAGCCTAATTTGTTTATGAAAACGACTTCCTAAGCATGTCATGTAAGCACTTTTCTGAGCCCTGTAGTCAGTAAGCCTTCACAATATGTTCTAAATTTATGGAGAACCCCTTTACCAGAGTAAAGTAGTCGTATTAGACCAGTGCCAAGTTTGGAGTGGCTCAAAGTGCGGATGGTATAATGCGATCATAACTTATCGCTTGCACTAAAATGTTTTTTTGTTGTTTTTTTTTTTTTTTGTTTTTTTGTAAGTCCCAAGGCAAGTAAGTTATGGTAATGCGCATTTATACATATCATGCCTCAAAAAGCATTTAAGAGTCAAACGAGCAGGTTTACGTGTAGCCTCCATTGGCCATTTTTATTTACATTTTGTCAGCTCTAGCACTATCCAGTATATCCAGGCGAGATAGCATCTTAAAAGTATTGGTAAGCAAAAAAAGAATATTTCAACGTGCACTATAGGCTATTGACATCCAGATACATAATTTTCCTGCAAGGGTAAGAATAACACGAGATCTCTGCCCGTTATTTTAAGGTAGCACTTTTTTTTTCTTTTTTTTTTTTTTTTGAAGCACCCCAAGTTATGGCACAACCTTCCCCTAATGTCCACGCTCTGCCCTCCTTCAAAGCCCCGGGACGTGGATTTCTTTGTGGATGCGTCACTATGATAAGGCGTCTGGCTGGTCTGTTTTTTTTTTTTTTTTTTTTTTTTTTTTGCAGTGTAGCACCCAGGCATCCGCCACAGGAACAAAAGACTACTACCACTACTTTTTTGTGTTTTCGGAACTAAACATTTCTGGAGAGTGTGATTGTGCCAGTTGGACAGTGTAAACTGGTTGGAGGCGCGCGTATCTCTTGGTTACGATCACATCATGGCGTCTTCGCTGGACTGTGGACTTATACTGACCCTCAAAAGGTTGTATATATATAAATATATATATATTTGAGTTCATCTCCTGTTTGAATGCCTCCGATCTGTCTCCTCTCCTTCTCCAAATTTATAAAAACGCATGTGATTTAAAAAAAAATAGAAAAAAACAAAAAAAAAAAAAAAAAAAAAAAAAAAAAAAAACCTGATGAAAATAATAACGGAATTTTGCTTGCAAACAGGAATGTACATACTCAAACGCACCACCCGTGTGTTTGTAGCATATTATAAATTTATTATTATTAATGTCTGTGTGAGTTTAGACTAGCCATTCTGGATTTTAAAAAGAAACAAAAATGGTCCTGCGACATTATTTCTTTTCCTGTGTAAACTATTTGGTACAGTTTTTTTTTCTTTATTTTACAACAACCCCAAAAACAATTGTGCTTTATTTAATGGAAGTAAATATATTGTTCCCAAACACGCAGCGTTATTGAATTTTTGTAACGGGGTGACAGCCTGTCTATAGCTCTGAGTGTGTGTCTGAGTGTGTGTCTGAGTGTGTGTGTGTGTGTGTGTGTGTGTGTGTGTGCGGGGTATTTATCATAATGTGGGGACTTAAACCTCTATATTACATCCTTTTTTATTATTAATTATACAACAACATAGTTTCAGGTGCATTTGACATGTCAAACTATTTCACTAAAACATAGTTTATATAAAATATGTTCAAAATCTTGCTTCCTGGTTGGACATGGGTAGCAGATGTGCCGTATAAGTACAATAGAAGTAATTCCATGACTGTTACCTCGCAACCATAAAGTCACCAAGGGTCTAAAAGTGTTAAAATCACACAATAGTTATAACTAGACAAGTAAAAATAAATAATGATGCCTTTATTCTGTTAAATGGAGGGTTACACTGACAGAAAATGTCTTCCTTGTGCGTAAATTGTCCCTGCATTTTGGTTGGAATTTTGTGTTAATAATAGGTAAAAGTACTCTATTTAAAAACTCACCACTACTTTCTGTGTTTCTGTACTTTTTTTTTCAATTTTTTACCACCACCATTTATACCTGCCATTTAACTGATGTAAAACTCCCACAGGTACAATCCCACCAAAACCAAGTCATAACTCCAAAATCGTGAAAACCGACATGTCCTATGCACTTTAAGCTTAGGAAAAGTCTCAAGAAAATGGACACAAGTGAATGTAATGTCCCCAAGAAGCATGCAAACCCCCCGTGTGTGCGTGTGTGTGTCCAATCTCAGCAGACGACACAAAAGGCGAGTCTCCAATACACATAACAGCGAGATGCTCCGTCAGATTAACTGCTGAATACACGTACGGCGGTGCCAAAACACAGCCGGCTGCTCTGCTCACTGGGGCTTGAAATAACACGGGAATCAACAAACAGCGCGCGGACACACACACAACAATGGCGACGCTCCATTAGGACGAGGATTTAAGAGGCGTCTGAAGTCACTCTGCGTTTCAGGTATAGGCATTACGGCATTACGCACACGTCGTTTTGTTTATTTACGTCTACGCGACCCGTACTGTTCGTTTTACGCACGGTTTCCTGGACAAATTGGTCGTATATTTTCGTCTTAGGTGTTGTAATAATAATAATAGCAACGCTTAGAGACACTGTCAGTCGTTTTGGTGATGGTGCAAGTTAGTTTAGGTATATGCAACTTCTGCGCGCCATGGTCTGTTGGATAAGCTTTTACGCACACGTTTTCCCCCAGAATTCATTGCGGTATAAACATATAAGCCAATTTATGCAGGTGTTTTAGTATCCTGACTGCAAATCTGTTCGCATATTTGCACAAAACTATACACGTGTATTAAAGGTACACTGTGTAACATTTACTAGTGACACTTGTCTCCATAGAGATATCATTGCATTGGGTGTGTTACTCAGTATAGGATTAAACTTCTTTAAATCCCTCTGGAGGTTAGCAGATGACACCACCAGGCTAAGTTTCGGGTTAGATCTGTGGAAAGGTGACCTCGCTCACTGTAACAATGTTTTCCAAGGTTTTCTGGAGCAATAAACTAATACATACAATTACTTTAATGCCATACAGTGAGACATTCAAGGCAGGGTAATAACATCTCCACAGAGACAAGAAGGTAGTATACCCTCACCAGAAATTACACAGTGCACATTTAAAGAAACTATCTTAACTGTGATGTCAAATGCACTGACACATGCAACATATTTATACATACGATATTATTCTATAGCAACAGGTGTTATGTAATCGGATTTGAGCTTGTGGGCTGCTACTATCTGATGTTTTGTTTGCCGTGTGTAAATTTGCAGCGCCAAATCACTCTGTTGTATCTCTCTATAGGAGCTTAAACAAACAAGCCATAGAGGTATGTAGGATGAGACCTGCCCTACTACCCCTCAGACCAGTGAGTGCAGACTATAGGGGAATGCTGCTACCCGAGTTAAAGGTGCACAGCGGAGCTTTTCTAGTCATTTCCAGCTGTGTTTTTTAATGGAGATTGCTTTGTTTTATTTATTAGTTTATTTAAAAGGGACAGAACAGAGAGCATTGTTATATTTAAAGAGGCGATATTTTACTTCTAACTGCTAACACGTAACATATTTAGGTCACCAGGTTACGTTTTATTGTTTTAAAAGTGGTAAATTCGCTGAAAACAACATATTAACATGTTTTGTCAGTTTCACTTTCATTTATGACGCTCAAAGTCCTCCCATTCCTTTGCTCTCTGTGCTAAGTCACTCCCCCTCAGAGCGCTATCACAACACAATCAGTGCGCATAATGCTAATGAAACTATTGCACATCACATCGGGTTTGTCAGGTTGTTCTGTACAGTTTTATATCATGTTTTTTTAAAAATATATATTTCTGGTGAAATGTCGTGCGGGAGAATAGGTGACATAGGCTTGTGGGCTTAACTTTGTGCAGAATCTTAAGGCTAACCATAAGGAAGTTTCAAATAGGGCCCAGGAGAGATCGCTAAATTACTCAAACAAAGATGGAAGCATGAATGACATCTAAAACCTCAAGCCAGGCATGTTTTTGATGAGGGAACAATGTTATAACATGGTAGAAAGCCCCAAAAAATCCCTTTTGCATAATACCCCGTCTTTAATTTAGCAACCAGTGAACCGAAACAGACAAAGGCAGACATGACATACAGACATTACAACATGAAGCACAGTACAACATACAATAACACACATTAAAATGGGTTTAGTGTTCACACATGGTTTAGTTTCATCCATGGTAAAATGCTTATCTTAGAATGTTCCACAGTATACATTTATCTTGCATTTATTTAACTCTAGGTGTTTTTGCAAGTGAATTCTTACGTCATTCTTACTGTGAGCTGGGTCGCCTTTCCACAGATCTCACCTGTAACTTGGCCGAGTGGTGTCATTTGCTTGCATGGAGATAGATCGGTTTAATGCATACTGTGGAACTCGTCGGGGAAAGCAATAACGTCGCCATGGAGACAGGCAGGTAGCAGAACCTCCACCAGAAAAGTTGCACAGTTGAGAGTATGAAATGTTTGGAACTGTGCAGTTAGTTGGTCAAAATGTTGGATTCTGGGGATAGTTTGAACAAAATAATACGCCACAGGGCCAGGTGACTTGAGGTGATTAAAAAGCTACACAATGTTTACAAAAACTTAACTAAAGAATAGAAAAAAAGACTAAAAAGAACAGATTAAACTTGGCGTGAAGATACATTCATGCTTATATATTCATATCAAAATTGGGACCAGATCAGGACTAAATCTAAAACTAAAACTGGCTCAATTTATAACAAAATAACAAGCCAGACCAGATAAGACCAGAGTTTAAACTAAAACTGGACTTAACCTGGACTTAAACAAACATAGCAAAACTTAGTTAAACTTAGACTAAACCGGGATTTAAGGAGCGTTCACATTTCCACAGTTATTCTACAGCAATACACATACATGTAGCTCTTCACTTTTTGTCATGTGTATTCTAAAATTCAGACTAAAGGAACTAGACTAAGATGGACTAAACCAGAACTTCACACTTGCATAGTTATTCAACCCCACGAGAGTTCTACCAATTGTCGTGTTTATTCTAAGAGCTATTAACATTTGCTCTAGCTAACGTAATTCTAGTTAGTGGACATCTTCCTAGACTTCGCTGTAATACCGTGTTAAAAAGACAAATAAACTCCTGGACGTGGTAATAGGGCAGATGTTTTGTTTGGACAGGTCACCTCTCAAGGGAGCCATATTGTCAAAAGAAATAAATCAGGGAGCACGCTAAAGCTGTTTTCACCTACTTGGCTAAATATATAACCACTGACACTGTGAAAAGCCAGCGCTGCTTTTGATCTTTGGAGAATTCCCACTTGTCCCAAACCGGTGTGGGGATGATGTGGTGAGGCCTTTTGTGCACGGTCTCCTTGGTAATCGGTGGACAGAAGATAAGCCAGGGCCAATACGCACGTCTGCTCCCCAATACACATCCAGTCTACATGTGTGCACCGAGAGACGGGACACACAGGGACGGGACAGGCTAACGAGGCGTATGAGCTAGACTTTTATGTGGAGGTAAGACACATTCTGCACACAGGTCTTTCAAGAGCGTATGGCAGGTTTTCATGTTTTTTTTAATCATTTTTACATGGTTGGGTGGGGTAGCAACATGGCTCACACCAGACTGATAAGTGTAGAGCTCTAGTTCTACACTTTTATCTGGAATGGCTCTTGCTAAAAGTGATCGGGAAAACGCAGAACAATGTGATCAATATTTGAATCTGATTGGTGAAAGCATCACTGGAATAAGCTGGAAAATCAAACTTTTCTTACATCCAGTGGAGAGAAAAGCATAGACATTGTTCATACTCCTCCCTCTTTACAGAAGCGTAGTGCAATCACTTGAAAAAAAAAAAAAAAAAAAAGAAACATTTCTGTTTTATGAGGAAAAAAGTTTCTTAATTCTATTTGAAGACTTAAATAAATCCTGTTTTTATGGCTTTTTTAGACTCATAGACAAAGCATTAATGGCTCTCTACAGATGAGGCGCTACACAGACGATTGAAGCCTACACAGGAAAGGATAAATTAACTTATACCATACATAACCTACATCCAGCACATTCAAGAGGAGCCTGAAGATGCTGTGAGGATGATTTCCATGGACAGCTCAAGTCTAAGAAAATGTTCATCATTTCAATATTTCATTAAAACTGAAACTTTTGACATAAGAGATATAAACAATTTTTCTCATAAAAAACATATTTTTTCTCATAAAAACAGAAACTTTTTTTTTTTGTTTTTATGCATACAATAAGCTATGCATACAATGCTATCGTACTGCTGCACATTTTTCACAACACAATAGTCTGTATTTCTGCTAAAATGCACAAACCCTACAATGGCCTCATCAATGTTTGTAAAAGCTTAAAAGGGTTTTATGCTTTCAAAATGGCTGCCTCGTTAAGAGCTCATTATGACCGCAGACTTATGTCAGTTCCTATAACAACTTTTTACTTGCAGTTGTAATTCATATAAGTTAGAATGACGTGTCTTTCACATTGTTCCTTCATGGAAAGCTCCTGTCTGTAATAAATTTCATCATTTCTTTATTGAATTTTAAAACATAATATTTGAAGGGGGCGCTATAGAGCCATCTTAAAAGACAGAGCCCTTTTTCTCATAAAAACATTACATCTTTAAAAAAATCTGCATAAAAACTCCTTTGGGCCATAAGCTATCGTACTGCTGCACGTTTTTCTGCACGAATATTTTCTCATTTTCATGTCAAAAATGTACATTTTGTTGAAGTATCACCATGACCACGCCCTGTCTTCTATTTAAAATGTAATTGAAATTCTTTTATTGCACGTGGGTTTTGTGTCTTTTGGCCAAGTTTGAAGTGTTTTTGATTAAAACTGTTGGAGGAGATGTCAGAAGATTATGATGAGTGATTTGTCCATCCCAGGTTTGATTCAATATGGCTGACTTCCTGTAGGGTTTAGGGCGGGGCCATAATATCATTTTTTTACAGGTCTTGGCATGACCTATTTTTGATGCTAACTTTCATTTGTCTAGGACGACATTTTTCTGGTCCGAGCTCCCATTGGTGCAATGTAAATCGATTTTTGAGGTGGCGCTACTGAGCCAGCTTTCAATATTTTTTCTCGGGGTCTTCACTCAAAATTAGAGCTCACTCTCTAATTTTCGATACCACTTAACTGTCTATATGTCATGGTTTAGTGCTTGATTTTTGTAATATTCCTCACAATTTCACAAACACAATAGAGTGGCTGACTCGGCCCTCTTGCACAGTCATGCTCAGGCTGTAATTATTACTTATGTAAACATTCTGGTCGCTTGTTAACAGTTATGGAATTAAACTTTACCTAAATAATTGTTTACCCTGCACATGGACCTAAAAGGAACAGTGTGTGAGATTTAGATTTTAAATTTCATAAACTTGACTGAACTGTGTCCCCAGACTCAAGGTAAACATCTTCAACACAAATATAACTCTACTCTTACTTATAACCACTGTAATACTCATTTATTCTTATTTACAAAAACATTGGCTGTGATGACCATGTTGTTTGTGTTATATTTTGGTGTTTTGGTTCTCATGACGATTACCCAGTCAGGAAGCAAAATGAGTCTCTCTTGGGTTTCTAGCTTCAGTGGTGAAATCTGGTTAGTATGAACCTAGAAAGACTCTCTCTCATCTGAATGGTCACTGCCTAAAGCCCAGCACCTGCAGCCAATCATGAATCACTGCTAGTGCAGCCTCTGCGGCTCGGTGAGTGAAGTCTAAAGCAGTGCACACACATTTTGAGGGACAGGTCCTCAACCAAGAAAAAAGGCACTTTACCATAACACTTATCCACGTTTTTTAAAAGTAAGCAAATGTGATTTTGCTCCTTTGGAGAGTGTTTTAGGTGTGAGTCTGCTGAGGTTTAAGCAGTAAAGCTTTGTGCATATATGTGTATATGAGCTGAGGGACCAATAACAATATAACAGAAATGACAGAGGCAGATCCATAAAGAACACCTGAGGGGTCTGGAGGTTCTCCCCCAGGAGCTTTTGATAAAATAAATGTAATTTTCTGTACCAGGGGTGTTTATGGTGAAGAAATCCTTTTTTTTTTTTACCAGTCTGATACAGACCAATAAGATATGGGCCTGTTGTTGAAGTTACATCTCTCCAAATTCCAGTCAGTTGTTCATTAGACTATAATAACTGGCCTACTTTTATACTTCTTCATTAGCAGTCATTAACTGCTATTTTTAAAATACTGATCACTTGTGTATACCCCCTGTGCCAGTGGATCTGTGTGAAGCCCCGCCCTCTGCTCCCTCTTGGCTCCGCCCCTGCTCCCCGATGCACTGAGCGCCCCCTGTCTGTGAGCTGCAGCCTCACACTGGGCATGAACACAAGCTGATATGGTGAACATCATGGACTGTTTCTACAGTCTTTGATTTAGAGCTATGCTGTTAAAATGCACATTGTGTGGAGGTACTGTAGTTTTTAAACACATATAACACAATTATCTCCATGGAGATAAATATGTTTAATATCATGCTATGGAACATTCCAGACAAAGCAATAACATCCCCCAAAAAAGTGATATAATGCAGCTTTAATTAGACTGAACCGAGATTAACACTGGTATAAAGCACCTTCATAATAATTGCGTGCACACTGTCTTTACACATAACAACTAGTCACCATGGCCTACCTTACTCTGCACATTTTAAATTAGGAATATTTTAATCGGGTTGAACGAATGAAGGAGATCCTTGTTTCACCGATGGTTGAGTTTCCGGACATGTTTAACGCGCGGCACGGTCTTCCATGTTAATGCCGGATTGGTTCCACTCTTGGGCGAAACGCCGGGTCGGGGAGATAGACACGGGAGCCGGCTCTATACTCCACTGGGAATTCAAATAGAAGGCGCAGGGAAGAGCAAATATCCAAACATGTAGCTAACAGGCACTGTGCAAAATCATTAACAGTGCCTTGGTATTCAGAGCAGCGGAGGTGAGGGAGAGGAGAAGAGGGGGAGAGAGGAGGAGGGGGAAAAGGAGCAGGGAGAGAAGGGGGAGAGGAGGAGGTAGAGGAGAGGGAGAGGAGGAGGAATAGGAGGAGGAAGAGGACAAGAGGAGGGGAGAGGAGAAGGAAGAGCAGAGGGGGAGAGGAGGAAGAAGAGGAGGAAGGAGAGAGGGGGAGAGAGGAGGAGGAAGAGAATGAGGGAGAGGAGGGGGAAGTAGAAGGAGAGAGGAGTGTGAGAAAGGAGGAGGAGGTAGAGGAGAGGGGGAAGAGGGGAGGGGAAGAGGAGGAGGAGAAGAGGGAGGGAGAGAGAAGGGGGAGAAGAGGAGGAAGAGGAGGAGAGAGAGGAGGAGGAAGATATTAATATCCAAATCAACACAGCAATGCATTTTTCATGATGAATAAACATTGAGTGTCGGTTGGAGGATTTAACCTGATGGTGCAGATATGGGAAAAGTGATATAATTTTTTACCAAACTAAAACTCGAGTATTTTGTTAAATCTACAGGTTGAAGGAATGTTTTTTAAATTGCATAAATATGACCTACAAATGATCTAAATAGTCTGTTCTAATCTTAATTCTGGAGGTTCTTAGTTTTCACATGAGGCCTGTCCATATACTGACAATGACAGAAACATGTATGTGTCCAGTGGTGGGACGCAGTGGGACAAAGTAAAAGTAGTGAAGTACTGTACTTAAGTATACATTTTAAGTATCTGTACTTTACTTAAGAAGATTTTAAAGTTGATTCCTTTTACTTTTAGTTTACTACATTTGAGAGCAGGTATTTGTACTTTCCACTGCACTACATTTTTCTACATTTTTCACTACAATTTCTGAAAAGTAAATGTTTTTTTTTTTTTTTTTTTTTTTTTATTGTCTGAGACCTGCCAAAAAGGCTTTTTTTTGACACAAAAAAAAATTATATAAAGAAAAACAGCTTGATAGGTCTCAAAATATGCGCAAAATGCTTTCACTTTTTACTCTTTAAGTACATTTTTAAATGGGTACTTTAATACTTGTACGTCTGTCATGATCTGCCTGTTCCTGCTTGTTTCCTGTGTTCTCCTCCCCCCTCCCTCACCTGCTGACTTCGGAGCTGGGCGGAGCTTCCAGTCCCTCCCACGCGCACCTGCACATCATCACATGTAACTACCTCCACCTGCGTGGGTATAAGAAGGGCTGGAAACTGTCACTCGGAGGCAGATCGTCCGTGTGCTAACGTGACTACTCTAGCGCTGTTACTTTGTTGCTCAGTACTTATTACCTTGTATTCATTGGATTATTCTTTGCCTTCAGAATCCTGCCTCCTGCTCCGCCTGTCCGCCTGTCTGCCTGTCTGTGTCTCGTCCTGGATCCCGCTCCTCACTGGTATCGTTGTGTCGTTTCACCTGTCTGTCCTTGTGCACTGGAACCCGCTCGTCACCCTGCTCCCTGCTCGTCACCTTGCTCCCCGTCCCGAGAGAGAGACTCTACCTTCATGTTGCACTTCATATATTCACTTCTGTAAATAAACACTGTTAAACCGCTCCCTGAGTCGTGCGTGTTGGCCCGCCATATACCAGACATTACGACAACGTTAGCCGATTTTATTTTTTATTTTATTTTTATTTTTTTCCCATGTGACGTTTTTTACTTGAACTTGCGTTTTTCTGTACTTTTACTTAAGTAACAAAATGGAGTACAGTACTTCTTCCACCGCTGGAGTCTTCCATCTGCAGGTTAAAGCACTGACATACCAGGTTCAGTTGTGATTCTTCCTTTTGTTATTTTAAGAATGCAGGTAAATCCAGTTCCTTCAAATTTAAAGGGACGCTATGTAACTTTTCTGAACTATATTATAATGTGGGTAGTACAGGTGAATAATGGCATAGTTTCACATAGTGCAGACTTATTTCGACCTCAAGAGCGGCTTAAACAATATATATTTGTATAAGGGTAAGGCACATTTTGCTCAAATACATGTGAAAAATCAGACACGGGGCTCTTTAATTTTATTTATTTTGTGTTTTATGTTTTTTCTTTTTGTTAAACAGCCCATATTACATTATTTTCTGATCTATGTTCTAATGTTGTTTCCTCATCACATACACACCTGGAGTTGTGTTTTGTTTCATTCACAGTTCTTCTCTCTAACAGAAAACACTCTGTTCTACTTTGTGATGTCATGCAATAATACAGGAAGTGCTCTACTGTGTTTTTAAATACACCTTCACTATCATTTTGATGATTTTAGTCCCGAATTTGTCAATCTCTACTGCACAAAAGGTAGCTGTTAACTTGAAAACTGCCACTTTATGACATCACAAGGTGGAACAGAGCATTTTGAACTTTGGACATGTAGACAGACAATGCAGGCTTGCTCAAACATGTGTGAATGAAACAAAACACAACTCCAGGTCTGTTTTTGAGGATGGAACAGCATTATAACATGCCTTAAAGCTCATAAGAGTCAGTTTTGTGTAACATAGAACCTTTAAAACATAAGATTAATAAATAAATCAAAAAAATATATAGTAGTGATAATGTAGGACGTGTCTAATCCGTGTGTTTGGAGTCAGGAGTGAACAGGCCTGGCAGGCAGCTCCTCATGTCACTGTTTTCTTTGCCTCTGAATGAACTGTGTGTGTGTTTGTTACAGATGGCGACAGATCAGAAGGCATACAGCGACTTCTCTGGGCCATGCTGCTGTTTAGACACTGGGCTGTGACTGACAGGCTAAAAAAAGGAACATTTAAAATGAACTGTCTCGCAAACGGACATCTTGTACCTCCAGACATCCTGGGGTGTCTGCCTTCGTTGGATGCAAATATATGGTGGTTAGGAAGATTCTCTGTCGAGCAGCAAGAAACGTGTTCTCCATGATATTACTATCTCGATAAAGTCTAGAGTTGAATGCGCCAGCTCGCCTCAGCCTCAGTGAGCAATGTTTCCAACAATAACGTGTGGTATGTAATTCGATTCAATTCAATTTTATTTATATAGCACATTCAAAACAACTTCAGCTGACCAAAGTGGTTCACATAAAAGTCGACAAGAAACTAATGTACAGATAATGTGATACACAGCAAAAGAACAATGAAACACCAAGATATCCTGTCTAGCTAGTTTTAAATGCCAGGGAGAAGAGGTTGTTTTCAGTCTAGTCTTAAACTGCATTAAAGACTAAGAGGATCTGACAGACAGAGGGTGCTGTTCCATAGTCTGGGTGCTGCCACAGAAAAGGCTCTGTCACCTCTGGTCTTGCCTCTGGCTTTGGGCACAGCAGCAGGGGCTGGTCAGCTGACCTCAGGGCTCTCAGTGGAGTATAGAGCTGCAGTAACTCCCTCAAACAAAGAGGACCATAGAGTGCAGATATGTAAACACAAGTAGGACCTGATTAGCTGGTACACTCAGATGCCCTGCCTCAAGATCACATCCTGTGCTCAGGTCTCTGCACTGGCTCCTGTGGCTCAGAGAATAGACTTTAACCTCTTAACGTTCCGATGGCCTGCCGCTGGGCCGTCGCCTTTTCTTTACAACTTTACAGCAATGTACATACACTTCTGCGTCACCCATACAAACAATCTACACATCACATGAAAGCTACAGCTCTTAATATGCAAACCCCTTTCACCTGCAAACACCACAGAGCTGACAGGAAAGCTGTTTTTACAGAAAAGCCAAAAATGTCGATTTGGACTTCACTCACCTTTGAGGCTCTGGTTGTGTCAAACATCAACATATTCCCACTAAGTTGGTCTCTTTCGTTCCGTACAGGTCCAGAGAATATAATCCAGTCAAGAAATTATGTCCACAAAATAAATTAGATCCTCCATGTCCAATCTGCTGCAGAAAAGTATTCCAAACATGAAATCTGCTCTGTTATTTTTTGCATTTATTTTGTCAATTTTAGGCATAATAAGCTTCAGACAGCGCCGACTTTGTTGTGCGTCATTTACTGTTTTTGTTTGATGATTGTGGATATGTATATCATATAATATTACTTCACCCCTCTCAATTTTGTACTTTATTGTTACTAATGTGTTTGTGTTTTTCCTTAGGCACATGGGGGACGTGTTGACCTATCAGACGCTCTCATCAGCCAGTACCCGGTTTTTCACAAAACAAAGAAATGGTACAAGACATTTTTTCAGCATTTTGTGGACATTGCTTTTGTGAAGGTCTTAATTCACTATAAAGGACACTGTAGATCAAAGGGTAAACTCCCAATGCACCAAAAGGCCTTTAGAGAAACTCTTGTCTTGGAGCAGAGGCAGGAGCCTCAGAACACAGCAGGAGGAAGGAAGCAGAGAGAAGCCATAATCATATACAGCGTGTTTTTCACTGCTTTTTGCAGTGTGTCTTGCTTACATTTTGAGGTGTGTGTTTGTTTACTGTTTGCAGTATGTGTTGTTTGTAAATATACATTTATTTTGACCCATACCACTTGTTTTGACACTTGTCTCCATAAAACGCCTGGATTTACTAATAATTTTCAGTTGAAATATGGTGTATTTTTGTCCACAGCTCCCTACTGCAGCTTTCTGCACCTTCATTTTAACAAAAAAACATTTTGGCAAGGATGAGAAAAATCATTTTTTATGTGTGTTCCAAAGTGTATAAATGCTTACCAGACAAACTTACAGTGATTCTGATACTATAGGGCAGGGGTCTCAAACCCCCACCCAAAAAAAAATAAATAAAAAATTATTTACAGCATTGTATAGTATTTGGCGTCTTTCTATAATACTGTGCTCTTTTTTTTTTTTATCTACGAAGGTTTGAACGTTGAGAGTGTTTAAAAAAGAGAGAAATGTGAGAAAATGTTAAAGCTTGTCTGGCGGTGCGACCCTATAATTGGTCCGGGTTACCGGGGACTGTTATTGCCGATGGACCGGTGCCACTATGTGACTGCAGACTATCTCCCAGTCCCATTTCGGCACGAAGGTGGAGGAGCACCCGTCGTTGGCCGAGCACTTTGAACAGCACTTCGAAGTGTACTTTAAAACTGTGCATGAGGCGAATTGGGACACGGCCAATGACCGACAAATAACGGTGCGACACTATAATTGGTCCGGGGACTGTTATTGCAGATGCACAGGTGTCACTATGTGACCGCAGACACAGGAGGCTGCACTGAGCTCTTTACTTTTCTTTTATCCCACCACATAACCATCACTTTGATTTATTTTGTCAGAGAGAGATCTCATATGAACTCTCTAAGTGCCATTGGCGTGCGTGTGTAAATATATGACTATATTTATGTACATTTATATACGTGTAATATCCCACTGAACAGCATTGTGTTGTGAACGCAACGCGCTCGGATGAATGTCCGCGTGTGCTCAATAGAAACGAGGCACCAGGCACAGAATATAACACTCCATGGCAGCGCTACAGTAACTTTCACTCAATGAGAAATGTTTCTCTGCATCAAGCCCGGCCGATGTCCCGCCCCCAGAGCCATATACCCCACCGTGATTGGTAGATTCGTTCAGCTCACAACACTGTAAAGTGCCACAAATGTCAAACTCGCGGGCCGCATTAACATTAAAGTTTCATATCAAGGCGGGGGCCGCAAACTACAGGCCCGAGGGCCGCAATTGGCCCGAGGGCCGCAATTGGCCCGCGGCCCGCGAGTCTGAGACCCCTGCTATAGGGTGTTACCTCTACAAAGACCCCAAACTTGTGTATTTACTACTGAGGGTTCAATAATAGTTATTATTTTAATTTGGAGAGGTCAGAACAAAGGCAATTTCACCAAAATGACCCAGAATTGTAAGGGGTTTTAAAGCAACTCTGCTTGTGTACAAGTCTCTCCATGGCCCAGGGCCGGTCCAGCCTGTAAGCAGACTAAGCAGCTGCTTAGGGCCCCGAGGCCACCAAATGGCCCCCAAGAGCTTATACATTTATATTGAAAATGATGACTGGAAAGTTTTTTGGGGTTTTTTTTTTCTGAAAACTAAATATCACTCGGGTGTTTATACTAGTCTACATATCCCTCTGAAATGATTAGATGTGTTTTATTTCCAGTAGCTAGATATTTGCTGACTACATTTATTTTTTGAATCTGGCAGTGGTGTGGACAGCTCCATGTTCACACCTGTGTGAAGGACCCCTCCCTCCAGGTGCACTCTGGGTAAGGCAGCAGAGGGACATATGAATGGGTGTTTTACAAACTAAAAGACTAAAAGTTAGTGAAGTTCAGTTTACATAAAGTATGGGACAAAGCATAAGGAGCCCAGAGGAAGGTCGTTTTGGGGACATGACTTTTCAGAGAAGACTCGGAATATGTCCCCCCTGTACACCACTGGACATGCAGCTAAAACAGTGAAACTGGAAGTGTGTTATTCTGCAGACAGGGCACACCTCAGAGGGACAGAGGACAGACAGGACACACCTCAGAGGGACAGAGGACAGACAGGACACACCTCAGAGAGGCTTGTATGGAAACTCCCGTCAATGGCACCACTGCAGTGGGGGCAATGTCACCTGTTGTCACATTGTTGAGCGGAGAAAAAGAGCTAATTCTTCCCAGTGGGTCAGGAGCACAGCTCCATAATGCGTTCCTGCTGACCTATACCCCAAACAGAACGGTAAAAGTAAACGAAATATCTTCTTTCTATTGCAATTATAATTTTTATTACGGCATTGTTTTTATGGTCATTTTTAGCACTGTGGGGAATTTGTAGGAATTTGTAGAGGAGCCCACTGAAGGTACTCAAGAACAGCCACAGGAGTGAGCAGCTCAGGAACCGCTGGAGAGGCTATCAGGAGCAGGGAGAAGGCAGAGGAGCAGAAGCAACAGCATTAGACCAAAAGCATTACTTAAAGCAGACAGATTAAGCAAAATTGACTTTTCAGAGCTTTTAACCATGTCATAGTTGTTTACCATTCTTACTTACCCTCTGAAAGTTGTTTTTGGAGCGATTCGTGCATGTTTGAGCAACATGTAATCGCTTATTTTCAAGACTCCATATTGCTACTGGCAAACGCCCACTGCTCTATACCATTTTCTTCAATTTTATTTTCTTAGACAATGATACGCGTAAGATTCGGCAGTGTCGTGTAGTCATTTTGGTACAAATAGAAAAAAAAAAATCAGCTTCTTACTCTGTGATCTGCAGCTATCCATAGGTGGAGCTGACTGAATGTGGTGCTTTGTTGTGATGATATTTACAGCAGCAGTCACTGGACTTATTTCTTTTATTAAGTCATTTTACATAAATATTGCGATTTAAAAGATAATGATGATGTAAGACAATGAGCCACGAATGTCATAGATTATAACTATAGTAGAAGACACAAACACAAAAGGTCTTCTTTAAAGTTCTCACTGAAGAGCTGGAGCCAAACTCTGATCTGTTTCGTTTAAGTTTGGCTCTTCAAAAGGCAAGACTCAACGACAGAGCCCAAATGAGATTCTTGCACATTCTTGAAGATCTAGAAATAGCCCAGGAATCACATGGCCAAGGTTTGAAACTATTTAACAAAAACAGGAAAAAGGCACCGCGTTGAGGAGAATTGCTGCAAATAAAAACAATAGATCATGAAGTGCACTGATCTCCAGGCGCGCTCTGGACGTGCGCCTCTGTCCGCTCCGTGTGCACGCGGCTGTTCTCTGTGCGCGCGGAGGAGGCGGCAGCGCGCGGAAGTTTGCGCAGATCCGCCGCCGGCGCGTGCGCCTGGTGAAATGCACTGTGGGAAATACACTGGGCCGAGTACGGACCTTGGATCTGTGATAATGCACCCGCAGCACTGCAGATGGTGCTGTCGTCCTGCCTCCACCGATAGAAAGAGCGCCAAAACCTGTTTGACCAGACCAGCTGACCAGACACGTCACAGCAACATCACGTGACCACTCTGAGGAAGACCACTAGGGACCAGTGCAAACTGGTATGGACAGGTATGAAAACAAACTAAACCTTGGTCTAGAAAAAAATAAAACAATCTATTAAAATAAAATAGGCAGGCAAGGTGAAATAAGGCACAGAAAGAGTCTTCACAATTTAGATTTGATCAGTATTTTTGTTATATACAAATGCAACGATTTATGTGTACTATAATGTAGTTTATGACCTATTTTGTTTGATGTATTGCTATGAAATAATGTGTTTGAATTATTAGGCAGTGAAATGAGGAGTCTTAATGAAAACTGATTAAATTGGGATAGTAGGAAAAAGGGGTTGGGTTATGCAAATATTGACTTCCTCCCACCCCTTTTGGGCATAAAACTTACTATGTTTGATAACAAAAGATTTGTTTATCTATTTGTGTATTTATTTATCTATCTATGAATTAGTTTATTTGGTCTATACGTATGCATTTGTTATTTTTCTTACATACAGTTCCTTTAATTCAAACCTTCCTTTTGACTTCTCTTTTTTTGTTACCCAAGTGTGCCACCAGAGGGCACCACATGCTAATATATTTATGTACACTGTAAAAAGTTCATCAAGTTTATTAAAAATTGTAATAATTTGTATTTAATTGTTTTTCTGTCTCTCAAAGCAGTTTTAGATGTGCTACCTAAGTGTGCCACCAGAGTGCGCCACATTATAATTAAATAAAACCTATTTTACAATCCACAGACGTGGATTTGCATAATGCTACTGTGTCCTTAGGCAAGACATTTCAACTTGATTTGTATGGGCCTCAGCTTCCTGTTATATGCCACATTATACACATGTTTTTCCATTGCAAATATAAACCAATAATATTTTGTTTAAAATTGTTAATTGCTATAAAACCACAAGAAGTTTAAACTCATGTCGTTCCAAACAGAATGCTATTATAATAAAAAGAAATCTAATGTTTTTTGTTTTATCATCAGACATTTTTTAGTACTTTAGCACAAATTGGAGTAATATATTTTGAAAGCAGAATTTATGAATGTACGTTTGTTTAAAGAGGGTGTATTATGCAAAAGAGGTAAGGTTTTGGTTTTGATCGTATCAGGTTTGTCAAGTTGTTGTATACAGTTTCGTTTCATGTTTTTTGTGGAAAATTGTGGTATGGATGACAAAGACTTGTGGGCTGAGCATTGGCCAGAATGAAAGATTGCTAAATTACTGAAACATGCATGGATGACATCCAAAACCTCTTCAGGCATGGTTTTGATGAGGAAATAACATTATAACATGGGAGAAAGCACAATTTTTAAAGCAGATTTTGCATCATGCCCTCTCTTTAAACAAACATACATTAACTATTCCTTTGTACAGCAGAAAAAAAAATATATATATATATTTATTTTTGCTGGACTGGACTTTTGCACAGCTCTCCTCCTTTTGTGAAATATCTGAGTGAGGCAATGGAGCAGAAAGCGGAGAGAATAGTGTTTTTATGTGCTTTAAAGCCAAACCTGTCCAATACAATACATTCACGCTTCAGCACTTCACTGGACACCTCTTATTGCCAATGTCACAGCGGCTGGATACGACCAAATAGACTTACTCCAGAAGCCAGCTGTGCACCTTATGCGATAAACTGCATGTAATGTAAGCCATGCATTACGTATCCCATCGATTTGAGTTAAAGAGGTACACGTATGAGAGAGGCCAGCAGAGAGCAGTGTGACGGTGTGCAAAAGAGTTGGAGACGGCTGCAAAATGTAATATTGGATGTCCTTAGAAGACTCTCACTTTAAAGGAACAGCACTTTGCGCTATTGTGGTACAAAAAAATATTATATTAAAAATCTAGCTTACAGCATTGTATCCTCATCAAAAACATACCCAGTTTTGTTTCATTTGTACATGTTTAATATGCTAATCCTGCATATTTAAGGTAAGTTCTTCTCTGAAACAGAAAATACTCTGTTCCACCTGATGTCATCACGTGGTAATACAGGAAGCACTCGCCTGTGTTTTGAAACTCCATACACTTTCACTAGTATTATTCTGATAATACTATCCAATAACATTGAAGATACAGCTATTGTTTGCTATTTCTTGAAACATCTTCACTTCTAAGGGCACCAGAAGACTAGATTTCTTATGTATTGTAAAAAAAAAAACAAAAAAAAAAAACAATTCAATTTAGGCTAACAATATTTGTTAACTTTTGTTGTTTGTTGTGGTGAAGAAGAAGCTGAGTCAAAAGGCAAAGCTCTCGATTTACCGGCTAATCTACGGTCCTACCCTCACCTATGGTCATGAGCTTTGGGTAATGACCGAAAGAACAAGATCACGGATACAAGTGGTCGAAATGGGTAGAAAATTAAAGAGGCTGTGGCATCTCTCCCACTCTGAGCAATTCCTAAAGGCGTGGAAAATCTGCCTGTTGACTCATAAAAAGTCTCTGCAGAAGGTCCAAACCAAATATTATATTGTCAAGTTTATTGTCAAGTAAGCTCCCAATCCCTACTACGCTCAGTTGTGATGAATTTCTTTAATATTTTAACAACAAAATCACAACCATTAGAGATAAATTTAATGAAAATATTCCTACAGTTAGTACTAAGAAAATTCAGGCTGTGAAACTAGTGTCCCACATAAACCCACCAGTGATACTAGACATGCTGCCGTCGACCAAGCAGAGATAACATCAGCCTTTATGTCCTTAAAAACATCAACTTGTATGTTAGACTCTATACCAAAGAGAATCCTCAAAGATATCCTTGCTCTAATTATAACTACATCTAACTATATCCCTTAATATAGTAAACACTTCATTAGAAAAGTCCTTCAAATGTGCAGTGATCAAAAAACTTCAGAAAAAAATAATTTTGAACCTGATCTTTTAGCCAACTATAGACCCCGCTCCAATGTTCCATTGTCTCAAATCCTTGAAAGAGTTGTAGTGACACAGCTTTGTCACCACCTACAGGCTAATAATTTATTTGAATGGGGAGCCCTCAGCTGGTTTAAATCCTGCTTATCTGATAGTTACCAGTTTGTTAATGTAAATCAGAGCTGTTCTAAGGTAGCCTACGGTGTGCCACGGAGTTCTGTACATGCCGTTAGACAATATCATCCAAAAACATGGCTTTAACTTCCACTGCCATACTGATGACACACAGCTATGTCAATGAAACCAGATCAGACTGATGGAGTAGACAGACTTAGTGCCTGTGCGAAGGACAGAAAAACCTAGATGACACTCAATCATCTGCTTCTTAACCCCAAAAAACAGAGGTCATTGTTCTAGGCCCCAAAGGCCTGCGAGACTCTCTGTCTGACCAGAGAGTCACTGTGGACAGTGTCAGTGTAGCCTCCAGCTCCATTGTAAGGAACCTTAGAGTCTTATTTGACAAAGAGCTCTAATTCACAGCACATATAAATCAAGTCTGTAGAACAGCCTTTTACCACCTGCGTAATATTGCCAAAATCAGAAATATCTTGCCTAAAATTGATGCTGAAAAACGTATTCATGCTTTTATTACATGAAAAGTAGATAAATGTAATTCCCTAGCTGGATGCCCTAAAATATAGGTGTCAAACTCTGGCTAGCAGGCCAAATTTGGCCCACAGTGTAATTATATTTGGCCCGCGAGGCAATTTCAAATTAATATCAGAGCTGCCCCGCCGGTATTATACGGTGGCAGCGCTGTAACACCGCATTCACCGCTTATACTACAAATCCATAATGCTCTGCTGTTGTTTTGGCGCGTCAATTAGGACAGAGGCAGACACGCCCCCTCCTCTGTGTCAGTAGCGTCTATGGCACATGTGTCAGACACAGACCGCAGGCCACAGCAGGGTGGCAACAGGGTGGCGCAGCAGGCCAGCAGCAGGCCAGCAGCAGGCCAGCAGCAGGCCAGCAGCAGGCCAGCAGCAGGCCAGCAGCAGGCCAGCAGCAGGCCAGCAGCAGGCCAGCAGCCCGCAGGTCTTTTACACGCACCAACACTACATTTCCCACAATGTAGTATGGGAAATGGGTAATGATAAGAATATGGACATGGAACAAAGGCTACAGAAGGTGGAAGAATTAAAACGAGGTCTTAAATCTGCCTGAGCGTGACAGAGGAGTTTTTGGCATTACGTCCTACGCGTGGCACAACTACAGGACATGATCTGTATGAAGAGGTGTCAAGATGTGTAAATGAGATGGAGCTGCCTCGGGAAAAACTCGTGGGTTTGACAACAGACGGAGCCACCTGTGATGTGTGGACACAGGAGTGGACTGGAGGACACGGGAGTGGACTGGAGGACACGGGAGTGGACTGGAGGACACGGGAGTGGACTGGTGGACACGGGAGTGGACTGGAGGACACGGGAGTGGACTGGTGGACACGGGAGTGGACTAGAGGACACGGGAGAAGATCAGGAGGAAAATGTCACAGGTGAGCTAACAGCTCACCATTGTATCATACACCAGGAGTCGATGGCCGTGTCCCAATTTGCCCTAAAATGCGCTGTTTGCGCGGCGCATTTGGGCGGTACTTCAACCCGCACCTCGAACAGTACATCGAGCGGTGCATTTGGCGAAATGGGACACGACAGTTCTGTGGTAAAGCCTTGAAAATGGAACATGTAATGAGACCATCACGTGCGCAGTTAACTTTATCAGAGCCATAGGTTTAAATTATCACCAGTTCAAAACATTTCTGAGCGAGTTACAAACGGAGCTGGTGATTTACCCTGTTACACTGAGGTGCGATGGCTAAACCAGGGAAAGGTGCTGCAAAGATGTTTGAGCTGCGTGAGGAGATTTGTCTGTTCTTGGAAAGCAAAGGGAAAGGCACAACACAACTCTGAGACGAAACGTTTGTGTGTGAAATGTGTTTTCTGTGTGACATAGCGAGTCTGAATGTGATGAACCTGCAGCTGCAGGTCGGGGTCGTGTCTCTGATATGTGCAGGACAGTGAAGGAGTTTAAAACCAAACTGACTCTGCGGGAGGCACAGAAAGTGTTGTTTTTCTCTCATCCATAGAGTTTTGCACTTTATTTTATTGTATTTCAATCCAATTATGTTTTAAAAATATTGTAGTTGAGTGACTGATAGAAAATTGCTGATATTATTTATTTCTTTGAAGTAAATTTAGCCTGCTTTTGTCATTTCCCTGAGAAAATATACTGATGGTGCCTTGAATAATCCCGCTTCATTCATTTAATGTACATGTTATGGGGATTTTTAGATAAAGGAAGTTTGTCTTTTGTACCTGTTGAAAATAAAAAAAAAATACTGACAGAGCCATAAGAAAATATTGCTTCATTTATCTGATCACATAGTAATATATTTGTTAGGTTTTCAGTAGGTTCAATTAGGTTCACTAGACTATGTGCGATCATTTAAAATTTTTTCAATGAACATTCGATCTGGCCCTCGGCTTGTAGCATTTTTTTTCATTTGGCCCCCTGTCCATTTGAGTTTGACACCCCTGCCCTAAAAGCTATTTAAAAAGCTTTCAGTTGGTTCAAAATGCAAGAACAAGAACTAAGAGAAGAGAGCACATCACCCCAGTCCCCTCACTGGCTTCCTGTCAAGTTTAGAGTTAAATTAAAAGTTTTCCTACTGACATATAAAGCCATAAAAAGCATGGCCCCATGGTATTTGCAAGATGCTATAGTACCATATCATCCAAACAGAGCACTCCACTCTCAAAATGCTGGACTACTGGTGGTTCCTGGAGTATCTAAATCAAGGGTGGGCAAACGTTTTGACACGGGCCACAGTGGGTTCAAAAATTTGACAGAGAGGCCGGGTCAAGATTTGGCCTGTAACATGTAGCAAAGCATAAATATGCAAGGCTCATTGTTCAAATTGTTTTCCAAATGCAGTAAGTTAATTAATAATTGATTCATTAAATTTCAGTTAAATAAACACATCAGAAAAAAACTGTGAAGAAGGTTTACCCTTGCTTATTTTGATATAATTTGGTCACGTTCGGTGGGCCGGATAATAAGCCCAATGGGCCATGAGTGGCCCCTGGGTCGTAGTTTGCCCATGTCTGGTCTAAAAGCACAGTAGGAGGGAGAGAGCTTTCATTTTTTGTAAGTTTACATGCACTATATAAAAAGACACAATGCTCATTGTGGCCCAATGGTCACATTTTGGCTGGACATTTCCATGGTGTTTATACTTCTGTATAATAGTTTGAACAGATGAATGTGGCACCTTCAAGCATCTGAAATTTCACAAAAGGATGAACCAGACTTGTGCAAGTCCACAATTCTCTTCCTGATATCTTGGCTGATTTGTTTTGACTTTCTATGATGTTACACAAAGAAACAGTGTGTTTCAGGTGTGTCTTCAAATGCATTCACAGGTGTGTCTCTAATGAATGAATCAGAAGCTTCCAAAGATATGACTGGGTTTTCCCAGATTGCTTAAATGCATAGTAATCATACTGTATGTAAATTTCTGAAGAAAGTAATGAAACATTGGCAAAAACAAAACTCTCATTATTCTGGCATTAGTAAATAGAAATATCTTTTGTAATCCTAATTAACCTAGAACAGGAAAAGTTTAGTCTGATTTGTTTGACGCCAAGCTACTTTTCCTCTGAACATGATAAACACAAACGTGTTTTTATGCATCTTCTCCAGTAGCTGAGTGATGTGGGCATCTATCAACCTCCTTGCTGCTTCACGTTTGTCCACTGGTCATAGTTGCTACTAACCAGAATGTAAAGCGGCTGCTATGGCCCAAATAGGCACATGTTTTCTGTGTTTGTTTGAGACTGAGGCCAATTGTACCAGAGTCTGTTTGAAAGAGGAGCAAGACCACTTCTTCCAGTGGGTCTCGGTCATGCCCAAACTGAACATTT
The DNA here is from genome assembly GCA_019594935.1 of Periophthalmus modestus. Taxonomy (NCBI): domain Eukaryota; kingdom Metazoa; phylum Chordata; class Actinopteri; order Gobiiformes; family Gobiidae; genus Periophthalmus; species Periophthalmus modestus. The sequence continues at coordinate 2,420,222 of JAIEZT010001368.1, read as the reverse complement.
TATCTTTTTTTTTAGATCAGCAGTGATGTCACAAACTACGGTCCCTCCACTGCAGACTAGCATGTTGTTCAATTGTTTTGGTCCACTACATAAAAGTGAAAGTAAAACCTACCAGAGCTTCAGTGTGCTGCAGAGAGCAAATAATTTGTGAGTAAGAAGTATCAAATGCTAAACTAAACTATGTCTGTCAAAAGTGATGTTATATGTACAAATATAGGATATTGCATGTAAAAAATAAGCATTGAGACTCAAACATCTCCATTTATAAACACAGAGTGTCCTTGTCCTTCGGTGAAGTAGTGATCTCATTTGTTTAGTCTTTAACAATTGACATCCACCCACAGCTCCCTGTCCACTGCCATATAGAAAATATCTACTCTCTGTAAAACACTCATAGAGATACAATTAGACAAGAAGTAGTGATAGTGACAATGAGGTTGCCGGTTCTGTTGTGCACAGAGCCCTGCAACTATTGGTAATTATATATATGTATATATATATATATATATATATATATATATATATATATATATATATATATATATATATATATATATATATATATATATATATATATATATATATATATATATATATATATACTAGAGAAATACCAGGGGCTCAAAGAAGAGCTGGAGAAGGCCTGGAAGGTGAAGGCCTCAGTGGTGCCGGTGGTCATCGGAGCACTCGGGGCAGTGACCCCCAAACTGGAGGAGTGGCTACAGCAGATCCCAGGAAAAACATCAGACATCTCAGTCCAGAAAAGTGCAGTACTAGGAACAGCAAAGATACTGCGCAGGACCCTCAAGCTCCCAGGCCTCTGGTAGAGGTCCCGAGCGTGGAAAAAGAGGGGGATAAAGACCACCCGCGGAGGGTGAGGAGGAGATTTTTTTAAAATGTGTATGTATATATATATATATATATATATATATATATATATATATATATATAGTGTGTGTGTGTATGTGTGTGTGTGTGTGTGTGTGTGTGTGTGTGTGTGTGTGGTGTGTGTGTGTGTGTGTGTGTGTGTATATATAATATTCTAGGCACACCTGAATGTCTCTCTCAACCCCCATTAGCACCTGTTTTGTTCTTTGGCCTGAATGTAGGCTGGAACTGGAGTGGTCTGAGAGGTTTTGGGGTAACAATAATTTTAATTTGGTTGTGTAGCCTTGAGTGGAAAGCACTTTGGCCAGCCTGTAAAGCACAGTACATATTTATCACTATTTATTCTTAGTGTGTTATTGTAGACTTTCCACCTTCTTTTACCATCTGAAAGAAAGACATAGTATGTCATTTTAACAGTTCTCCGAGCACTTCTGTGCCAAAAACAGATCCTAACCCTCTGTGCTCCTCCAGCCCATGTGAAGAGCCCTCCACACCAGCTGAGGCCACCACGGAGATCTGCTCAAACCATGTGTCTATGGACCTAAAGAAACACTTGAGATCTGAGGGGTGTTTACCTTTATTCATCATTCAGGGTGTATTATTTTGTATGGAGTTACCAATCTTAACAACAAATACGCTCTATACAGACAATAAAGCCATTTTAAAGCCTCCCAAAGAACTGATCCAGTGTGACATGTTGGTTTTTTGCACAGAAACATTGAACATTTTACATAAAACAACCTTTATATCATAGGAAACCTTTTCTCAAGTTCTAATTGAAATGACTGTGACTAACCACAAAGAAAGCACAGTTTGATCGCATTTACAGTAAAAGTGGGAGGGGCAGAATAAGGTCAACACTACAAAGCTGGTTGGACATTGCTATCTTTAATTCAGTGAGCTGGCTTGTCAAAGCCTGAACCTCAGCTCTGTGCATGCTCAGTTGAAAGTCTTGTGAATCATTCCGTTTTTAAATGGGCATGATTGGCAGGAGGATTAGTGAATCAGGGACAGGCATGGTCCGTCTATATCAGAAAAAATAAAGGAAAAGAAAAGTCACATTAGGCTGAAAAACATTTCAGATTTCTGCAGAATCAATGAGCGAAGCAATAAACTCTGAGGTGAGATAAATTTCATTTTATTTGTAAATCATATTTGACCATTGAGAATCTGGTTGCACAATCATGTTTGACCAGGCTTGAGACGTAACAGAGGACATGGGGACCAGACTGATATCAATCTGTATAAAAATACAGACAGGAATCATTCTGGATTTGCCAGGCAAACAGGTAAAGGGACATGTGGGAGATCACAATTTTTCTTTAAGACCTTTCACTTACATGGAGGTCTTAAATGCTCCCCGATTCATAGACCCAAAGAAGTCCACAGGAGCTGATGATCTCAATACACAACTTCTTTTAGTAGCTGCCTCATATTTAATACAACCTCTTTTACATATTTTTAATTCATCAATTCAAATGAGAGTGATACCAGAATTATGGAAAACAATACATGTTTTCCCTTTACATAAGGGTGGGAGAGTTAAAAAGTAAATAATTTCTGGCCAATATCTAAATTACCTTGTCTTTCAAAAGTTTTAGAAAAGTTAGTTGCAAATCAAGTTACAGGTTATTGAAATAATTGCTCCATTTTGAAGTCTTATCAATCAGGTTTCAGAAAAGGGCATAGTGCTGTCACTGCAACCACAAAAGTTTTAAATGACATTTTCTCAGCTCTTGATGACGAACAAGACTGTGTAGCTCTGTTTATTAATTTAACTAAAGCTTTTGATTCCATGGATCAGGGAGTCTTCTTGAATAGTCTGAAGCATATTGGATTTGACAATGCTACATGTAATTGATTCCAAAATTATCTTTCAAACAGAACCCAGGCAGTAGTAGCCGATGGGGTTAAAGGAGTGCCCCAAGGCTCAATTTTAGGCCCTCTACTTTTGACTATTTCTATGAATTCCATTGGTTACAATTTACCGGGAAAAAACAGTTGAGTGGCAATATTGAACTAACACTGGAGTTTGCACCTAATAGGCCTACTCAATGACTCTTTACGCATAGGATAAAGAGCGTCTTGGATGACGCTTTGACAAAACCGGTGTCAACCGCTTTAGATTCTGCATTAAAACAAATGAATGTGCATATTTCACCTAGAATATCTTGTAGAAATGGAAGAAATAATCAGAGGTCATGTAACTTGGTTGACTTCAATATTACTAACAAACCTTATTCCCATACGCCAAATCAATCCCAATCAAATTCAAATAAAGCTGTTCTCCCTAAGGAGTTAGGTGTATTTGATATGCAAAATTTCAAGACAAGGAAGGGAATTATACATGTGAATGTATGTAGTATCTTATCTAAATAAGGTTACATTAAAATCTGGGCAGATCAAACAGATCCAGGTATATTCATATTTTCTGAAATCTGGTTCTCAAATAAGAAAAAAGGATAAGGAAATCAATATTGAAAATTATAAAGTTTTCATTGTGACAGGCAATCTAAAGGTTGCCATGTATGTCAAAGATCACCTGTATCACCTTTTATTCTCCTGTTCATAGCCTAAATGTTTTGAATGTCTGTCTCTGTTTATTTGTTATGTAAATGATCCTAATAAAAATTGGCTATTGCTGGTATTTATCATGTCCCTTCAGCACCTAAAAATGCTCTTAATGATTTGTTCATGATGCTTTCTAAACTGGAAAATTATGAGGTCCTGATAATGGGAGATATACATTTTTCAGTCCAGGTAGGACACCGGTTTTACGGGTTCGGAAGAGTGTTTGGTCTACCAGGAGCTGGTGTTTGGCTCCCCTGGTATCTTTAGCATCTCCCCTGGTATGTAAATATATACACAAACTGGCAACACTGGCTATGGATACCGACTCAGGAATGGGGCCACCATCAGTCACCTCCTCTACATGGATGACATCAAGCTGTACGCTAAGAATGAGCGAGACATCGACTCCCTGATCCACACTACCAGGATCTACAGCACAGACATTGGAATGTAATTCGAGCTTGAGAAGTGTAGTCGGATGGTGACAAAGAGAGGAAAGGTAGTCCACACAGAAGGGGTCTCACCCCCAGAAGGAACAATAGCAGACATTGTGGACAGTTATAAGTACCTTGGTAACCCACAAACAAACGGCAACCTTGAAGAGGAAACAAGGAAAGCAGCCACGGCCAAATACCTCAGATGAGTACGGCAAGTCCTAAGGAGTCAAGGAGTTTTGCTCAATGGCAAGAACAAGACCCAGGCAATAAACAGCTACGCCCTGCCAGTAATCAGATACCCGGCAGGAATCATATGCTGGCCAAAAGAGGGATGCAGACCACAGATGTCAAGACCCGAAAGCTCCTGACCATACATGGCGGATTCCATCCCAAATCCAGCATCCTGAGACTGTACACGAGCCGCAAGGAAGGAGGCCAAGGACTAGTGAGTGTGAGAGCCACAGTCCAGGATGAAATATCCAAGATCCACAAGTACATATAGGACAAGGCCCCAGCAGATGACGTGCTCAGCGAATGTCTCAGACAGTGGAGTGCAGAGGAAGAGGAGCTGGAGGAACCATCATAGAAGGACAAGTCCCTGCATGGGCTGTACCACTGGAACCAATGGCTTGAGAAAGTTGGACTGAAGGACAGCACAGAGGCACTCATCCTGGCTGCACAGGAGCAGGCCTTGAGCGCAAGAGCGATAGAGGCCCAAATCTACCACACCAGACAAGACCCAAGGTGTAGGCTGTGCAAAGAGGCCCCTGAGACAATCCAGCACATAACTGCAGGGTGTAAGATGCTGGCAGGGAAAGCATACATGGAGCGGCATAACCAAGTGGCGGGCATAGTGTACAGAAACATCTGTGCAGAGACTGGAAACCCCCAGGTCAAGGTGGGAAACACCTCCAAAGGTAGTGGAGAATGATCGAGCCAAGATCCTGTGGGAAATTACAAATTGTTTTCCAAATGCATTAATTAAATTAATAATTAATTTATTAAATTTCTGTTAAACAAGCACAGCAGAAAAACTTCGCACAAGGTTACCCTTACCTATTTTAATATAATTTGGTCACATTCGGCGGGCCGGATTAATATGGTCAAAGGGCCATGTCTGGCCCCCGGGCCGTAGTTTGCCTATGTCTTTTCTAAATGGTACATCCATTGAAAGAATCGACACTTATAAATCTCTTGGGTTTTGGCTTGATGAAAACTTATTCCTTTAAAAAACATATCACTGAATTATATAACAGTTTAAAATCAAAATTATCATTTTATCACAGAAACAAATATTGTATCCCATTAAATTACAGAAAAGAAATAATGCAAGCAACCTCCCTCTCCGTACTGGGGATGTGGTGTAGATGAGGCCTTCAGCCTCTACTTTGAAACCATTGGATCCTTTCTTTCACTCTGCCCTTCATTTTATTACAGGTAATGGATTTCAAACACATCACTGTATTCTGGGTGGGTTGGCTATTTCTGTCTGTTAGAAGAGAACAGCACTGTATGAAATGTATTTATAAGGGACTTCTTCAAAAACTGCCAGAATACCGTAACATTTAATACCAGATCACATGACTCAATTAGCCTAAGGACTCACCACCAAAACTGAGATGGGAAAGAGGGCTTTTAGCTGTTTTCTTTCACAAAAATGGAACACACTCCAAGGAAAAGCAAAACTAGATGCATTGGTGACACAATCGCAATTTAATAATCTAGTGAGTTTAGTTTTTATACACACACCTCCACCTGTGTTTAATGTTTTATATGGACTTCTATATTTGTTTGTTTTGTTTTTTTGTTACAGCTTGTATTGTATTTTAAACAGAGCGCCCTTGAAAAAGAGAGCCCAAGTGCTCTCATTGGGTTCCACTGTATAAATAAAGATAAATAAATAAATAGCCAGAGAATAAAGTCAAAGCTAGAAAAAGTTGTAATTTTACCAAAAATAAAGTCGACATATAATGATTTAGGGGTCGATGCTGAATCAAACCAAACACAGACTGCAAAAGAGTGCTGCTTGGATGAGTGAAAAGTTTACATAAATGCCCATAAAGGAGGTTGCACTTTGAAATACTGTCACATATACATGTCCCACATGTTGTATGTAAGTTTTTTCTACAAATCGTCAAACAAACTGTTGAATGAAGTAGGCTACATTTTCTCCCCATAGAGTCACTGGACTCCTGTTTGGAAAAAGTGTACAGAATGTGGCGCTTCCTGGGACACATTGGGCACGACACAGCTGTGCTCCGAGCCGCAAACAGGTGGAGGAGTCTCAGCATGGTCTTTACCCATACTCCACTTATCTTTTCTTCTCTACTATTTTGAACGTGAGCACTGTACACACAATCACAGTTCAAAGATATGCTCATTGTGGATAACTTCAACCCCTCATTATGGGCTTGTGCAGCCGTGTGCACTGGGCAGCTCTGGGTTTATGCAATAATTATAATGTAGCCTAATCTCTGTTGCCACTGCACTGTCCTGTTTCTGTCTCCAAATGTGTAAAGTTGTGTCCATAGCAGGGGATAATTTTGTGGCCACTTGCTGCGCATCCCGTCCATGTGCACAGATGATCTGTGGAGGCATCTTTTTTAGTTTTAAGAGCCTATATTAGGAAACTTTCTGATCTATTTTTTTCCTCCTCAAAAACATACCAGGAGTTGTGTTTTGTTTCATTCACACATGTTTAAAACAAACCCTGAGTTCTTCCCTCAAACAGAAAACACTCCAATTTGTGATGTCATGTGGTAATACAGGAAGTGCTCCACTGTGTGTGATTCCAGTGAAGATGTAAGGAGTTTATCCTTACATCTTCACTAGAATCATTGGAATAGACAGTCTCTACTGACCAAAAGTTAAAATGTAGCTGTTTACTTAAAAACTACCACTACATGACATCACAAGGTGGAGCAGAGCATTTTGAACTTTGGAGATGTTGACAGAGTAATGGACCAGGACTACTGAAACGTGTGAATGAAACAAAACACAACACCTGGTATGTTTTTGAGAAGGTAACAGCATTATAACATGTGTTAAAGCTCACAGGAGTCAGTTTAGCGTAATGTAGGATTGTTAAATTCTATGAATATACAGTTGAAATTCAAGGAAGGGCCTTTGTTGCTAATGGAAAACAATGGTGCTAATTTGAGCTTGCCCCAAAGCTAAAGTGCCACTTGCTTTGACAGCAGTAAGAAGGGTCTGCTGTGGACACGTTGCTCACTGACAGTGTACAGGGAGATCTACAGTCCACATGAAGTGATAAACAACCTAGGAACCTTCCAAGAAATTATCCACGGAGCCTTCCTGAAACCACCAAGACTCTCCCTACTGTTTTTTGCGTGCAGATTTTCAACCTACAGGATTCTGGCAAGCTTTTTTTCTTTTTTTACATTTTTATTAATTACAAATTAAATTGCGTCTTCGAACTCTTGCACAGATTTTCACTGAGCTGTTTCTTTTTTGGGGGTAAGATTATTCTTAACTTGAGGAAATGCAAACTACCTATATACATTTGCAGTAAGGTATCCCATCCATCCTACAAAAATGGAGGATGTCGTGATTCAACATCATTATTATAGATTCATGAGATTTTGAGTAATTTTGAATTATTTATTTTTTGTGTGCAGGTTATTATTTGTTTGTTTCATGGTAGCTTTTTATTTGTCACAAAAATCTAAATCTCAGTCCATAATTAAAGCAGCAAACTAAATAAATCTGAGCTACCAAAAGCAACACTTGTACAAATTCTTCTTGCAGTCATGGGTCTCTGCACCAGCAAATCCACCGTCACCCTGGACCCCAGTGCCCACATCTTTCACACGGAGAGGGCGAGCCGGGTGGGGAGAGACTTCGACAGCGCAGATGGAACCCCCATCCTAGATGAAGGCATCCTAATGGTACAACCGGCCAAAGAGCAAGGCTGAGGGTGGCCAGGCAAAGGGTGGCAGGGGGGGCAACCAGACAGCCAAGGGCTACCTGGAGCTGGGGGGCAAGGGGGGTGGGGAAGGGGAGGCACAGACGTCTCGAGAGGTAGAGGAGGAGGAAGAAGAGGAGGAGCGCGACCGGGTGGAGGAGATGGTCAACTTCTCGCACAGCGAGGGCAGCTTGCAGAGCGAGTTCCTGGAGCTGAGCTAGTCCTGACGGAGGTGGATGAAGTACTCCAGGTCTTTACTTAAATGTCCACGTGTAACATTTCTGGTGGGCACTTTACCTGCTTGTCTCCATGGACATAATAAAACATTACTGGCAAAGCAACATCATCTCCAAGGAGACAAGCAGAGAATGGGCCTGTCAAAAGTTAAGATTTCATAGGATGCAAGAAGTCTGTTCTTGTTCTTGCTGCTTTGCGAAAACAAACTTTGTTTCTGCTCTGGTATTTTATGTTCATACTTAACAAGATAAGCTCTGCAGCCCCTCCCTTGTGATCCTGACAACCATTGCTATCTGTTGAGAGCGGGAAGGAGTGGCGCTCTGAACTCTTCACTACTTTATTTACAGTATTTTTTTTATGCCCATTAAATGATTTGATTGAATGTTTTAACAAACCACTGGCATTCTGCTCAGTCTTTTTGTTATGTGCAACGTTAGTGAAGTGTTCATTGTCTGATACAATAATATATCAATGTGCAGTAGACACAACATATTAGTCTTGGTTTAACATCCTTTAAAAGTAAAAAAAAAAAAAAAAAAATGTTTTTATTCAAAATGTGTTTTTGGTAAACTTAGTTCATATCTTTCTCTGATGTGATTGTGTAAACTCTGTCATTTAAGTGTCACCTGGCTTGCTTTGAGGACACGTCAAAGACACTTTTTTTTGGTGGTTGGGGAGGCAGAAACAGCTTGTGATGTGCATTAGTTCAGGATAAGATTATCACTTCAATGTCGATTAACAATACACTAAATTAAGTCTTCTGAGTTTTAAGCCATGTTACCTCATCAAAAACATACCTGTTTTTGTTGTGTTTTGTTTCATTCACACATTTGAGTAATCCTTTATTATTAATCTGTCTACATCTCCAAAGCTTAAAATGCTCTGTTCCACCTTGTGATGTCATAGTGGTAGTTATCAAGTTAACAGCTGACTTTTATCTTTAGTTCAGTAGAGACGGGAAATTCCAGGGCTGAAATCATCCAAATGATTCTAATGAAGATATATGAAGTTTAACACAGTGGAGCAATTCCTGACTTCACAAGGTGGAAGTGTTTTGTGTTTGAGAGAAGAACTGTTTCTGTGTTAAACATGTGTGAATGAAACACAACTCTGGGTATGTTTTTGATGAGGAAACAACATTATACATAGCATAATACGAGCTCTTTAATAATTGTTGTGTAATCATATTATCTACTGTAGCCTACACTTTTGTCAGAGTTGAATTTAAAACACTTTTATTAAAATATGTTTTTAGTTTTCTGAAGTCAGAATGTATTTTCTTGTATTTTGCAACCTGTGGCCAATACATCCATATTAAGACATCTTTACACTAAGATCTCCCATCTGAAGAGGTTGAGCACATTTTTGAGGCTGACTGCATTTATCAGTGTGAACAATGCCACCAGGCCTAGACTACAGGAGGAGGGCGTAGAAACTCAATGGATGTTGTAACGTCCGGAGGAACCAAAGATACAGACTCGGGAAAACAGTTCAACAGAGATTATTAACAATAAATTTTTAGTCATCCTTCATGATGACTAAAAATGTATCGGTGTATCCTCAGTGTATCCATGTGATTTTCTGAAAATCAGGAGGATACACTGACGAATAAACCGGAGCATGACATGAAAGATGACTTGTGGAATTATGAGAAGATGACAAGAAGGATGACTCATAGAAACACAGGAAGATTACATGACAATCTGGCCGGAGCGTCACATGAGGGACGTCTAGTCGAAATACCGGAAGCTAACAAGATGATCTGGCCCCGAGTGTCCCCATAGGTGCAGCTTGATTGCTTGATCAGAAGCAGGTGTCCACAGGTGGTGCCAGAGTCTCCGGCGAGCTCCAGGCACAGACACAGAAGGGAGGGGGAAGACGGCACAGAACACACAAAAACCCCAAATCCTGAAATTGGAGCTAGTTTTGGGATATTTGCTTTGTGTTGCTACACCACAAAAGGAATTATGTGATTGGCTCAATACTCCGTTCACAAACTCTCTTATGCTGGGGGTATAGCCTTGATGTGAAACCTTCTGTAGGCTTTGTTGTCCAGTGGTCATTGGTCTCTGTAGTTAGACCCACTACCCCACTAAGAAGGTCTGGTGTCCAGATTCTTGTGTGGAGTTGCTCTGTGTGGATGTTCTCTCTGTGTCTGCCAATATTCACTGGGTCCAGTTTAAAAAAAACAAACAAAACAAAATAATAATAATAAATAATAATAATAATAATAAATATATAAATAATAATAATAATAATAATAATAATAATAATAATAATAATAATTGTGTCCCCTCTTAAAAAATAAATAAATACGTCTGGGAATTTCCTGGTCAAAAAAGTCAAATAAAATAAGTACCTTGACAAAAGTGAAACTAATGATCATTCAGTCCACAATCTCTGCTGCCCTTTAGAGATTGTGGAATACCATGTCAGAATAAGTCAGTGCATGGTGTGTACTGATAATTATTTCCTAGATATTTCCTGATTACAAGTGTGTGTGAAAACCTTGAAACAAAAAAAATAAATAAATAAAAAATCTAGCGTGAGCCCATTGTACAAATTAATATATGATCTCCAAGGTGTTTTTCTAATTTTCAAGACATTTTCTAGTTTAGTTCTATTTTAGCCAGAAATGGGAACGTGTTTCTTTATGAGGTGGCACATTGCCATGAGGCCACGCTTGGCTGTGTTTGATGTGGTCAGGGCAGACTTTGAACACACTACAGAGCCTTCACACAGCCTACACACGGCCCACACTACACTTGGTCTACCGCAGGGGCTCGGCGTGTGGGGCTGCCCTGCATGTCCTCGCTGATGGGAAATTCAGACGTGTTGATATGGGCCAAAGGGTCATGTTCCTAGAATGCAGCACATCAATGTGATGTATATATGGCTTTTAACTGACTTTTGAACACTCCAGCCTTGGTGTTGCATTATGTCTATGTAAAGATTAAGGGATGCTTTAGTTATGGCATTTTGTAATAAACTCATACAGTTCTCATACATACATAATAATCTCATACAGTCACAGCTGCTCAGGGGCAGACTGACAGACAGCCAATTTGCAGCATCAACCCCTTCGACCACCACCAACACTCTCAGACACCACATTCATACTAGGCAAGTGCTCAAAACTAGGCAACTAAGTGGAAAGTAAAGATAGATACTTAGCAGTGACGTGCGGTGAGGTTCGTGGCTCGTGAGGCACTGATGTCATCACAATCAGATTTGCAAACATATAAACCAGGTGTCGTCAAGTAAATTTGGCCCCGGGCCAGTTTGAGTGACTTGGGGCCAGAATAAAAAAAATAATTTCAAAATAAAAGTTCCGAAGTCCGTATGAAATAGCTCTAATAAAATTAAATAAAAAGCAAGCTGGTTTTGTATTGTTTTTTATCCTTATTCTGGTTCCCAATTTTCAGTGGATTGAAGTCATTCAATTTCTTACCATTTCATACCACTCTGTTTGAAGCGAGCGAGCCTTTCGTCCCGTAGTCTGGAGCAAACCATTTAGCTCCTTTAGCATTGGTCTTCCTTTAATTATAACCTTCTGCTTCGACTCAAAGTCCAGTTTAGAAAACTGCTTGAACTTATGTAATCCTCCATTTAAAAAGTAGGGCCAGACAAGAAGAAAAGAGTTAGTTGCTAAGTTAGCTGAGTTAATGTGAGGCACGAATAGCCAGTGCCTCACCGCGCGTCTCTTCTCAGGATTTCGAAGGGTAAACGTAAAAATTCAGCAATTTTTAGTAAAAAAAAAAAAGAATAAAATTGCAAAGTTAAATAGAAAATAACTTTATAGTACAAATCATTTCATTTATTTTGTCTCTATGATAACAGGTGAGCCACTGCTTAAAACGCTCTGTTTCACCTGAACAGCAGTTTTTAAGTTAGCAGCTACCTTTTACCTCAGGTTTAGTATTGATTAAAAATTCCAAGGCGGAAATTATCCATATAATTCTAGTGAAGATGTATGGTGTTTAAAAACAGTGGAGCACTTCCTGTATTACTACATGACATCCATAGACTGTATATATAAATGCACATAGCTAACCTGCTAGCCACCATGTTCCAAATAGAAAGTGATCATGGGCGCACACCATCGATTCTGGCTCCAATGCACTTCACAGTGGAAAACTGTGTCTCCTCTCTCTGTAACTGCTGCTGTCAGACTCGTCATTTTGGTCTTGATCCTGGTATATTTATTATTCTGTTGGTCTGTAACTCAAGATATGAACATTAATAACAGACAAATCAGGAGCCCTCTTTCTCCGAGGTCGCTCCCTCTAGCCCGATCCTTGCTAAACCTGCTGTGCAGGCGGGAAGGGGTGTTACCTTCAACCACCTTGCTCCAAATTGACTCTTTGGTTGCTAGGATACTTAAGGTCAGAATTCCTAAAATGCAACTTGTCTCCAAATTCGCCCCTATAACTGCGAGCTTCATTTGACTGGACCTGAAAGCTATGGGAGACATCACACTTACTTAGTGTACTTCTTTATACAGTCTTTTTATGGTGACATCACAAGGTGGAACAGAGTGTTTTCTGTCTGAGAGAAGAACTCAGCCTAAATATGCAGGGTTTGTGCATTAAACATCTGTGAATGAAACAAAATGCAGCTCCAGGTCTGTTTGAGCCGAGGAAACAACATTATAACATAGATCAAAAAATAGCATAATATGGATCCTTTAATTCATTGGTTTTCAACCAGTGTCCGTAAAACACTAGTGTGCCCTGAGAGATCATCTGATTAACTAACTCACACTATTAATGAATGTAATATTTCGCAGTTTTGGGGTGCCATGAGCAAATTTCAGACAAAGAATTTTAAGAATGCCTATAATGAGTTTCTACTCATTATAGGCATTCTTAAAAGTCTGCTTCATGACATGGTTGTGCCCCATATCTGAGAGAGGACTGTTTGCACTGATCATTGATTGATCTGAAAAAAACACTGATGATCCACCTGTAACAAACAGGTAATGACGAAATGATGAGGAATTCCATGGCCCAGAGCAACTGACAGATTCCACTCTTCACTGATTAAACCACATCACAGCCCTGCTCGCAAGAAAATGCCACACTACTCATACTCCACCAGATCAGCTACCAGATATGTGGCTATCAACACATTGCTAAGTCTCTTTCACCCTATGCCCTTTTGGGTTCAAGAGGAGACAAACTAATCATGACATAATAATAATACAACATGGATCAAAAGCGGAGTTTCCCAATATTATCTACCGGTAAATACCATGAGCTTTTGTGTTTAAAAGAGTCTGTGAATCTGCCAGTCTACCATCAGTGAATCCATAGCCCTCTCTATCATCACACTGAGAGTCGACCTGCGCTTGGCTGATTTCGATGGCTGTCTTTGGGCTTGGTTGTGGTGGTTGTGCATGGTACCTGGTTCTCTTGGCTCTTGTGCCAATGGCGGTTTCTCCTTCCGGGGCGCATCCCTTATCAAGCGAGTTTTATACACTTTTCTCACGTCTAAAAATACTTTTTGAGGTAAGAGCACATTATCACCAGAAACATTGCAAAGGATTATATTTACATCAGTTAAAATATATTGAATTCTGAATTTCAGTCTTGCTTTTAGTTTTGACAAGTTAGTAAAATTAATCACAGTTGTTTCCCTCAGATTGGTGGATCAGAATTTGTAATTTGATTTGATTGAAAACATTAAAATGGCTTTGCAAATACATTTTCTTAATGTAAACAATACAGATTTTGTTTTTATGGGGGGGTTTTTTCCGTAAAAAATTTACAAATTTCTTCCTCGTAAGCCTGTTTTTACAGGTTTTTACTGTCAGCGGACTGGCTGTAGACGTCTCCATTAAAAACCCAAGCTGTGCAAGGGATATTAACTTTCATTTTTGTCAAATCTCTTTTTAACAACGGTTGTTTGTTTTTTTTCTGTCTGACAGAGCTGCCCCCTGAACTGCAACTCAACGCTTCTCGTAAGTAAATTAGTCTTTTAAATGTGGTAACACTCATTATCCTCTAATTAAGTGTAATTGGTATGATAGTTATTGGTTATTCAACTGTTAGTTTAATTTATATAAGCTTATTTATGCTTAATACAATTACAGTGTGCTTTTAATGCTAATGAACATAGATAGCCGAGCATGTTGTGTACCAAAATGTATGTACCATTGTATTGCACTTCAAAATGTGCCTAATAGGGCCATGAATTCTATCTTAAGCTTAATCATATAACTAGTTTAAAATGTATGTAAAGCAAGTATATTTAAAGCTGCAAGTGGTGATGAAGGCCCTCGTGCCATCCAATGTTCAGCCTCATTAGAAAAAGCAGGTGTGACAAAGAAATATACTGCATTAGTGAACCAAGTAATTTGCCTTATGTTTGTAAACAGAACCCAACTTACTGGGGTGCCCTTGGGCAAGACTTTTCACCCAGTTGTTTACTAGCTTGTGCAAATTAGGTGTCTGCATGGGAATTTCTTTAAGGAGTAACACAAATGCTACAAAAATGTGTAGTATTTGGCCACAAAAAGATGTAAGATGGAGTGTTTATGCTTGTTCCAAGAGGTGTCAGTTTAGCAGGCAGCTAGCATGACAGCAGGATATCCCCGCGACATCCTGTTGACTCTGATCATATCTACTATCATCTTTGTAGCTTCCTTCTTTCTCACACATAGCATTTCACTTTCAATAAGCCACTACGTGCTCATATGCGACAACTTTGCCGGTGCTGTTGTTGACCTTCTGTGTGTATGTTTTATCCTAGGACAAAAAGTGCCACTGCCTGAACGTGTCCGAGGTGAGTTCAAGGTTTTTTCCTAATTTTGGTACTTGATCCAGATTAAACTTAAATATAACTGTTTAGAATAGACTTAGACCTGGGATTTTTCTCAATGGCAGAGACTCAAGACTTGATCTAATGTGGTCTTAAGTTCATGAAGGCCCTGGCTGGGTTACAGATGTCTTCACAACGTTATATTGGCCAATATTATTTACTGCAGATGGGGGGCAGCTAAAATTAATATTGTTAAAATTAAGATTTTTTTGTAATACACTAAATGCATGGGTATAGCAGTCACTTAAAGAAATCATCAGGTTAAACATTTGTGAATTTTGGCCATTTCATGAAAAAGCACAACGTAATCAACAGGGAAAACGAACTCTTACTGCCCACCCGCAGTTATGACATCATCACATTATCTGAACCACCAATTTTAAAGTGCACAATGTAACTTCTCTAGTGGAGGGTCCGCCAGCAGGTTGTCTCCATGGAGATGTTTGACTTTGAAGAGAGTGTTGTATCAATTGATTGCCATATTGTTCCACAGTATGACATTAAACCATTTTCTCCATGGAGACAAGAAGGTGATGCCAGCAAGTTTTAGTCAAGTTAGGTCTATAGAGAGTTGACGCTGCTTACACTAATAATGGATGATTTTCAAGGTATTTTTGATCAATAACACCTGTAATTGAGGTAAAGAAATAACGTATTCACAAAGACAAGCAGGTGGCTGGCTCCTCACCTGAAAATTTACATAGTTCGCCTTTAAATTAAGAAAACCTTTCTTAGACTCTTCAATCAGACTTGGACTGGACTGACTGACAGGTTCCTCATTTTTGTGCTTTGTGACAGAGCTGTGTGTTCCCGGGTTACCTGATCTCCGGTCTGAGGGCTGTGAACCACATGCTGCCGGAGAGGTCCCGGCACATCGGGATTCTCATCAACAAACTCGAATTCAGTGGCCTGCACTTGAGCGTACGTCTGCAAATCTATTAAAGGCTCTTTCACCCCAAGCAATTTTGTAAAGTGACCATCTGCGTGTAGTTTAATGTGAATAAAGTCATTAAAGCTCAAAGGAGGTCAAAGCAGGTAGTGGGGGCTGGTTTTGTTTTGGAGGATTTATAGAATCTGTGTCGTCAGTCGCCACATTTGCCCATTCAGAAAACCTGATACAATACTTTTTTGCAAGCTACTAACGAGATTTTGTTTTACTTTGCTTTAGCCTTAATTTCCAGTTTGTTGATATATGTTGTATTTCTTCTTTAGAGGGTTAAAGTGTCGGTGAACCTGAGCTGCGACTCCAGTGCCCCTCGAGCCTTCTTCAGCTCCATGGACAACGCCGTACAGTACATCAACGCAATACGAACACAGATACACAAGTAGCATCCAGGATATGCATTCATACTCCTGCGCAATCATATTTAGTTATATTATTTTGAAAAACAAAAAATGTTGACAGATGCCTTACTATTAATTTATTTATTTTATATTTATATCATATTAAATTATTCTTATTTATGACATATTGTTTTGCCTGTAAAATGTATTAATTATGTTTACAAATGCAGCTATTGTTACAGTTTAAATTATTATTCATTTGTTTTATTATATTCACTTTTTGGAAAATGTGTTTTAATCTTTCAATAAAGTTTCATATGATCATTATTATCACTGTCTGTTCTGGCACATGTAGGAGTCAAACCAGCAACTTCAATACTGGATTTAAACAATCCCGCATGAGAAGGAGAGGGGGGCAAGGAGGAAAAAAGGAGGGAAAGGAAGAAAAAAAAAAGGAGGGAAAGAGAGGGTGTAGGGAAGGTGGGAGGAGACAGTGAGGTAAAGAGAAAGGGGAAAGGGATAAAGAATGTTGGAAGAGAAAGATGGGGGAAGTGAGGGAGGAGGAGAGAGAAAGAGAGGGACAGAGAGACCAGGGAGAGAAGAGAGCATGGGGTAAAGAGCGAGTGAGGGAGGACAGAGAAAGAGAGTGATAGAGAAACCAGGAAGAGAAGAGAGAAAGAGAGGGGTAGAGAGTGAGGGAGGGAGGAAGAGAGAGAAAGAGAGTGGTAGAGAAAGGGGAGAGAAGAGAGCGAGGGGTAAAGAGTGATTGAAGGAGGAAGAGAGTGATAGAGAGACCAGGGAGAGAAGAGTGAGAGAGGGGTAGAGAATGAGTGAGGGAGGGAGGAGGAGGAGAGAGAAAGAGAGTGATAGAGAGACCAGGGACAGAACAGTGAGGGGGATAGAGAGCGAGTGAGGGAGAAGGAGAGAAAAGCAGTGATAGAGTAAGAGAGGGGTAAACAGTGAGGGAGGAGGAGGAGAGAAAAAGAGAGTGATAGAGAGACCAGGGAGAGAAGAGATAGAGGGGTAGAGAGCGAGTGAGGAGGAAAGTGAAAGCGAGAGAGGTGCAAACATAGAGGGTGGAAGTGTTCAAAACCACCAGTAGAGAATGAACGAGCGAGCATGCAGCCGACGCCCAGTAAGGTAGTACTCTTTCATTTATATGTATTCATAACGAAATGTTTAATTGTCCAGTGAATTGTCAAAACTTGTTGTAATTTCTTTCACAAAATATATTTCCAATAGTAATTACTCCTCCTGTGAGTAAGTCCACAAGTGACAAAAGCTTTATGTTGGCAATATGAAATGGTTTGAACATTTTGTGCTTCTTCCAGCTCTTTCAGATAAGATTTAGGGTTTTTTTTTTCTCATTTTCGTGTCTGTCCTTTGAAAGCACCAGATTGTCTGCATTACTTCATGTTATTTTCCTTCCAGTTATATTCACTTCAAATTATAAATCAGACGTGGTGTCCAAACATTTACTCTTACATGTGTAGTAGTTTACTCAAATACTTTTATTACTGTTCTTATCTTTTTTTAAACCACTACTTTGTACTTCAGTTTGAGTAGTAGTATTTTGAAGTATACAGTACAGTATTCTTAAACGAGTACAATTTTTGGCTGCTCTACCCAACTGTTCTGTTTACCAAATGTATATGTGAGAGTAGAAGGAAGTTAATAATTCCAGGAGAAGACCACATTCCTGCAGTCCTGTAGCAGCTGTAGTCCAAACGGTGCCAATTGATACTTGGAAAAAAAATGCCCTGGAATGATTATCGAACTGGTGATTACCATTTGTGAACTGGGAGATGATCGGAAAACTCCCAATTCAGATACGAGTTCAACTATTACAACAATACTAATCATAACAAAAGGTGAATCTGGCAAGACAAGTTTATTTGTACAGCACAATTTGCACACAAGGTAATTCAAAGTGCTTTACAGAATAAGAAAGACATTAAAATCACACAAATCAAAACATAAATAATCACAACATAAATGATCACAAATAATCATCATAAAATTAACATTAAAACAGAACCTTTCAGTCATATGCACAGCTAAACGGAACTGTTTTGAGCCTGGTTTTAAACATTGTCAAAGTAGAGGCCTGTCTCACAAGATTGTTCGAGGTTTTAGCTGCATAAAACTGAAACACTGATTCTCCATGTTTAGTCCTGACTCTGGGCACCAGCAGGAGGCCGGTCCCTAAAGTCCTCAGAGTGTGAGATGGTTTTTATGGTGCTAACATGTGGGTTATGTACTTTGGTGCTTGGCCATAGACAGACTTGTACATAAGCAGAGCAGCTTTAAAGTCTATTCTTTGAGCTGCAGGAGCTGAGGAGTGCTGAGACCTGAGCACGGGACTTATGTGCTCGTACTTCCTAGTTCTAGTCAGGACCCGAGCAGCAGTGTTCTGGATGTACTGCAGCTGTCTTAAGGCCCATTTGGAGAGGCCAGTGAGCAGGCTGTTACAATAGTCTAACCTATTGGAGATGGATAAGTCTCTTCAAGTCTGGTTTTGACAGTTTACCTTTGATTTTTGCAATGTTTTTAGATGGTAAAAAGCTGCAGATGTTATTTATTTGATGTGGCTGTTGAAGTTCAAGTCTGAGTCCATTATTACTCCTAGATTTCTAGCCTGATTTGAAGGTTTTAGAGAAAGAGACTGGAGGTGACTGCTGACACTTTCTCTATGTTTCTGTGGACCAAAGACTAGGCTGAGACTCAGCCGGGTTGAGGTGCTTGGTAATAATAAAATTGTGAAAAGAGCATGTTAATTATAGGAGTTAAATCAGCTGGAATGCTCTGAGGTCAGAGCAACGTCCAATTGGGAAATATTCAACCTTCCACTTGCCTTGATAAGATTGTCTGAAAACTTAAGAATAAGTACAAAATTGATTTAAACAACACAGTTTTGGGATCCTGTGATAAATACAAGTGTTTGTGGTCCTATTTAGTTCATGAATTTCAGCTTGAGAGTGTAGAGTTAATATTATTTGAGGGAGACTTTTTAACAGCACAAATCAGCTCACATATTGTAGATTCAGCTAAGTCAGTTCGTTATGGTCAGATTGTGTAACATGAGTAACAACTTCAAACAGATCAGTGTCTCTAGTTAGCTTCACCCCCCTCCTATCCTTTAAGTGTGGCAGCACTGTTACCACCTATCAGACCTGGAGAAATAATGTGAACTCTCTATCTCTAGGTAAAAGAGATCCAGCAGATCAAGCAGCTCTTCTCTGACCAGCTCCGTAAACTACAGAGCAAACAGCACCAGGATGCAGAGCTACTGGAGGAGATCAGGTACTACTACTACTACTACTACTACTACTGCTACAGAGTAAACAACACCAGGATGCAGAACTAGTGAAGGAGGAGATCAGGTACTACTACTACTACTACTACTACTACTACTACTACTACTACTGCTACTACAGAGCAAACACCAGGACGTAGAGCTATTGGAGGAGATCAGGTACTACTACTACTACACTACTACTACTACTACTACTACTAACAATGTGACTTTTTTCATTTCCCCCTCCCCTTCTACTATTGTCTCCAGAAGAAAATAAAATAATCAAATAAAATGAGATATATTATTCATTTCTCCTCATGATGTCCATATAGGCCACATGAGTCACCAGTAAACTTAATATGAAATTCTATTCTGTTGCATGACAGGGCTTGAATTCAATTACATCATTCTCCTGGTGCATCTAAAATCTAAATTGATAATGACTTTTGCTATATTTGAAATGCTGTTTTTGGCGTCGGCATGTCCAAATCTGATTGCTCCTCTCTGCTCTCCTCTCAGGTTGTTCACTAAGCAGCGTGCTGCCATAGAGAGAGACTATGCCCAGGTAGGAGTTATTCTGGTCCCTATACTGGCACTTACTGGAAGTGCTGCCATTGATTCTCAGAGGTGGCCCTGTGAGAGTGTGGCTGTGGGCTAAAGTGGACAGAGTACTTTGAGTGATGTAGAGCAGAAAGGGAACTCATGGTTGTTTACAGCTACACTTAAAGGTCCGATATTATACAAAACTGACTCCTGTGAGCGTTTAGCCATTTAGAATGTTGTTACCTCATCAAAAACAGACCTGGAGTTGTGTTTTGTTTCATTCACACATGTGTAATCTTGCTTGAAGAACACAATCTAAATGTGCAAGGTTTGTGTGTTAAACAAACAAAATACAACTCCAGGTCTATCTGTGGTGAGGAAACAACATTATAATATAGATTAAAAAAGTAGTGTTATATAGGCCCTTTTAAGAGCATATGACAGGTTTTCACGTTTTACTAATTATGACTTTGTTGGGATAGTACCTGTGACAAACGGTTTTACATCAGTTAAGTTTGTTGAAAAAAAAAGTACAGAAATACAGTAGTAGTAACATGGAATCTCTCTACCTCTGTCATCAACAGAAAATTTTGTTTCTAAATGTAAAAAAAAAATAAGTAGTCTAATCTGTCATAGGTACGTTAAAGCAGATCTATTATGCATAATTGACTTTTTTTTTTAGATTTTACACTCTATTCACTTCCTTCTCCAATTTTTTTTTTCCTCTTGTGATACATGTAGGATTTTGTAGCATTGCATAGTCATTGTTCACCAGCATGGAAGGAAATACAGATGAAAGGCAAGGCAAATGAAATAAATCAATAGTTAAAATAAATCTTGTTGTATGTTAGTTAGTTATTTATGTCCCACAAATCAGGCCTGGTTGTTATGTTTGAGTGACAATGAGAGTGCTTCTAGGCTCTGCAGAGGTTAGCCGTGCAGCACCAGAAGAAGGACTGGCAAAGAGCAAACTCAGACTGCGTCACTTCTGGGTAAGTCCTGATTTGTTAAAAAATAAATAAATAAAATTAATAAGATTATTGTATTCTTCTCTGGGCTAAGCGTGTCTGACATGGAGCCTTGGTGGTCTTGTGTTCCAGCAGTGTGTTTGGCGTTTGGAGATCCATAGTAGATGCCACAGCTCAGGCTGCCTCAGCACGACTCTTGGCCTCAGAGGAATATCGCTCACTTACTCTGTACACCTCTAAAAGTTTACGCAGCGCCAAAGACAACCCCGCCAAGAAGGTGAGCCCAGGACAGCACTGGAGTATTAGCCCCTCTGGAAGTTTACCGCACTTATATTTAAGTGTATTTCCCATAGTAAAAGATCTCCAAAGACTTCCACCATACTTCCAAGCTGGTCAGTCCCCAAACTGCCTTCACTACGACAATGTGTGACAATATGTCAATATTTTGTGTTTCATATATACAAAGTTCTTGACTAACTAACACCAGTAGGTTTAAACAAAACATGTCAGATAGAAGTGTTTGTTTACCTTCTTAACATGTTTCAGCTACCATTTCCTGCGGCCTACTTCAAAAGCGTCACGTTTCTCAATTTATGGTCCTTGGACATCTTTGTGCAATCTCAATGGTGTGTCTGATCCCGAGGTGGTATTTGTGGATGGATCTAAGAGGCCAATGAGATCGCAAAGAGAGGTCCAAGGGCCATAAATCGGGACGAGGGAGAGTACACCTTATCATAAGCGTGCGATGCAGTCCCCACTGTTACAACTATCTGATAAAACCATGTAAGCAGTCTACAAGACACGTCACTATACCAACACATGGCACACATGGCATTTCTGAATCAGGCTGCAGGAAGTAGGTGAAACATATAAACCAGGGAAACAAACACACTGTCTGACAACAATATACAAGAAAATACTGGCCTGAATAATGGTTATTCATAAAATTTTACCAAAGACCTTTTACATTCAAAAATGGCTAATCTTTCCACCTTTTCTGTACACTGCTGCTGTGCCCATGTGTGCAGGGGGTGGAGCAGTTGCAGAGGATTCAAGGAGAGCTCCTGGACTCTCTGAAGGAGCTTGAGCGCATCAAGAAGAAATACCACCAGCTCAGCTTTGTTGCTCATACGGCCAGAGAGAAGGCTGCCAATGCACATGCCACGTAATCACTCAAAAGAGGGCTCAAATTTCAATATACATTTGTTACTTAGCTTCCATAAATGATTGATTCTTTTTTATACCAGAGCCAGAAAGAGCGAACATGGGCTCTTTAATTTCAAATCACACAAGATAACTAAGGTAGCATGAATTAAAATTTATTGTAACATTAGTTTTTGTTCACCTAAGTTCATAGAAATTGCCTCTGTGCAGGTGAGTGCACGGCTGAAGGAGTGTGACGACCGTTTGACTGAAGTGAGGAATGAGTATCTGCTGACTCTAGCAGCGCTACATGCTCATCAGCAGCACTACTACAGCCACGACCTGCCCACAATCATGCAGGTAATACAATTAACACAGAAGTAACAGTGTCAGTTCTTTTACACAGAGGTAAGAACATTGAGGTAACAGAGCTGACATGGATGTAACACAGGTGAGATAGATTGAGCAGAACTGACATAGATGTAACAAAACTGGCATGTAAGTAACACAGCTGACATAGATGTAATAGAATTGACACGGAGTTAACAGAACTTAAACTGAGGTAACACAGCTGACGTAGATGTAACAGAACTAACATGGAGGTAACAGAACCAATATGGAGGTAACAGAACTGACATGGAGGTAACATAGCTGACGTAGATGTAACAGAACTGACATGAAGGTAACAGAACTGACATGGAGGTAACACAGCTGATGTAAATATAACCGAACTAACATGGAGGTAACAGGACTGACATGGAGCTAACAGAGCTAACATGGAGGTAACAGAACTTACATGGAGGTAACAGAACTGACATTGAAGTAATATTTGTGTCTAGCAAGGCTTGGTGTAAACTGTATAGTACTTGTATTTTGTTTTAGGCTTTTATAGATGTAGTTAAATTATTAAAATCAGAGGTAGTTCAGTTGGAGTTACTGGGCAGAGACATTGTATACAATTTATTTGGTATTTATATTCTATAATACTTGATAAAATCCTGCCACAACCATCCAATTATTGCAGTTCAGTACGGAAATCATGTGCACAATAATCACCTAAAATTACATTGAGCACCAATCTAAGCCCTTAGCAAGTAGATGAATTTAGAAAGTTGTGAAGTTTACTATTGTTGTTGTGCTCTGTGCAGCAGATGGATGGCAGTGTGTACGAGGAGCTGAGGGGACACTTCAGTCGTCTGTGTGGGACAGAGCTGGACACGTGTGCGTCCACTCACTCACAGCACAGCCACATCTGGGACACGCTCCGCAAGGTACGTCTAAGTTTAGAGTAGAGGCTAGACCAGGGGTCTCAAACTCAAATTAGCTGGGGGCCGCTGGAGGCAGAGTCGGGGTGAGGCTGGGCCGCACCCCCCCCCCAAAAAAAAAAAAAAAAAAAAAAAAAAAAAAAAAAAAAATTCTTTCATTCATTTTTATTTACAGTATAGTATTTGGCGTGTTTCTATAACACTGTGCTCATCTTTTTTTATCTACGAAGATTTGAACTTTGAGAGTGTTTAAAAAAGAGAGAAATATGAGAAAATGTTAAAGCTTGTCTGACGGTGCGACCCTATAATTGGTCCGGGTTACCGGGGACTGTTATTGCCGATGGACAGGTGCCACTATGTGACTGCAGACTATCTCCCAGTCCCATTTCAGCACGAAGGCAGAGGAGCACCCGTCGTTGGCCGGGCACTTTGAACAACACTTCGAAGTTTGAAACTGTGCATGAGGCGAATTGGGACACGGCCAATGACCGACAAATAATGGTGCGACCCTATAACTGGTCCGGGTTACCGGGGACTGTTATTGCGGTTGCACAGGTGTCACTATGTGACTCAGACACAGGAGGCTGCACTGAGCTCTTTACTTTTCTTTTATCCCACCACATAACCATCACTTTGATTTATTTTGTCAGAGAGAGACCTCATATGAACTCTCTAAGTGCCATTGACGTGCGTGTGTAAATATATGAATATATTTATGTACATTTATATACGTGTAATATCCCGCTGAACAGCAACTTAAAAACACTTTTTTTGTGTTGTGAACGCAACGCGCTCGGACGAATGTCCGCGTGTGCTCAATAGAAACGAGGCACCAGGCACAGAATATAACACTCCACGGCAGCGCTACAGTAACTTTCACACAATGGGAAATGTTTCTCTGCGTCAAACCGATGTCCCGCCCCCAGAGCCATATACCCCACCGTGATTGGCAGATTCGTTCAGCTCCGCACACAACACTGTAAAGTGCCACACATGTCAAACTCGCGGGCCGCATTAACATTAAAGTTTCATATCAAGGCGGGGGCCGCAAACTACAGGCCCGAGGGCCGCAATTGGCCCGCGGGCCGCGAGTCTGAGACCCCTGGGCTAGACCAAAAGAATAGAGGTTGACATAGATGTAACACAGAGGACATAGATGTGACACTGCTGATTAGGGATTGGACAAGACAGAATGAAAGATGAGATGAGATGCAAGACTGGGTCCATGAGATCAAGACATGAATACATTTTCTGTAATTTATAATTAAGAAATTGTGATTAAGTTCTCAATTTTGGTCCTTACATTTGGTCTTTTTCATTGAATACTTTTGCTGTCATTATTACACTGCCTTTTGGAACTATGGCTTTAGCCCCTTTTTGCCAATCCAAATGTAAACACAAGGGTAAAAAAATCTCTTCTGACATAGCTATAACACTGCTGACATAGATGTAACACAGCTGACATAGATGTAACACAGCTGACATAGATGTAACACAGCTGACATAGATATAACACTGCTGACAGAATGGAGAGCTATGTTACAGTTTCTTGAAATGTGATATTGAATTATTATTGTGAAAACGTACATGTAGTTAATACAATTTGTTGTTGTGTTCCTGGAATTTAAATTGTGTCATTTAAGAAAAAAATACAAGTTTAATATATTCATGAAATCCAGGTTGTTAATCAGTTACTTTCTTCCACATTATGAAGTCGTGTCTTATTGGTGTGGCTTATTTATTCATTCATTTGAAAGCTCACATCCAAACTGCACTCTGATGCTCTGTGAGGTCCATTCACCTTTCATCATATTTTTGAATCACATTTTAAAATTTCAAAATATATTTGAAATTGAAAGCCTTTCAGCCTTGACAATCATTGCCTTTCAGTATTGACAAGCACCACCTGCCTTTCTATAGGTCAGGATCATAATCTTGTGTGAGCTCATGTTCTGCAGGTAACCAGAGAGCGGAGCGTCCAACAGTTTTTCCAGGAGTCCTCTGCCTTCAGCAATCCCCCCAAGTTCAGCTTCCAACCTGCTCCCAAAGACCAGGTGCTCTGCAATACACTAGTCTCCATCCTGGGGCAGTATTATCTGTTACATCTTCTGCATTTAGCCGTGTTTGGATAGCTTTTATATTACTGCTGCACAATATATGGCAGTCAAATCAACTCCCCAAGACTGCATTTATTTAAATGATGTGTGTAAATATATATATATATATATATATATATATATATATATATATATATATATATATATATATATATATATATATATATATATATATATATATATATATACATATACACACATATATATATATATATATATATTTGGTTGTTGTTTTTTTTCAAAATTATGTAGCCCTATTGCATATCGCATATTTGGCACTGATCTCAGAGTAGCTGACACATGTGTGGTACTTTCAGGTGTGTGTTCTCCAGGACCTGAGTGTCTCTCCGGATCAGAGCTGTCTACAGTTAGAAGTGAAGAAGTGGGCCGCAAAAACAGCCAAAGAATACAAGATCATCGCACATGGAGAAAGGGTAATGTCCAATGATTTGTTTTTATTGGTCAAATAGAATAAATTCACACTTGTCCTGGTTTGGGCTCAGTTTGAGTCCTAATGTAGATTTGGTTTGGTCCTGTTATAGTTCTGTTTTAGTTCGGTCTAGTCCACGTTTATGTTCTGAGTTGGTGCCAATTTAGACCCAATATTGAAGTGGTGATTGCAAGTGTGAGCACAGCCATATTATGCAAAAACAACTTTTGTGAGCTTTTAATGATGGTATTTCCTTACTGTTTAGTTTACCCAGAATGGCATTAGAAACTGTCCTGACTTTGTTTACCTGCTGGCAGTTTCAGTGTATAACTCCTCCCTTAGGGCAGGACAAAGCTAGTTCCTCACACCAGTAACTCCAGACTGAAAATGACTTCCAGCAGTGGAAACATCTTGATTTCAAAATTGGTGTCCAGATGACTACCTGCCATGGATCATTCCTGGACGAATGAGGGCTTACAGAATCTTAACTCTACAGCGCACCACCAGCTGGAGTCCTTACGCGATCAGATTTTTTTGTAGCTCCATATACATAAATTATTATAGTTTATGTGACTTGATAAACCATTGTTACATTAAGTTGCTTATGTGCTTATAAAATATTTGACATGTTTCTAGTAAGAACACATTTCTAGCTTCCAATAATAAAATAAATTTTTCTTAATTTGATCTGATATAAGATATAAGATAAATATCCTGAATTCAAGCACATTTAAAGTGTGTATGACTATGGTTTTAATGATTGTCTCATTTTTAATATTTTACTATTTGATTGGTAAATGTGAATTTATTTATTTATTTATTATTATTATTTATTTATTTATTTATTTATTTATTTTTTATATCAATCAAGAAGAAATTTGCAAAGAAAATTTGAAAGATTACAGGAATTAATGAGAATACAATAATGACATGCTAGGGAAAATTCTAGCCAAAAGACAGGTACAGTTTACACGTACAAAACTTTTTTTTTTTTTTTTGTAATACTGTTTAGACAAAATAAATGGGTTTTCTTATAATTTTATTTGTCAAATCACATTTTCCTTTGTACATTAGGGGAGTTTTGGTGCAGTATACAACATGGTTGCTGGGTAAAAGTGATGGAATTTCCTAGGTTAATGTCATGACTTCCAAAGTAGAAATTGAAACCTAAAAATAACAGAATCCGGAGAATCTTAAATATCTTAACAGTGTTTCAGTAAAATGAGTAGTCCAAGCTGTCATAATAACTTCAGTTTTCAGTGATTGTGCGGTATTTTCATTAAAACATTTAATTTGTCTAACCATGTAATAAGCCTATTTTAGCAACCTAAAAAAGGCCCTGGTAAATGAGTAAACTTGGTGCAGCTTTACAGAGAGTGTTGCTGTGTGAGAGTGACGTGTGCTGTGTGCTCAGGCCCTGGAGCTGCTGCAGAGCCGTCTGAAGCTTCTGTCTGGAGAAACATCTGCCAGTGTGGAACAGAAGATCACAGAGGTGCAAGACACCCTCAGGAAGGCTCAGGTACAACTATCCATTTACCATGTGGCTTGTAGGCTATCTTAGGGAGGACAGATAACCATGAAATAGAGGTAAAGTGAAGAGAGACCCAGAAAATGATCAATTCCACAAGGCCGGCACAGAGCACAGATTGACATTTAATAAAAATAGTGTATCACTATTGCTCTCCAAATCCAAGGCCATGGTTCTCGATTGGATAAAGGTGGCCCTCTCCAGGTGGGTGGAGAATCCCTGCCTGTGGAGGTGGAGGAGTTCAAAGCTCTTGATTTAACAAACACTGTGTCTCTCGGCTGGCATGGGAACAGTTTGGGTTCCCCCCAGAGGAGCTGGAGGAAGGAACGGTGAGGGAAGTTTCTGGGAGTCTCTGGGAGTCGCTGCTCACACTGCTGCCCCTGAGAATGGACGTAGCACTGGTTTGGAGTACAGTGAGACAGAAATACTCAATAGGTTGGTTCCTGTGACGTAAGCACATTCTACCATGTCTATAGTTTACAAATGAGCTGAAGGTCAGTAATGGCTCTGTGAACAGTGAACAGCTAGCTCCCTGTTCATGTCACTACTTCCTGCTCAATTCTTTATGAGGTTTTTGCAAAGTCAAATGAAGAAATACTTACAGATAACTCAGTGGACAATAAGCTGCAGGTGGGTCACTGTTTGTAAGTTAAAGACTAAGGATCAGACCTGGACAACTGAGGGATGACACAGACATGTTAGAGACAAAGACAAGTGAGGTGGAGGACACTTCTGAGTTTATATATTTAAAAAAAAAAGTCTCAATGCTAATGGTATTGCTTCGTTTAAGGCGTTTAAAACAAAACAACAATTGCCTCATCTTTATTTTTAGCTATCATGCTTATGTGCACAGATGTAATTTGCTGTTTAACTCTCAGATTGCAGATTTATTGACCTGTTTTATTCTTAATATCTCTGTAATTACTGGGCTTATCCACGTGGAACAAAAAGTGGCACTAAGTTCAATATCTTCTCCATCAGTACAAATAAACAAAAGTGAATTGTGATTATTGTCAGTTGAAAGTACTCAAAGCCATGATAGTAGTATGGCAAGTTTGTGCATATATGTCCTAGAATAATGAGAGAGGGCCTCATTTCTCAAAAAAACAATAAATCCCCCTTGAAGTTACATACTACCCTCCATCTGAAATTACAACATCAATGTGAACACAGCCTATTAGACAAAGAAAGGCCTAACACAGTAATGTTCTGAGTCTGACTGTTACTGGTGGTGTTTTTGTGTGTATGTCAGCTGAGCAGGGTGAAGGCAGAGGCACGTCTCCAGCTCCTGTCCCACACCGTGCCCGGGACACAGGACCATGTGCAGCAGGCTCTGCACACTAGCCACATGGAGCTGGAGAGAGAGAGGAAGCTGAGCGAGAGCAGGAAGTCCACCGGGAATGCCCAAGTACGCCAATATGTGGATTTCACAACTATTTTCAGGAGTTTTGTTTTTCTTATTTAAATGTGTTATGTTTTTGCCATATTAGTATTTAACTGTAGCATGCGTAGACAATATTTATCTAAAATGGCTTAAAGGGGGTGTGTTACTTCTATGGGGTATTAACTGCTAACTCATATCATATTTAGTTCACCATTTAGGTTACCTTTTATTTTTTTGAAAATGCTACATTCGCTGAAAACAACGCATTAGCATGTTTTATAAGTTTCACTTTTGTTTGTGACGCTCTGAGTCTCCCCTCCCTTTGCTCTTCATGTTAAGTCACTCCCCCTTCAGAGCGCTATCACAACACAATCAGCGTGCATCCCACTAATGAAGCTACTGCACATTGCATCAGGTTTGCTGTGTACAATTTTGTATCATGTTTTTGTATATTTATGGAGATTTGTCGTGTGGGAGCATGGGTGATGTCAGGTTGTGGGTGGAGCCTTGCACCAAATCTTACAGCTAACCAAGAGGAGGGTTCGAATAGGGCCCAGGAGAGATTGCTAAAATACCCAAACATGCATGGATGAGGGGACAAGATTATAGCATAGTAGAAAGCTCAAAAAATCTTTTTTGCATAATACTCCCGCTTTAATAATAGAAGAGGCCCATTAGGGTTCAACACTGCAGAACTGAAAAATCCCGCCTCATCATAGTAGCATTCACCATAACAAATAGCAGATTCACATGTTTTTTCATTTAACAGTAACACAGTGAAGCTACAAAAGGATCATAGATTTTGTACTGTATCTGTGTAATCTAGGGGGAGTTCAACTTCTGTGGTGGCACTCAAACATGAATAAAATTTAAGTTGCCTGAGCAATAATATTAAATGAACAGTGAATATAAATTTTAAATGTAATTGAAGGCACATTGCACCAATACTTAAGCAATATATGTATCTAAATAAATAAACATTAATAATACTAATGTAACAATTAAATGGCTGCACTTCTTACAGTTTATGTGTAAAAAATAAAAATAAAATAAAAGATTGAGGCTGAAACACTAATAAGTAGTTTACATTATAATATATAAATAAAATGCATTAATTGTGTGAACCAAAATTATCTCAGGAGTAGGTCTATCTGTTAATGATTTTTGAGAGAGCTACGACATCCTTTATCTGTGAAGCCATAACCACGCTGAACGCTCTCCTACAGCTCGGATCAGTGCTGATGAAATGTGGTTTTCATTTCACATTTTCTTGAGCATTGTTTGCTTATTTTTTTAAGGGACTTATCTTCAAGCCTGAGCTTAAGGTGTGATCAGGTCTATGATTGTGTTGTGTGTTCACTGTATGTGTGACATTGTTGCAAATCAAGTTGAAAGTTGAATACTACAAAAAATAGCTTTTTAGCTTTAAATCATGTTATAATATGTCCTATTTGGATAAATGACACAACATTATAACAGAGGCAGAAATAGAATCTAAACTACAACTACTATTCTGCCTCTGCTGAAGATAGGGCGTCCCATTGTGTAGGTGTCCAGCACTGAGCTGACGACAAGGAGATTTGTAGATACTTCCCCTTCCCTCTGTGTTTGTAGGAACCACTTGAGCTCTGTGTTGTAGTGTTTGAATAACTCAGAGTTTGTGCTGCAGTGGATGGTATGAATTTAAAAGCAGCAATTGGTCAGTGTGTGTGGGCTTGAATTTTAGTCCAGTTGTCATCCACACACTGGACACACACTGGACTAAAATCAAAATTCAAGCTCTGGAACCCTTTACTGGACATACTGATACTGTGGATCTGAACATCAAGTTGACTTGGGGAGAGCCCAACGAATTGGCCTTGTTAGATTGTGCAGTAACTATAGGAGACGACCAGCAACTGCAGGTAGAAGTCTTCAAGAAGCCCCTCTTCATACTGTAGAATATTCCAGGCAGGCTACTCCATGGAGACAGTGCACCTTTAATACAATATTACTTAATATGTATATCTTGTGTTTGTAGGAGGAAGACTTTGAGTTGACAGACCTGGAGGAGTTTGAAGAGGAGGGGGAAATTTTTGTAGACCCCGCCCCCTCTGCTGCTCTGTGTGTTTGCCCCTCCTCCTGCAGGGTCCTCTGCAGCTACCAGGTAACAACAGGAACTACCTCTATGTATGTCATATGTGCTGCCCGTGTCCAAACAGAAAGTAAAACTATAAAGACAAGACTTTTTAGTAATCTTTTTTTATATAACTATGCTTACTATATTTTAGTGAAATTACTTCTCTGATGCAAGATATAATCAAGACAGTTCAAAAAAGTGTTGTGCATCAATAAAACTAAACCACTTTGAAAAATAACCAATTTTTAGAATGCCATGTTTATTTTTATGTTGTTTATTATTGTCATGGAATAATTAAAATGTAAGATATGAAAATAAATGATGTCTGTGATAATATAGGGAGATTTTTATTATAAATATTTTGTGTCAAATAGAAATAGGAGCGCTGTGAAACTGAAGAGGTGCCAATATGTTTTCACAATCATCATAAAAATACAAATTATATTATATCAGGGAAAATAAATTTTGTTATACTTTATTTTAATTGAACATTACTTAAATGTGTTGGCCTTCCCATAGGTTTTAAACTATTGCTTTTTTTTTGTTGTTTTTTTTTGGCCACAGCAGCAAGTCAAACATGAGATATCAGTATCGGGTGAAAGATTCGATATTGGGCATCCACACACTAAAAGTTCTCTGGTTTGGTTGTGTTGTGCAGGCGTGTCAGTCAGACGAGCTGTCCGTGATGGAGGGAGAGGAGCTGCAGGTGCTAGAAGATGGAGACATGGAGGACTGGTTAAAGGTACAAAAGGAATGGTCTGACGCCACAGGCTGAAGAGTTGGTCTTTGAACAGGCACACGCTTGATTCAGTCGTGAGGCCACTGAGTTTGTTTTCAGAGTTCTTATGTGTTACCCATGCCTGGAATCCAGAATACACACTTCCCCAATACAGAGCTATCGCAGGCTTGGAGTGAGGCTAGCCTAATTTTATTGTGAACATAAAGAAGAAACCCTTCAAAATCTGACGTTTGACAGAGACAGAGTCTTATTATAGACCCATGGCTGCACGGCCACATTTAAACCAGGGCTTGAATGTCAATCTAACAATGTAATGTCTGTATATGTCTGCTGTAATTTTGTCTGTCAGGTGTGCAACTCGTGTGGGCAGGTGGGCTATGTGCCAGAGCGTTATGTGCAGTTCCTATGTTTACCAGCAGAGGACGCCATACCCCCAGACGCCTCTGTCAGCTCCACTTCCACCACCAGCCTCAGGGCCAGTCCAGGTAAAACTGTGTTTGCTTTCTTTTAAACATATTATGTTTTTATCTTTATTGCAGCTGATTATCAAAACACATGTGAGGATACATGTGAAAGGGTACTGAGGTATCCTCAAATGTACTGTTTCCTTCAATAAGTTCATCCCAAATGTATTATATTTATCTTTATTTATACAGGGAGAGGGCTCAATGAACCAAAATGAAACAGAACAAATAACTTCATAGGTCAACTTAAAACATTAAAAACAGGAGCAGGTGTCATTATGAATGTTTATTACCCGATTATTAAAATGCAGTGTGGTACCAATGTATGCAGTGTGGCATGTGCTTGAAATGTATTCCATTTTTGGGAAACAAAATAACCAAAAGCTTTTTTTTCCCCATCTCAGTTCTAGTGCAGACAGTTTTTAGACTATCATGACTATAAAAGTTCCCGTATCAAAGTTTAAGAAAGAAGTGAGATATTTAGGCAGTCTATCAACAGTCCTGTATAAATGCACTTTATACACTATTGTTCTCTTCTGACAGATATCTGCACAAGTATTATTCCACAAAGGCACTGTACCAGATTTGTCTGTCTTAAAAATGTGGAAAAACAGAACTGGTTTGGTTTACAGTGGTCCAAAAGTTATTCCTCACTATCGGAGCATCCTTATTATTTACAGCGGTGGGTCTATAAGCTCTTTTTAAAACAGTGGACACATAGACACTTCCAGTGTTTGTAAGCGCTGCGTTGCATTTGCTGGTGCTCTTCCATATTTGAGTTCCAATGCATTTTTTATGGGAGAGTTATCGTTAGCCTCCAAATATATACAAGATATAAAATATATCAAGATATTAAAAAAAACAGGGCTGTTTTGCTTGATGACTCGACCACACGTGAGTAACACCAGAGCCTCAGGAGAAAAACATCACCATGTGTAGCATTGTTTTACGTAGATTATGAACCTTAGCAATTAACACCGAAGTTTGTATGTTTTTGCACCATGTAATAAATATTTCTTAAGTCTAATATTACACTGGACAATAATGCATCAAAAAAATTGCGGCTCACAACTGTTTGACAATTTTATTTTAGTTTCATCAAGCACGACAAACCCTGGAAAACATAAGTGAACTTTCAAAACTGAAGTTAGAGAGCAACCATTGTCTGTGCTGTGTATAAATGTCAAAATGAACATTTTAATTTGCTGTCCTGTTAAAATAAATGTAAAAGAATATAAGTACCTGGCTGTGTGCAGCAATTCTAAACATGTCACTCCTGGAAGGATCAATTTTGACCTCAAGAGCTGCTTATGTTTGTACTGGAGAAAGAAGTACAGGGGAACATCAGGCCCAGGCCTTTGAATTACTTACATCTCAAAAATACAATATAAACCCACTACAGATGGACTGCTAACAAAATCTAAATAATAATTTTTTTTTTTCGATTGTTTTAGGACATTTTTAAAAACTGTTTGATCATTCGATTTCAATATTACAGGCCTATTTACACATGGTAGAAGAGTTTGGCCTAAACTTTCAGACACAATATAGAAACTCAAGCAGAACAGCAAAAAAGTACAATTTGAGAGCTCCCAAAATCTAACAACAAAGGATTTCACAGATGAATCAAATGTGTCTCTGCAGAGAGGACAAACAGACTGTGTGAGTAGGTCTATATAGAGACGTCCTACATGGCGTGTATATATACAGGGTCTTGTTTAATTTTACAGAAAGAACCCCTGTATTATGAAAGTAGTGATGATGTATTTGCTATTCCAACGTCTGTCAGTTTTCTTCAGATTTGATATTTCTGCTAGTCTTCAAGGTAAGGCAAGTTTATTTGTACGGCACAATTCATACACAACGTAATTCAAAGTGCTTTACAGAAGAAAGACATTAAAATCACAATACAACAAATCAAAACATAAATAATCATCATAAAATTAACATTCAAGGAGAAAAGTGCAGAATAAAAAACTTTCAGTCAAATGCACAGATAAACAGAACCATTTTGAGCCTGGATTTAAACATTGTCAAAGTAGAGGCCTGTCTCACATCTTCAGGAAGATTGTTCCAGGTTTTAGCTGCATAAAACTGAAACGCTGATTCTCCATGTTTAGTCCTGACTCTGGGCACCTACAGGAGGCCGGTCCCTGAAGTCCTCAGAGTGTGAGATGGTTCATATGGCACTAACATGTCAGAGATGTAATGTGTTCAATTGGTATGTGGTATGTGTATTTATTGTTAAAATGTTTATTTTATAAACATAATAAAATACTGACAGGTTTAAGACAAAAGCACGTTTTTGTGTGTGATTCTCTGTGGTCACTCAGAGCAGGACTAAAGCTTTAGAGCTGCACTGTCAAATGAGTGACAGAGCACAGAGAACACATGACCGGAGTCTAGTTTTGATGGTTAAATTTTGAATTAAAAACTGCATTTTGCTGAGATAACATTTTGTTAAAAATTCTGTTTAGTGTGAAGTGTTTTGTAAAAGTCAGCTTCAATAAAGAAATGTATCAATGTATGTGTTTGGGTCCCTCTAGTGGTTTGTAGGGCTGTGTGCATGTGCTTAGTTTTCCTTATGGCTTTGTATCATTTTGTAATTTTTTCTTTTCATTTTTTTTTTCTTAGGATTGGCCAGAGCTCTTTACTCGTACCAAGCACAAAGTGCAGAGGAGCTGTCATTCCAGGAGGGGGCACTCATCCACCTAATCCGCTGTAAACACGGAGAGGTAGTCCATGTTTATAGGTTGTATTCACTTTCTAGACTTTAATAATATCATTCAAATGGAGGACAGGGGTCTATATAACTCTGTGGGAGATTCACTGAACCTTATCAATATTTGTTTGGAATTGGCTCCACAAACTTGCCTTTTTGACTTAAGGCTTTGAGTCAGTTTCAGCTGACAACAATCACGTCTTTGGAGTTGAATAACAAAGTATAAAAATATAGACATATAAGTCCAGTAATTACAAGATATGAATCATAAACCAGGTCAACAAATCTGTTAAACAGCAAATTTCACCACAGAGTTCTGACCTGTCCACAGCTCAGTTTAAACTATAGAGATTCAAGAATGTTGTGATTTCACATGAACGCAGCCCATTGCCTCTGTTTAAGTGCATGTGCAGTTCTTGATGTTGTGCTGTGTTGAGGTGGATGATGGTTTCTGGGAGGGAGCGCTAGAAGGACACGTGGGACTGTTCCCGTCTCTGGTGGTAGAACTCCTGGAGGATGAAACAGAGGAGGGCGAGGAGCAGGAGGTGGGTCTGGTGCACTGGAATTGTGAAAAACAGTGGGGCTTTTCAAAGCTTAGTATTATCAGTCAATTTATTCAGTCAAATTTAACTAAGTAACTAACTAACTCAGTCAGTCAGTCAGTCAGTCAAAAATGATAAATGTCTGTCTGGTCACCACTCTCTCTCTCTTGTCTCAGATTACCAGAATTTAGGGCTTTGCTCATTGATTCTGCAGAAAGCTGTTATATTTTTCAGTGATATTTTTTTTTCCTTTCTTTTTTGCTCATAAGCAGCCATATTTGTTTTGATAAGGATGGACAATACATTGATTGACTAATCCACTGGTCAATCGTGCCCATCTGAACATGGGGAGACTCACATCTTCATAGTACTTCAAGTACTGAAGAAGTGAGTATCCCAGGCAAACAAAGTCATATTCCAAATAACTACTGGTATAATGGTACAAATCTTTATAGAGAGAACTAATACTGGAGTAACTGTAAAGCTCACCACACACTACATTTTTCAATCTTAAACAATGTGACAAAAAGTGCAGACTGCAGACACATGGAGAATCACATGAGATTTTAAAATCTCCAAGCACAAAGACTGGAGCAAAATATGGCTGTGAAGAGACTACACACCACAAGCTTAAAGCTGTGAGCACACCTCGCATTAGCTGATTCCTGTCTACAGTCAGTAAGGGACTTTAAATGATCAGAGCATTGAACTTCTGATTCAGATGAAAGTTAAAACTGTGTTATTATTTGTGAAATGTGGTTTAATCGTTCAGATAAATGCTTTTAATGCGCAGAAGACTGATGATAAATTACAGGAGGTAGAGTTGCTATTGCTAATCTGCAGCAGCTGCATGGATTTATGTAAACAGAAACAAGTGAAGAAGTGCTCTAGCTTTTTTACTTTTAAAGAGCACTTCAAACTGGATGAATAGCCCTGTTGTGTGCACTGGGTTCGTTATTTGTGGAGGGCAAATTCTAATGGATAATAGGGCTGAGAATGCTGCAGTTTAACTTTACGAGAGGTGAGTTGTATTTTTCATCATTTCTTAAGTTTGTATCTGGCGCTTCTGTGTCCGTCATGGTGTCTGCCCTGATGCTCTGTTTTATTGGCTGTTGCCGTGGTGATGTTTTGTGGTTACGATATGAAAGAGCAGCTCAGAGTCACATTGCCACCACACATGAGGAGCACAGTGGATTCAAAAACACATATGAGGATCCAAAGCTGGGTCACGCCTCCCAGAAATCAGGGATAAACAAATCAGTCCCTAAATTGAGCAAATATTATATAGCTGGCTTAAGACTAAATGTCAGGACATAACATTTGATTTCTATATTTGAAGTTATGTAATTGGAAAGCAGTGTGCAAGGCTAAAACAATAACAGATAGAACATTGAGCTCTGAAATTATCAGAATAAATTTGGTAGAACTGAATGGAGGTAAAGAGGAACTTCATGGAGTAGCACTTTCTGACATATGCAGTGAGGGGCAGAAAAGTCTCTTTAGCTCTGGAGTAGGAGCCTAAAGGAACAGTATGAAAGATTTGTATTTTAAATGTCACATATATATGACCTAACTGTGTCCCCAGATACGAGTTATGCACGTGGTTATTAAATATAGCTTTTACTCATAAAAATTATAATGTTGATTTATTCTTAATTACAAAAACATTAGATATGATGGCTAAGTTGTTTGTTGTAATATGGTGTTTTGGTTCTTAAGACGATTATCCAATCAGAAAGCAGAATAAACCTCACGAGTCTCTTATTTAGACTGCCAGTTTCAATGCTGAAATCCAGGTGGTTTAAACCCTAAAAAGTACTCTCTGATCTGAATCGTCACTACCTAAACCCCAGCACCTGCAGTAAATCATGAATCAGTGCTAGTGCAGCTTCTGCAGCTCAGTGAGTGAATTCTGGAGGATCTGAGCTTTCACATGAGGCCTGTCCATATACTGAGAATGAGAAAAACATGTATGTGTCCTCTACCTGCAGGTTAAAACTCTGGCAACTCAGGTTTAGTTGTGATTGTAATACTAATACTAATACTAATCTTTTTTTTTTTAATAGTATGGGCCAGATTTATTAAGCATTTGAAAAATGGATAGGACACGACAAAGAGATGCAAAAATCAGATGCAGTCTTGGTTTGCACTTCTGAAAGACCACGGCACAAACACACAGGACCTAAGGAATATGCAAAACAGGGCGATTGTGCCACAGTGTGCAAAATTTAAGACTGAGAAAATGCAAATAACATACTTTAGTGGGTGTTGTGTGAACTGCAATTTGTGCACCTGTGGGGCTTTATAAATAATATAAATTGCTTTAAAAAGTTACCTGAGATGCTGTGTGTTTGACTGTCAGATGTATTCCACAAGAAGGGAGCGTTTAACTGCAGCTGTCCGGTTCATATAATTACATTTACCAGAGCCTTGTGTTTTTTATTCAGGTTACTAATTTAATCATTCTCAGTTATATTCAATCTATTATCATAACTTTTTGTCGGTGGCTGTGAGCTACTCCAATATCATAGGAGCATCAGAGGCACACTGTACACACTTTTGCACCTGCTGTGTACTCTCATTTACGTGTCAGTTTTGCAGAAATAATACGCACAGTTTCCTTTAGTGTGTGAGACTGAAACCCACAATTCCAGGGATGTTATTATGTTATTTAGTGGGACTCACAAATAACATGTCCTTTTCTCCCCTTAGTCTTTATCCACTTCCACGAGGCCCTCCGGTACCCCCCCTGTCTCACTCCCACTGAGCGCAGAGGCGAGTGCAGTCGTTGCCTGTACTCCTCCTGTTGGAGCCGAAAACATACAACACACTCCAGATCCACCCGAGCAGCCTGAGCCACACATCAGTAAGCGCTGTACTGTTCAGGTACACACACTACGTTTACATGCACGCAAGAAAGACCGGATAACTGACCTAGTACAATATAAACCAACTGTTCAAAATGCTTGTAAACCCAGAACTAAGATTGAGGTGTTTGAATCTCAAAGATCCAAATAAGGCATCTGGAGAAGCCGGTATATACTGCCAGCTAAATGACCAGACGCTGCACCTTGTAGGCCCACTCTTCTTTGACCTGCATGTAGGCTAGAACAAGAGTGCTCTGAGGTTTGCATGTAAATGTAGTGAGTGACTCCAGCCCTGTGTGACCATCACCTCTTCTGCCTTTGGTTAGATCCTGACAGCAGCAGTCCACCAAGTGTGTCCACCCCACGACTGAGACCAGTGAGTCTGACAACTGTTTTTATAGAAGACATATATGACAACTTTTATGAGCTTTAACCATAAAGCTTCCCTCATTAACTCACTCGGAGTTATATTTTGATTGATTAATGTTTAAGTTAGCGGCATTTCCGTCAAGGTGCTAAGGGAAGCCACACTTTATCAACTTTTAGAGGACACATTGACTTGCCAAAATTGACTTTTTTTTTTTTTTTGTAGAGCTTTTAAAGATGCTATACTGTTGTCCCCTCATCCAAACATGAGTTGTATTTGGCTTCATTCACAGGGCGTGGTGTGATAATAGCCATTATAAGATTTATAAGCCTTTAATGCTATGTAGTGTATTGTAAATGCAGATAATACAGAAAAATAGACTAAAAATGTAGCTATCTCCTCTCTTCAGAAAAATGCAAGATAATCTGACCAGAACTGAAGAAGCGGCTTGGATGAGCAGCAAACATCTTCACTCTTACAACTTATTGTACAGTTGACAGATTAGAGTTTTTCACTATTATCATTATTATTAAGAAAATAGATTTTGAGTTCTTTGATGCCACTTAATGGCATGTTCATTCTTGTTTACTCCTTGACTTTCGCATTTTTTTGGGGATCCAGGCCAGACTCTACTTTGGATGGACATGCTGGAATTACTCAAAATACATCTGAGTAAAGCTCTGACGAGGGGGAAACCGTGACAACATGATCAAAAGTGTGTTTCTCATCACATGTCCCCTCATTGAGTCTAACATGAACTGTGTTTGTTTTTGACAGTGTCGGGCACCACCGCCACCTCCCACCCAAAGGACATCGCCACTTTCATAGACTTTGAATGTTTGTTTTTATGTTGATGATGACACTGTAACTCAGTTCTGCCCTTGTGCAAATATGACTGTGACAATTAAAAAGTGTAACTGTGATTATTTTTTTTATTTTTTTTCCTTTGTGCTCATTAAAAAACACACACAAAATTAACTTTTTCCACAAGAATCACATTTCAAAACAGATCTAAACTATTGTCTTTGTTCAAATGTTACTATGCTTGAAACACAACTTTCAAAAGAATATTGCCATTGGTACAGTACGGTAAAGTCACTACTTTTACAAGAATAAAGTCATAAAATAAAGATGTACTTTTACCAAGATTAGGGGTGAATTCTACTACATTCTACTACATTCAAAACGAATGTAGTAGATAAGCCATTAACTTTCTTTACTTACATGGTAAAATTACATTTTTATTTAACGATTTTCTCATAATATTACAAATTTAATTTTGAAATGTTACGACTTTATTCTCATGGCATCTACACATTTTATTATTTTAATGTGGCCCTTATACTCTGTCGTACATGGCAGCCTACAAAAAAAAATTTAAATCATGCCAAATTATTCTGAGGCAATATGGAGAAACGGACAATTCTTTCGTATCAGTTATAAGCAATAACAGATGTCTTTTTGTATTAATAATGAAATAAAACATAGAAACAGGAGCACATAAGGAGTATTGTTTTTATTTATTTAAAACTTGATATTTCAATATTTTCCAATATGACCCAAATTATTTGTTGTTGTTGTTGCCTGATCCTCAACCAGAAGAGCACCTGTGTGAAACTCTTACTATCATAACTGCAAAGACACTTCAGTAGCTTTCCAGCAACCTGGCTTGATGACCCAAAGTATTTCAGCAGGTAAAAACAAACCCAGACACAGCGTCCATGTCTCATACAACTGTGGGGGTGGGCTCAAGTGAAGTGAGGGGCAGAGCTGTCAACCCATCGTGGTCAGTTGGGTCTGCCGGTGGAGGAAGAGGCCGGACAGACCTGGCAGAACCTAGTGTATAGTGAGAGTCTATTGGGAACGTCTGGTGAGACCCTCTGTCAGGGAGACCTTCAACTCACACCTCCAGGAGAGCTTCTTCCAGATCCTGGGGGAAGCTGGGGACATGGAGTCCAAGTGGTCCATGTTCTTTGCTTCAGATGTTGATGCGGCCGCTCGTAGCTGTAGTTGCAAGGTCTGTGGTGCCGGTCGTGGTGACAATACTCAAACCC
This sequence comes from Periophthalmus modestus, assembly GCA_019594935.1. NCBI lineage: Eukaryota > Metazoa > Chordata > Actinopteri > Gobiiformes > Gobiidae > Periophthalmus > Periophthalmus modestus. The sequence continues at coordinate 2,379,508 of JAIEZT010001368.1, read as the reverse complement.
AGTGGTGGACATTGGAAATAAGAAATGCTGGCAAGCTAAAGAAGGAGTCCTATCGAGCCTTGTTGGCTTGTGGGACTCCTGAGGCATCTGACAGGTACTTGCGGGTCAAGAGTACGGCAGGTCTTGCGGTTGCAGAGGCAAAAATATGAGGTTTTGAGGAGTTTGAGGAGGCCATGGAGGGAGGACTAATAGTTGGCATCATTCTGGCATTCTGGCAGACTATACATATATATATATATATATATATATATATACATATATATATATATATATATATATATATATATATATATATATATATATATATATATATATATATATATATATATATATATATATGATATATGCATGAGACACTGATGTCACTGATGTCACCCAAACATCATAATAATATTAACTTCATAAAAAAATCTAACTTGTACCTGAATTTAACTTATAGGCATAAGGCTGATCTCAGCGAATCACAAAGATACTTTTAGTAAATTTAGTAAATCCAAAATTGTGGCGCTTTGAAATGTGAGTACAAAACATAAGCAAAAAACTACTTCCTGCTTAGCATTAGTTTTCTCTGCATTTATTTCACTTCTCTGAGTCTCCTTATCACATTTTAACGTGTCTTTATGTTATGTATTAGGTTTTACTAGTGTTAGTTGCATTGTGCACTGCAAATGCATGACGGCCCTACTTGGTGCTCAACAGTAACTACACGGCTCTAGTTCCAGAAGTAAATTTCCCATTCTTTTTTAGTCTGAAAGCTTGCACAGGGTTAATCAGATATGCCGAAGTATGGATATTAGTTACCACATAGCTGGTTACTTTCCCCGATGTTTTTGAAATCTTAATATTTGATTTTTGCGAAAAGTCTTTGGGAAAGTAAATGGAAAATTTACTTCTGGAACCAGAGCTGATTTCAGAGTGGTGGGACTGTTGAACTCCACACAGATCCCTTAACGGTCCATGTCTCAGTGATGTCACAGCTCTCTCTGAAGGCAACAGTCAGAAAAACAGCCAACTGAACAGTGACTTTGGTAACAACACTCAAACAAGAGAACAGCCAACTGAAATGTGTGGCTTGATAACATGATAACTGTGTGACTCTCACTAATATTTGTAGATGTGTTGTCCCCGACACAGAGAGTGTACCAGAAAGAAATTGAGTATAATAAACACAGCATATGTAACCAGAATTACAGCACAATTTTTCCCAAAACTTTGCTGCTGTAACTATTGTCAATTTCTTTATTATTTGAACAATATGGAAGTTTGAAAATACATTTAAGACTTTGATTTCAAAATACACAAAAATGCAAGAGAGTGTTTCCGTTTCCCTTCTACATTCTGCACTTGACCCTTACATGAATGCAGGTTTACACATAATTATTCTATAGCAGCCTGTAGTTACATGCTACTTACCAGATTATTGGTTCACAGTTCTTTTAAACCATTAACCATATTTCAAAATGTTTACATTTACTGGTTTTAAAGAGAGACTTCACCAAGTAAACATTTGACCATTTCTTATACAGATATTGATAGTATTGATAGTGATACATAGTTATGATTATAAGGCATCCTGTGATTTATGCCTGTTGCTTTACTCAGATAAACACTTGGAGACTCGATCCTGGACAGCCCCCCCAGGTTTTGTCACTCCCGTATGGTGTATGGGTCAGGTAGCCTGCTTTCATTGGCTGGAGAGTTCATTTACTAAAGTAGCTGTAATGGTCCAGCAAACTCAGTGACTGTACAGACTGACAGTTCTGAGAACAAATCCACCGGAATGTGCGTTTACGCTAGTTGACAAGGCATTGTGGACAATATATAAATATAATATTGTTAATTTTCTTACAATGGTGTAAAACATTCTGTTTTCCACGCAGCAGTAGCCATATATCGTCCCACTCTGGGTATTGTAGATCACTGATGCAATCACATTGTTCGATTGTGCTTTAAATTTCTTATCTACAGAATGTTAACTCCCACTGGTCGAGTAATATAAAACACTGGTGCAAGCTCACCTTCTTTAGACTCTGTGAGATTGTGAGACTCTGTCACACTCTGTGAGACTGACTTTGTTAGACTTTTTTAGACCCTGGTACAATCTCACCGTGTACTGCCTTTAACCCAACTGTATTGCTGTAAACAAAGATAAAGATCTACAGAACAATCCCTGGGTCTCTGCGCCTGTTCTTCATGCAACAAAACAGAAACCGACAGCACCAAGCACCTATCTTTGCCTCCAAGCTAAGCCACCCATCAAAAAACATCACATTGCTCACAAACTTTTAAGGGACCTATTTCTGGGACAGTTATGTATCGTGAGAAAAAGCCAAGATTCAGGAAAAACTGTCAATTTGTGTTTTTCGTGGTCCTTTTGCACCATAGAAGGGGGTGTGGAGTGTGATGTAACTCATAGTGCTCCAGAAAAATGAAGCTCATCAAGGTTAGCGGTTATAGGGGCGAATTTGGAGCCGAGTTCCATATTTGAAACCCTAACCGTATCATAGCAACGAGAGAGCCAATCTGGAGTGAGGCTGTTGAAGGTAATGTCCCTTTCCATCCACATCGGTGGTTTAGCAGTGGGTACTTCCCAAAGCTGTCAATCAAACCTGTTGCTAAAGCTGCGGGAACGACCTCAGGGAAAGAAGACGCCTGATTTGTTTGTTTTTAATGTTCATATCTTGATTTACTTATAAAATAGCAAAATAAATCAGGATCATGTAGAGCGGGTTAATACGAACATTTTAAGACCAAAATGACAAGCCTGACAGCAGCAGTTATGGAGAGAGGGGACACAATTTTTCAAAATAAAGTGAATTGGAGCCGGGTCAATGGAGGTGGAAATGTGCCCAAGCTCACTTCCTATTTGGAACTCAGCAGCTAGTGGATTAGCTATGTCCATTTATATATACAGGCTATGGTGTGCACAGATGACAAATACAAGCTTGTAGGATATTTAGTTTCACTGTAGACCTGTCACCTGTACGTGGCTACTCTGCACACTGAGGGCCTTGGATTACCTTTTCAGTTGTTAAAATAAAAGCTTTTTTTTTATTGCACTGAAAAACATGTCCTTTTTGTGAGTGGACTTGCATTTCCACAAACCTGACACTTACTTCCTCTCCTACTTGTTTCCATATAATATATTTCTTTGGCTATAATATTCCACAGTATGGCATAAAACTAATCGCCATGGAGGTAACGTTCCACCTCCAGAAAGTTACATGCCTGTACCTTTAAGGTCAAAAATTGTCACCAGACTTGTTCATTTTGGCACAGCTCTGCATTTATTTGCATAGTCTTGCATGTTTATTGCATTATTTTTTTCATGGTTCATTCCAGAGAGTAAAAAAGCCAAGAAAGGAACTGCTGATATGAATATTGTCAGTCGTTACTGCAATATCGATACAAATGATATGTCCACTTCAAAATACAGTTCATATTTTAGTGGAATTACTGAAAAGAATAAAGGCAGTTTTCTCCTGATGGTCCACTTCAGAGTTCCATGACAAATATCGACAAAAAAGTCAAAATAACAACTATTCTGTCAGTGGTACTGCCCTCTGCTCCACTCTGACACGTGCAGTGGGTCCAAACATGTGCTCCGGTGTGCTGCCTCCCTCCTAACTCCTTGTCTCCTCTGTCCTTCCTCTCTCTTAGCTCCTTGTGTCCTCTGTCCTCTCCCCTGCTCTCCCTCAGCTCCTGTCTGCCCCCCGTTGGGACCAGCCCAGTGTCGGGGCAGTCCAACCAGTCGGCAGCAATGGAGCGAGGATATCCCTCCTCCGGAGCAGAACCAGGGAATGGAAACTTCCAGTAGAAGGAACCAGTGAACATATACACAGCACCTAAGGAACAGCAAAAGAAGAAACTAACATGAGTTGTAATAAACTCAAAGACTGAATCTCAGCTGTTGTTCCCGTTTCCTTCTCCTCCATTCCTCTTCTCGATCCTCAATTTTTCAGTTGTCAATTAATTGCACCATATTAAGTGATGTCTCAAAGCTCTTCTCTGGCAAGAGAAGGAAACCAGGGAGGAAACAAGAGCAAGGGAAGGAAACCACAGAGGAAACATGAGTGTTGGTTCAGGAGGCAGACAGATACAATAATCAAACTGTATTTGTCTCACAGTGAGGAGTTTGTTAATCGTGAATTTGACATTGAGTATGTTCAAATACATTTATCTGAAAATAAACTTTGATTTAAAATTCCTAGAATAACAATATAAAGTAAGACTAGGTTCTGCCCTCTCTACAAGGTCATTCTGATCTGAACCAGTGCCAGAGGTAAGGCTGCCCCATTGACCCACAGCTCCTGTCTCCTCGTGCCTCTCCCCTCTGTTCCTCTGGTCCTATGCTCTTCTCTCCTCTCTCTCATCTGCTCATCGCTGTGTCTCCTCTTTCCTCTACTCCTCTCTCCTAAGGTAGCCAACGGTGTACCACAGGGTTCTGTACTTGGTCCAATCCTGTTCTCGCAACTATATGTTGCCATTAGGTAATATCATCAGAAAACATGGCTTTAGCTATGCTAATGCTATGCTGATGACACACAGCTGTACTTATCAATGAAACCAGATCAGACTGATGGAGTAGACAGGCTTAGTGCCTACCTAGATGACACTTAATTATCGGCTTCTTAACCCCGAAAAAACGAGACTTTCTATCTGACCAGAGAGTCACTCTGGACAGTATCAGTGTAGCCTCCAGCTCCACTGTAAGGAACCTTGGAGTCTTATTTGACAAAGAGCTCTAATGCACAGCACATATAACCCAAGCCTGCAATACCCTGGACCACTTCTGGACATATGAGGGATTACACACTCTTGTCTTATTGTTAATACAAGTCCACATTATGTATTTAGAATTCACTTGTGTGATGGCTTTTACGTCTCAGCCCAATACTGCTGACCCCATACTGACCCTGCGCGTGTCTGTGGTGATCCCGCTGACCCCCTCCTTCAGCAGGCGCGTCCACACATCAGCCTCCGGTCCTGTGCTTGCTGCTTCAGTGTCCCCCCAGATGGGCCCCTCCTCTATGTCCCACAGCAGCCCCTGCCTCTCCCCAGTCTCCTCCTCCACCCTGGGCCCCATCCGCAGAGAGGAGAGGGGCGCAGGGTAGCCCTCCTGCAGTGAGAGGTCCTGGAAGAGCCACACCTGTGAACCTACGGCACACAACAAGTCTTAATGGTCCGTCTGCTTGATTGTTTTCCCCCCATGTGTTTGATCAAAATGTATCTTGCACCAGTACAGATATACTGTATAAGCAGCTCTTGGAGTCAAAATATGTTTGCGTGCTGTCTGCATTTGATTAGAAAGCATTTTATTGTCAGGAAGAGCGTGTTAGTATACTATTTGTTGTTGGGTGTACCATCACTACAAAACTCCACACTGGTCCCTGTGAATTGTGAAAAGAGATCATATTTATATTATAAACTTCATGGCAGTGAGTAATTAGGATGCTCTGGATGCATAAGGTAAGCGAGGAGTAACTTTGGACCACTGCAAATCTGTTTAAAATGATCCACTTTTTTTCGTTTTTAAAATGGTAAAAATCATGTGCAGTGCCTTTAAAACATAGCAATACAACATTGTAGTGTGCATTCATATAGTGTTTGGAATGAAAAAGAGGCTTTTGTCCATCTTTTGGCCAGTGGTGGAATGTAATGAAGTACAAGTACTAAAGTACTGTACTTAAGTACAGTTTTTAGATATCTGTACTTTACTTATGTGAGTTTTATAGTGGATACTTTTTACTTTTACTTCACTACATTTGAGAGCAGGTATCTGTACTTTCTACTCCTCTACATTTTGAACAAGACTGAAAGTTTTCGAGTTCAAAATTCAGCTTTGAACAAACAAAAATAAATACACAAAATTGATAAGAAAAATTTAAAAATGTATTTGTATTGTTATTAATATATAAAATATGTATAATTTTTTAATCAGTATTACAACATTTAACATTTTTACTAATACTTTTACTTTTTAAGTATATTTTTACCGGTACATAAATACTTTATGCTTCAGTAGGTTTTTTCTTGTGATACCTTTACTTTCACTTGAGTATTTTTTCCCCCTGTATTTGTACTTTACTTGAGTAACACAACTGAGTTCTTCTTCCAACACTGCTTTTGGCCTATGCGTTATTCTGTAAGAGTTTGAGGATAGAATAGCAACAAAGCTACACACTCCAGCTCTAAGCACTGGAGCAGGAATGAACACATGAATCTCAGCCTCACTAAAATAAACCTACTCTACTTTTGACTTTACTGTTGACCTCGAGCACCCTCTGGTGGTTATTAGGGAGAACAGCTGCAGGAGTGCCTGTCCTCCAGAGGTGGGCAGTACTCAGTTACATTTACTTGAGTAACTTTTTAAAGAAATTGTACTTTTCAGAGTAATTTTCTAGCAACATACATTTACTCCTTCTTGAGTAATATTTTTATTGAAGAAACAGTACTCTTACTTGAGTAAAAGTAAGAGTACTTACTTTATGCTTTATGTTGACAATATTAAATTCCAACATTTGTGTTTCTTGCACCGCTCCTTCAGATATGATCGAGCCTACCAGTCAAAAGTTTGGACATACTTTTTCTTTTTTTTTTTTTTTCCTTTGCTACGTAGTTCCATTTATCTTGTTTCATAAATTTGATGTCTCTGTGTTTATATAAAATGTAGAAAGTGGCAGACAAAAATACACTGAAACAGAAAGTGTGTCCAAACTGTTAACCAGTAGTGTATATATATTTTTTTTTTTTTCAAATTTCTTTGGCCCATCTTTTGAAAATACTAGATTTTTGAATTATTTGATGTTGCATGCTACCAGTTACATTCACTTTAAATTATAAACCAGTTACGTCCTAATACTTTACTGTTCAGGTTACTTCTACTTGAGTAGTACTTTCCCTAGGTACTTTTTTACTCTTACTTGAACCATTACTTTGTACTTCTACTTGAGTAATACTATTTTGATGTAACGTTACTCTTACTTGAGTACATTTTTGGCTACTCTACTCACCTCTGCTGTCCTCTGATCTGAACACTGCACCTACACTAGAACGTTCAGTGTCATGAATGTTGTCAGTGTGCAGTGTTACCGCTGATGAAGACGATGCCGTGGTCCGAGGTCCTCTCCAGCACTGCCCTGAGCCTGAGGTCCAGAGGGAGGGACCTCCACAGCCTCCTCACAGCTGCCCCCCGAGAGGACACCAGGCCAGAGCTGCTCACCCTCCACATGCTCAGGTCTGCACACAGCACACTCTTACACTCAGGACTGTCACAGTGCACAGTGGAGGAAGGTAACAAAGTACAAGTAGTAAAATACAAGTAGTAAAGTATTGCATTTAAGTGAATTTTACTATTTTATTATTTCAGTGAATTTTACAGTGGATATTTTTACTTTACTACATTTGAGAGTAGTGTCTGTACTTTCTACTGCACTACATTTTTGAACAGGACTGACAAGTAAAAAGTACTTTTCATTTGATTTGAGGGGTTATTTTTACCATGTTTGTGGTAACATCTTGACTTAAGTTTTCGGGTTCAAGCTTTGGTTTGAGCAAAGCAAAAATAAATATACACAATTCATTAAAAAAAAAAAAAAAAAAAAAAAAAAAAAAAAAAAAACTGAAATTGATTTATTTTGCTTGACCAAAATATAATTTTTAAATCAATATCACTACATTTAACTCTACAACAAATGAACAAAAATGTGTGTGAAATAATACTACTTTTCTCATTGAGAATCTACAGTGTAAATAGTCATTAAACTAAAGAAGAAAAATAAGTGAAAAAGTCTGTCCAAACCTTTCACTGGTGGCACGTATAATAAAGTTTTCATAGTGTTTGCCGAGTTGCCAGAATCAAAGCTGGCACCCCAATTTTTCTTAGTGACAGACCTTTGAAGAAGAATGTCTCTCCCCGGATCCTGGCCACAGCGTCAAAGGTGGTGTTGCAGCGGTCTATAGCAGCCCTGTGGTGGAGGTGAGGATGGGGGCGTGGTTGCGGTCTGTGTCTGAGCTGCAGATCTACGTCCTGGCGAGGGGCATCAGTGGTTTTCAGCTGCTGCCTCTTTCCTGCAACACAACAAAAAGACATTCAAATATTATTAGACACGACCTCATTTTGACTCTTTGTGGTAGTTCTTAAAGAGAGAGTATTATGCAAAATCTGTTTTATTTTATTTATTTATTTTTTGTTGCTTTCTACCATGTTACCACCTCATTAAAACATGTCTAAAGAGGTTTTCCATACACGTTTGAGTAATTTAGCTCTCTCCTGGGCACTGTACAAACCCTCCTTATGGTTAGCTGTAAGATTCGGTGCAAGGCTCCACCCACAAGCTTATGTCACCCATGCTCCTACGTGACAATTCTCCATAAATATACAAAAACATGATACAAAACTGTACACTACAACCTGACAAACCTGATGCGATGTGCAGTAGTTTCATTAGGGGGATGCATGCTGATTGTGTTGTGATAGCGCTCTGAAGGGGGAGTGACTTAATGCAGGGAGCAAAGGGAGAGGACACTCAGAGAAACGTATAAATCATGTTAATATGTTGTTTTTGGCGAATAACAATAACGGGTAACATGATGATCTAAATATGTTCTGTTAGAAATGAATACCGCATGGAATTAACATACTACCTCTTTAAAGCTAAATCAACATAAAGTGCATTTGTCATAGAACAATGTAAACTTGAATGTATTTTTGTACCACAGAAAAAGTGCTCTAGTATGACACAACAATATATGAATAAAATTAAAATGTACAATACTCGCTCTGTGCTGTAAAAAAAATAAATCAATAAAAAAATCTTGCAGCTCAAATTGCAATTAATCCAAAGAGTTATGACAGGGCAAGAAATAATAATAATACTTAATTGTGACATTGTTATTTTATAGGAGTTCGAGTCAACCAGGAAGCGCCCACGTTCCATTTTGCACTTTTTTGCATTTTTGCATTTGCTTCAGTTGACTCTTGTGAGCTGTAAGCCAGAAGAACTCAGCCTAAAAATGCAGGATTTATGTGTTAAACATGTGAGAATGAAACAAAACACAACTCCAGGTCTGTTTGTGACGAGAAACATTATAACATAGATCAGAAAATAGCGTAAACGGGTCATTTTCTTCCCAAATTTTCCAACCTTTATATTTGGAGTAACATCCAGTGACGTGGTAGTGTTTGGGCCCTACCGTAGAGCTGCGTGATGCTCTCCAGATCTTGTGGCCTCAGGCGGTAGTGCAGAGGGTCCCCGGCTGGCCCCTGGTAGTAGGGTCTCATCACCGAATGTCGAGAGGAGGAGTGAGAGAGTCCAAGGGCGTGTCCCAGCTCGTGCAGCAGAACGGTGAACAGGTCTGTGCCCTCCGCCGCTGCAGGGGCAAGAGTGTGGTGTAAGTGGATATGCATTATGGTCGCTATGGAGATGTTCATATGAGTCTTCCAGTCTCTATAATCAGGTGTAACAACTCACACAGGGGAGTTTGTTTCCCTGCTTTACATGTTTCAGAGAGCCTTCCTCAGAAATGTCATGTGATGGTGGAGTGACGCGTCTTCTCGGCTGCTTACATGGTTTTATCAGACATCAGAGAAAACGCCCCCCTGACTCCTCCTCCAGGACTGCATCCCTCATTTGCAACAAGGTGGAGGCTTACTCAGGTCCCTTGTCCTCCACCGCTGCATTAGAGAGGCTACTGGAATCTGCAACCGAGGCCGGATGAGCATAAATGGAGATGAGGGAGCCTACACCTTGTCACACATGGGGGATGAAGTCCTGAAGATGGCATCAGACAGTAGGAATAGTAAGCCTCTGGCAAAACCGTGTAAGCAGCCTACACGACACATCACTACACCATCACATCACACTTCAGAGGAAGACAGGAGTTATACTGAAACATGTGGGGCAGCTAAATGAACAAAGAAAAGAAGAGAGAATGAACCTTAACCAAAGATAAAAATCAGTACATTTGTAATCCATCAAAAATATGCTAAAACTTGAATATGATGGCTCTTGAAGGTTCTATATTACACAAAATCTTTTGAGCTTTAAGCCATATTAGAATATTAGGTCATTAAAAACATACCTGGAGTTTTGTTTCATTCACAGTTGTTTGAGTAACGCTGCATTATTAGTCTGTATACACCTCCAAAGCACAAAATGCTCTGTTTCACCTTGTGATGTCAGGAAATGGTAGATTGAAAATTAACAGCTACCCTCTACCCTTAGTTCTATAGAGATTGGAAATTCCACAGCTGAAATCATCAAAATGATTCTAGTGAAGGTGTATAGAGTTCAAATGCTCAGTCTAAATATGCAGAGTTTGTGTGTTAAACGTGTGAATGAAACAAAACACAACTGGATGAGGAAACATTATAAGATAAATCAGAAAATAGCATAATATGGGCCCTTTAAACATTTGAGCATCTTTACAGTGAAGAACTGCTCATGTTTAAGGTAAAAAGATCAGGCTTTATGGAAATCATGTTTGCAACCACCATGCTAAGAGCCTGATTAATATTACGGTAGCTTTAAAGGAAGCTGCACCTATATCCTATAACTGAATATCATAAAAGCAGTTGTCAGTGACAAAAGCAGAGAGCTGCTCTAAGCTCACCTGTCTGTCTGAAAGCCCACTCCTCCTGTGCATCCAGGTGCACGCCCCCCGCCCGCTGTGGGTCTGAGGGGAAGAAGGCATGACCCACAGCCCCGCCCACCCCATCAAAGGGGTAGTCGTCTCCATGGTAACCGTGGTGGAAATCTATCTGGAGGTCTGTTTCTCCAGGACTGCCCACCTGATAAGACAGGAAATCAGATTAGAAAAGTGATTTTAAAAATGCAACAAACTCCATATACGTTTAAAAAAAACTCCATGTTGTTTTTGATAGGATAACTACATGGATTTAAGTTCAGTGGAGAAGAATATGGGGCAGTAAAAGCACTACAGGTGAATGAAAATACATAAATACATATGACTTAATCTTTGACTGAATCTATGCGTTTTATGTGTAGTTTGTCTTGGTGTCAGAGCTTACCAGCATAACAAGAAATCTCCTACACCTAAACTCCACCCACAGCCACAATCACTGGGAACGGGTGAGGGGGACTCTGTATAGCAAACAGTGGCTGTGGTTACATGCACACTCAAAATCAGATTAATATCAGATTTTTTGAGTGATAAGATTATTTAAATGACATGTAAATAAAAAAATCATCTGATTTCTTTCTGATCACGGTCCACCTAATCACTCACATCAGGCTTTGCATCATTTAAAGATCCAATATTACACAACACAGACTCTTGTGAGCTTTTAGTTATGTTATAATGCATGTTTGAGTAACACACACACACAGACATTATTAGTCTGTCTACATCTCCAATGCTCAAAATACCTTGTGATGTCATGAAGCGATAGTTTTCAAGTTAGCATCTACCTTGTAACTTTTGTTCAGTAGAGATTGGCAGATCCAGTCCTGAAATTTTTCAAATGATTCTAGTGAAGGTGGAGCATTTCCTGTATTACCGCATGACATCACAAGGTGGAACAGAGTGTTTTCAGTTTGAGAGAAGAACTCAGCCTAAATATACAGGGTTTGTGTGTTAAAAATGTGTGAATGAAACAAAACACAACTGCGATGAAGAAACAACATAGATTAGAAAACTGCATAACATGGGCCCTTTAGGTAATTGTAAAGGTCCAGAAATCAGATTATAATCAGATTTTGGTGAGCATGTAAACGAGGCCACTGTGACTGGTTTAATCGTTATCTACACTAATGGGTTCTAATAAACTATACTTGTGTGTGAAGCCGAAGCCAGTGTCTCCGGGTGGAACACACCCACCTCATGGAAGTCCAGTGGGGTCGGCTGGGCCCACACTTGCAGGGCGTAGTAGACCAGGGAGCGGACGGTGTCTCTGGGCAGAGCGGAGGAGGACGGGTACGACTGCAACCTGACAGAACAGCGGAACAGTGCGTGAAATACCTTTGTTGTGGTCCTCTTACAAAATGCTCGTTTGGAAGGCCTATAAATATCAGATTAGATGAGGGTTTTTTTTCTTCAAGGAGCTACTTTTACTAACCAGAAAGCTACTCCTATTAGTGATGGCAAAAATTACGTCAATGCAATGGTGACCACACAGCTTAGACAGGATACAGTTAGATGCTTATAAAACATACACTACCAGCTAAAAGTTTGGACACACTTTTTCATTTATGTTTCATCTTTATTCCTATGATTATTTACATTGTAGATTCTCACTGAAAGCATCAAAACTATGAATGACACATGTTGAATGTAGCAAACAACAAAATAATAATTACAAACTTATTAGATTAGATAAATGAATGAATGAATGAATGAATAAATAAATAAAATGACCACCCTTTGCTTTGAAACCTGCTTGACACTGACTTGACACAGCTGTAAAGTGAAAACCACTTCAGGAGACTTCATCAAGAAGCTCACTGGGAGAACGCCAAAGGTTTGCAGCAACTTTGAGAATTTGAATGTAAAAAAAAAACTTTTTTCTTTACTACATAATTCCATAGATTCATATTATATTTTCTCCCAAATGGAAATTAAAATGTAAAAAGTAGTAAACATAAAGACCAAAAAAACACTAAATGAGAGGGTGTGGCCAAACATTTGACTGGTTGTGTAAATTGCTTTTTCCGATGTTATGACAGTGATCAATCAGACTGAAATAATCACTGCGAATCATCATGCTTTGTATTTGAGTATTTAACATTAAGCTATGACTTATGTAGATCTGCATTTTTCCATTTTGTTCATTGTAAACCGTAATATTGATCTAAAATGGCCTAATAATCGAAGAAATGCCCATTGATTTCTTATTCAAAACTGCAGAGCTAATAGTGGTATTTTACAGTACCAAGCAGCAGATTATCAGGTATTTGTTTTTGGCTATATGACATTTTTAGACCATGCATGTATGACACAGAGTCTGATTTTTTTTTAGTACAAAGCAGTGCATCGGGGGTAGGTGAACACTAAAATTTTCTCATCATTCAAGCCTGAAATGCAAGACAATATGGGATTACAAACGACATTATGTTACATGCATGTTGATTAAAAAACATACAGTCAAATTGGCAGAATATGTCCGCTCTAAACTCCCTCTGACCTCCAGTTGATGTTCCTCCTGCTCCACGTGGACACTGCCCTCCTCATCCTCAGGTTCTGCTCCTGGTTTGGTGGTCCTCCAGAGGGCTGCTCCTGGTCGGGTAAGGAGCAACGTGGAGTCTTCATCAGTGCCATTGTCTCCTCGTCTACATCATTGTAAAAGACAGGACAGGACGTTTTGTTGTTTGTGGAGGAAATTATGGTACTTAAAATATTACATCCCTAATGTCAAGTAAATCATGAAGCCATTTTTGTTTTGTCAGAATTTGGATTTTTCCATCTGCAAGCAGTAGAACGACTGGGTTCACGAGACATCACAACGTTCTAGAGTCCTTATGTTCTCCTCACCCAGGACTCCGGTGTCGTTGAGCCCAGCAAACCTCTGCATGGAGCGGACAGCACTGGTCACTGTGGTCCAGGCTTGGAGCTGCCCAGTGGAGGGGTCAGGTGGAGGCAGATACCCATACTTTAGCAGCCAGTCCTAGAGTAACACACAGAACGGCACTTTGGTTAGAACTGTGGTACAGGTTAGCTAAGACTAACTTTTACTCCAGGGCTAAAACTAAACCAGGAATACCTCATGTACAACAATTACTAAAAGTATCAGTATGTCCAGTCCAGTCCAGTTTGGCTGTGCTCCCTTTGTGGGGAGTATTATACCTCTGATGACATAAGCACATATAACATGACTGAGTTGGCAGTGTTGGGCTGTTGGGCTCTGTCACTACTATACATTTCCTTACGTTACCATAACATTAAAATTACATTGTTTACTAATGGATTTGAAGTTTGTACATTTTTTACCTTTTTGGTGAGAAACAAGTGACATGAAATAGAGCATGAAGGTGTGCTTTTTAAACATAATCTCCTCTTTTATTTGAAAAATGTGCAGAATGATTTTCCTGTTTTAGTTATTTTCTTTTCTGCTACAACTAGATATGCAAATAGTATCACCGGCGTTCCTGTATGTCATAAAGGGTTTTAAAACAGCTCTAGAGTAATCCCACTCACCCACTATCAAATACTATACTATAACAAATACTATCACTATACCACTAGCTGGGTGCTGTGGTCCTCGGTGGGCGGAGCTTGTGGTGAGGCCGCTGGTGTTGCCGTGGTGATAGATGCGGCAGAGATGAGCCACGCCTCACCCAGGCACAGGAGTAGAACCCACATCCTCACACGGGCGCCATGTGGTGTCCTGGAGTCTTCAGTTCAGCCTGTACAGGGATGACAAATACAGATTTCCATTAGACAAAGTGGAGCAGCAGTGGCTCAGTGCTTCACCAAGCCAATGCCAGTGTGTGATATGTCCTCGGGCAAGACACTGTCTCTATATCTTCCCATTTTGTGGAAGGGTATTTATGACACTGTAGGGACTAAAATCAAATCTGTACATCGTGGGGTCCTGCCTCCTGTATTGGGACAGAAATCAGGTCATTGTGATCTAAATCTTGTACGGAACTTATGTAACCTGCACTCTTACAGTTTTAAATAATGCATTACAATCACAGCTGAACCTGTGTTGCCAGAGTCTTAACCTGCAGATTGAGGACACATCCAGCTTTTTCTCATTCTCAGTATATGGACAGGCCCCATGTGAAAGCTCAGAACCTCTAGAATTCATTCACTGAGTTGCAGAGGCTGCACTAGCACTGATTCATGGTTGACTGCAGGTGCTTAAGTTTAGGTAGTGACCACTGAGATCAGAGAGAGGCATTTTAAGTTCAACCCAACTGGATTTGAGCACCGGCAACCTCTCTCACGTGAGGCTCATTCTGCTTTCTGATTGGATAATTGTCTTGACAAACCAAAATATTTGAATTTGAGGAGAGTTACTGCACAGACACTTTCTGTTACAGACCGAGCCTCTTATGCATTATGTAACTTTTTTGCTCCCTGCTGTCTCCTTGGATGTTAATGCGCTGCCAGGAAGATTTCACACTATGGAATTAAACTTAAAACAACAATCCACTTTGGTCCATTGCTCCCACTCGCCCTGATGACTTGGCGCTGCCCGTAAGAGGAGCTATCTGTCTGTCTGTCAGAGAAGTGCCCTCCCCAGGGACCTGCTGTCCTCCATGTAATCAGCCGATGGAGCACATTAGCATAATGGCTAACAGGCGCGGGACATGTGTGTCACCGAGAGTCCATTTCATTAAGTTACGGACAGGACAAGAGGAGCGGAGGGCAGAGGAGAGGACGGGGAGGAAGATGAGCAGAGAACAGAGGAGAGGAGAAGTGAGGCAGAGGTAGAGGAGCACAGGAGAGGATGGGGAGGAAGATGAGCAGAGAACAGGGGAGAGGAGGAGTAAGGCGGAGGTAGAGGAGCAGAGGGCAGAAGAGAGGACGGGGAGGAAGATGAGCAGAGGACAGGAGGAGTGAGGCAGAGGTAGAGGAGCAGAGGAGAGGATGGGGAGGAAGATGAGCAGAGAACAGAGGAGAGGAGGAGTGAGGCGGAGGTAGAGGAGCAGAGGGCAGAGGAGAGGATGGGGAGGAAGATGAGCAGAGAACAGAGGAGAAGAGGAGTGAGGCAGAGGTAGAGGAGCAGAGGGCAGAAGAGAGGAAGGGGAGAAAGTTGAGCAGAGAAAAGGAGAGGAGAGGAGAAGTGAGGCGGAGGTAGAGGAGCAGAGGGCAGAGGAGAGGACAGGGAGGAAAATGAGCAGAGAACAGAGGAGAAGAGGAGTGAGGTGGAGGTAGAGAGAGGAGAGGGCAGAGGAGAGGATGGGGAGGAAGATGAGCAGAGAACAGAGCAGAGGAAGAGTGAGGTGGAGGTAGAGGGGAGGAGGAGAGGGTAGAAAGAGGAGCAGTGGCAAGGAGTCAGGGAGAGGAAGACTAGCAGATAAGGAGAGAAGAGGGGAGGAAGAGGAGCAGAGGGCAGAGGAGAGCAGGAGTCAGGGGAAGGAAGAGGGGAGGGAGTGGGAGGAAGAGGGGTCGGGGGAAAGGAGGGGAGGTAGAAGAGCAGAGGCAGAGGAGGAGAGGAGAGCCGGGTAGGAAGAGGAGCACTGGTGAGGAGTCAGGGGGAGAAAGAGGAGGAGAGGAGGAAAGGGGTAGGAAAAGGAGCAGAAGAGGGGAGGGGGAGGAAGAGGAAGAGTGGGCAGAGGAGAGGAGGAGTGAGTGGGAAGAGGATCAGAGGGCAGAGGAGAGGAGGAGTGAGGTGGAAGAAGAGTAGAGGGCAGAGGAGAGGAGGAGTGAGGTGGAAGAAGAGTAGAGGGCAGAGGAGAGGAGGAGTGAGGAGGAAGAAGAGCAGAGAGCAGAGGAGAGGAGGAGTGAGGTGGAAAAAGAGTAGAGGGCAGAGGAGAGGAGGAGTGAGGAGGAAGAAGAGGAGAGAGCAGAGGAGATGAGGAGTGACGTGGAAGAAGAGTAGAGGAGGGCAGAGAGAGGAGAGTGAGGAGGAAGAGCAGAGAGCAGAGGAGAGGAGGAGTGACATGGAAGAAGGGAAGCAGAGGGTAGAGGAAAAAGAAGAAGTGAGGGCGACAAAGAGGAGAACAGGACAGAGGAGATGAGGAGTGAGGGGGAAAAAGAGGAGCAGAGGACGGAGGAGTGGAGGAGAGGAAGAGTGAGGTGGAGGTAGAGGGGAGGAGGAGAGGGTAGAAAGAGGAGCAGTGGTGAGGAGTCAGGGAGAGGAAGAAGACTAGCAGATAGAGGAGAGAAGAGGGGAGGAAGAGGAGCAGAGGGCAGAGGAGAGCAGGAGTCAGGGGAAGGAAGAGGGGAGGGAGTGTGGGAAGAGAGGGGTCGGGGGAAAAGGAGGGGAGGTAGAAGAGCAGAGGCAGAGGAGGAGAGGAGAGCCGGGTAGGAAGAGGAGCACTGGTGAGGAGTCAGGGGGAGAAAGAGGAGGAGAGGAGGAGGAAAGGGGTAGGAAAAGGAGCAGAAGAGGGGGAGGGGGAGGAAGAGGAAGAGTGGGCAGAGGAGAGGAGGAGTGAGTGGGAAGAGGATCAGAGGGCAGAGGAGAGGAGGAGTGAGGTGGAAGAAGAGTAGAGGGCAGAGGAGAGGAGGAGTGAGGAGGAAGAAGAGCAAGAGCAGAGAGGAGAGGAGGGAGTGAGGTGGAAAAAAGAGTAGAGGGCAGAGGAGAGAGGAGTGAGGAGGAAGAAGAGGAGAGAGCAGAGGAGATGAGGAGTGACGTGGAAGAAGAGTAGAGGGCAGGAGGAGAGGAGGAGTGAGGAGGAAGAGCAGAGAGCAGAGGAGAGGAGGAGTGACATGGAAGAAGGGAAGCAGAGGGTAGAGGAAAGAAGAAGTGAGGGCGACAAAGAGGAGAACAGGACAGAGGAGATGAGGAGTGAGGGGGGAAAAAGAGGAGCAGAGGACGGAGGAGTGGAGGAGAGGAAGAGTGAGGTGGAGGTAGAGGGGAGGAGGAGAGGGTAGAAAGAGGAGCAGTGGTGAGAGTCAGGGAGAGGAAGACTAGCAGATAAGGAGAGAAGAGGGGAGGAAGAGGAGCAGAGGGCAGAGGAGAGCAGGAGTCAGGGGAAGGAAGAGGGGAGGGAGTGGGAGGAAGAGGGGTCGGGGGAAAGGAGGGGAGGTAGAAGAGCAGAGGCAGAGGAGGAGAGGAGAGCCGGGTAGGAAGAGGAGCACTGGTGAGGAGTCAGGGGGAGAAAACGAGGAGGAGAGAGGAGGAAAGGGGTAGGAAAAGGAGCAGAAGAGGGGAGGGGGAGGAAGAGGAAGAGTGGGCAGAGGAGAGGAGGAGTGAGTGGGAAGAGGATCAGAGGGCAGAGGAGAGGAGGAGTGAGGTGGAAGAAGAGTAGAGGGCAGAGGAGAGGAGGAGTGAGGAGGAAGAAGAAGAGCAGAGAGCAGAGGAGAGGAGGAGTGAGGTGGAAAAAGAGTAGAGGGCAGAGGAGGAGGATGAGGAGTGAGGAGGAAGAAGAGGAGAGAGCAGAGGAGATGAGGAGTGACGTGAAGAAGAGTAGAGGGCAGAGGAGAGGAGGAGTGAGGAGGAAGAGCAGAGAGCAGAGGAGAGGAGGAGTGACATGGAAGAAGGGAAGCAGAGGGTAGAGGAAAGAAGAAGTGAGGGCGACAAAGAGGAGAACAGGACAGAGGAGATGAGGAGTGAGGGGGAAAAAGAGGAGCAGAGGACGGAGGAGTGGAGGAGAGGAAGAGTGAGGTGGAGGTAGAGGGGAGGAGGAGAGGGTAGAAAGAGGAGCAGTGGTGAGGAGTCAGGGAGAGGAAGACTAGCAGATAAGGAGAGAAGAGGGGAGGAAGAGGAGCAGAGGGCAGAGGAGAGCAGGAGTCAGGGGAAGGAAGAGAGGGGAGGGAGTGGGAGGAAGAGGGGTCGGGGGGAAAAGGAGGGGAGGGAGAGAAGCAGAGGCAGAGGCAGAGAGGAGAGAGAGAGCGGGGTAGGAAGAGGAGCACTGGTGAGGAGTCAGGAGGAGGAAGAGGAGGAGAGGAGGAAAGGGGCAGGAAAAGGAGCAGAAGAGGGGAGGGGGAGGAAGAGGAAGAGTGGGCAGAGGAGAGGAGGAGTGAGTGGGAAGAGGATCAGAGGGCAGAGGAGAGGAGGAGTGAGGTGGAAGAAGAGTAGAGGGCAGAGGAGAGGAGAGAGGAGTGAGGAGGAAGAAGAGCAGAGAGCAGAGGGAGAGGAGGGAGTGAGGTGGAAAAGAGTAGAGGGCAGAGGAGAGGAGGAGTGAGGAGGAAGAAGAGGAGAGAGCAGAGGAGATGAGGAGTGACGTGGAAGAAGAGTAGAGGGCAGAGGAGAGGAGGAGTGAGGAGGAAGAGCAGAGAGCAGAGGAGAGGAGGAGTGACATGGAAGAAGGGAAGCAGAGGGTAGAGGAAAGAAGAAGTGAGGGCGACAAAGAGGAGAACAGGACAGAGGAGATGAGGAGTGAGGGGGGGAAAGAGGAGCAGAGGACGGAGGAGAGGAGGAGTGATGAGGAGGAAAGGGGGAAGAGGACAGATGAGAGGAGGGGAGGAAGAGGGGTCAGGGGAGAGGAGGGAGAAGGGCAGAGGAGGAGAGGAGAGTAGGAAGGAAGAGGAGCAGAGGGGGATTGAGGGGAGGAAGAGGAGCAGAGGGCAGAGAAGAGGAGGTGAGGGCAGCGGAGTAATGAGGGAAGGAAGGGGAGGAGACTGTTTGGCACATCACTACAGCAAACATGGCCGGCCACAAACACCGGCTGTGGCCGGCTGCTCTTATCAGAGCTACACAATCAGCCCAATCAGTCATGATATCACTAATACCACTCTCCTACAGCTGACAGTTATGCTAAATATCACATTCACAGTTAAATGGAATAAATACAAAACCCATCAGGAACCATTTTTACCAGGACTTAAAACAATATGTTGCTACAAAAAAAACAACAAAAAAAACAAAACAAAAAAACAACAAAAACCAAAAAGCCCCAGAGACCTATGCTGTTGAAAAATGCTGCATCCACTGAGAAAAACAAACATTAGAAATTAACAAAAATGAATTTTTATTTCATTATATTTTTGTGTTGTTTTCCTTGTCTTAGTGTATCTGTTTTCTATTGCTGGTTCGGCTGTATGAAGTTTCGACACACTTTTCATTCGTGTTACTTCTTTATTTTCCTGATTATTTACTTAGTGGATTCTCACTGAAGGCATCAAAACTATGAATGACACATATAGAATGCTGTAAGAAAAAAAACAAAAAAAACAAAACAAAATTAAAGCCGCAAGCGGCATCGAACGGCCCTCGCGGGCCGCGCTTCGCACTCGGCCGACTGGGCACTCCCTGTAGGTGGCGCTGATCCGCCACTTGCCTCTGTTTTATTGTGGCTTTGGGCTGCACTTGTGATCAACAAAGTCAAAAGACATTGGGAGCACTGATGCACAAAATGCACCAACATGGGGTTTTCCAGGCATCGCCATGGCAACACCGTGCAAAATACAAACTTGGCACCTCAGACTTTTTTGATGGGGATGATGTAAAGAATCAGCGTGCCAAATCTCACATTCTTCATTGAAGATGTGAAGCGGTTATAAGACTTTGAAATGTCCCAAAATTTGTAAATTTTCCCATTAGGATAACATGGGGTATTTCATGCATCGCCATGGCAACAGAGTGAAAAATATGACATGGGTGTGATTGACTTTTTTGATCAGGATGACATGATGAGTCATTCTGGCAAATTTCATTTAATTCCATGAAACTAATGTTTTTTCTCATGAATGGGGAAATTTTCAGGCCGTTCCATTAGGATAACATGGGCACTTTGGCGCATCGTCATGGCAACATGGTGCAAAAAATGGCATGGGTCTGATTGACTTTATTGATCGGGATGACCCAGTGGAATTTTGTGTGAAATTTCGTAACATTTGGGAAAACTAAATTTTGGGCCCTCCATGCAAATATATTTGTTATTCTGTAGGGGGCGCTATCGCGCCAATTTTGTTTCTTTCACAATGAGTAGGTTTAGGCCCGAATGTTTTACAACAGATTCGAATTTGAGTCAAATCGGACTTAGTATGCGCAAACGGGAGCAAATTTTCAAATTTGAAAATTGCAAAAATTCCGATGGAAATATGCGGCTTCGCCGCACGGAAACCGTTATACGTATCAACGTAAATTGGATAACTTTTGATGCCCCACTTGTCTAGATGATGTCCAGTGATTTTCAGCCCTGCAGGTGAAGCGCCTTCAGAGGAGTTGACGAAAATGCGACGTCAACGAAAATGCTGATTCGGCATTTCGGAATTTTCAATCCAAGATGGCCGACTTCCGGTTTATCAGAGGGCGTGGCCATAATAATATTTTTTGTTTGGCATCACTTGATGAACGTGTGTACCGAATTTGGTGTCTCTACGACAAAGTTGACGTCGGGGCGTCTCCCATTGACGCAATGTATTTTGACTTTTGTAGGTGGCGCTGTCGCGCCATTTTTTTATGTCCAATGATGCACCATATAAAAAAATAAATTTTTCGCCACTTCTGAATTTTGGGCAAAATTTGGTGAGTTTTCAAATATGTTCAGGGGGTCAAATTCCTGTTCAAAGAGCAGATGAGGAAGAAAAAAAATAATAATAATAAAAATAATTAAAGCCGCAAGCGGCATCGAACGGCCCTCGCGGGCCGCGCTTCGCACTCGGCCGACCGGGCACTCCCTGTAGGTGGCGCTGATTCATCACTTGCCTCTGTTTTATTGTGGCTTTGAGCTGCATTTGTCACCAAACAAAGCCAAAAGACATTGGGAGCACTGATGCATAAAATGCACCAACATGGGGTTTTCCAGGCATCGCCATGGTAACACCGTGCAAAATACAAACTTGGCACCTCGGACTTTTTTGATGGGGATGATGTAAAGAATCAACGTGCCAAATCTCACAATCGTCATTGAAGGACGGAAGCCGTTATAAGACTTTAAGTTATAAGAAATTTTCCCATTAGGATAACATGGGGGTATTTCGCGCATCACCATGGCAACAGAGTGAAAAATATGGCATGGGTGTGATTGACTTTTTTGATCAGGATGATATGATGAGTCATTCTGGCAAATTTCACTTAATTCCATGAAACTAATGTTTTTCTCATGAATGGGGAATTTTCGGAGCATTCCCATTAGGATAACATGGGCACTTTAGCGCATCGTCATGGCAACACGGTACAAGAAATGTCATGGGTCTGATTGACTTTATTGATCGGGATGACGGAATGTAATTTTGTGTGAAATTTCGTAACATTTGGGAAAACTAAATTTTGGGCCCTCCATGCAAATGTATTTGTTGTTCTGTAGGGGGCGCTATTGCACCAAATTGTTTTGTTTCATAATTAGCAGGTCTAGGCCAGAAAGTTTTACAACTGATTCGAGTTTGAGCTCAATCGGACTTTTTTATGCGCAAACGGGAGCAAATTTTGACATTTGAAAATTGCAAAAATTCCGATGGACTTTTGCGGCTTCGCCGCACGGAAACCGTTATACGTATCAACGTAAATTGGATAACTTTTGATGCCCCACTTGTCTAGATGATGTCCAGTGATTTTCAGCCCTGCAGGTGAAGCGCCTTCAGAGGAGTTGACGAAAATGCGACGTCAACGAAAACGCTGACTTGGCATTTCGGAATTTTCAATCCAAGATGGCCGACTTCCGGTTTGTCAGAGGGCGTGGCCATAATAATATTTTTGTTTGGCATCACTTGATGAATGTGTGTACCGAATTTGGTGGCTCTACGACAAAGTTGACGTCGGGGTGTCTCCCATTGACGCAATGTATTTTGACTTTTGTAGGTGGCGCTGTCGCGCCATTTTTTTATGCCCAATAATGCACCATATAAAAAAATAAATTTTTCGGCAGACCTGAATTTTGGGCAAAATTTTGTGCGTTTTGGAATATGTTCAGGGGGTCAAATTCCTGTTCAAAAAGCAGAAGAAAGAAAGAAAGAAAAAAAAAAATAATAATAATAATAATAATAATTTTTAGCAAAAACAATATATCCGAAAACATTAGAATGACAAATTATACGTTTTTTGAAAGCTCTCGACTTTCCCCACGTCACCGTGGGGTCAATGGCGAATGACGGGCGCTGACGCGCCCGTCATTCGCCATGACGTCGGGGTCCGCCATTGACCTCCCATTGACTTCCATTCATTTTAGCAGTAATAAAGATGCCCCATGCCTGCGGCATGGGTTGCTGGGATAGTGGAATCAGGGCAAGGTCGCGACCTCAGCCGAACTTGTGCGCTGCGCGCACAAGTTCGGCAAGACAGTTAGCAACGATGAGTGCCTGGGCTTCGCCCAGGCACTCATCGTTGCGGAAGCAATAGGCCCTACGCCCTGTAGGGGCTCGGGCCTAATAATATTTTTAGCAAAAACATATATCCGAAAACATTAGAATGACATATAATACGTTTTTTGAAAGCTCTCGACTTTCCCCACGTCACCGTGGGGTCAATGGCGAATGACGGGCGCTGACGCGCCCGTCATTCGTCATGACGTCGGGGCCCGCCATTGACCTCCCATTGACTTCCATTCATTTTAGCAGTAATAAAGATGGCCCATGCCTACGGCATGGGTTGCTGGGATAGTGGAATCAGGGCAAGGTCACGACCTCAGCCGAACTTGTGCGCTGCGCGCACAAGTTCGGCAAGACAGTTAGCAACGATGAGTGCCTGGGCGAAGCCCAGGCACTCATCGTTGCGGAAGCAATAGGCCCTACGCCCTGTAGGGGCTCGGGCCTAAAAATAATAATAAAAATAATAATATTTTTAGCAAAACAAATATATCCGATAAAATTAGAATGACAAATTATACGTTTTTTGAAAGCTCTGGACCTTCCCCACGTCACCGTGGGGTCATTGGCGAATGACGGGCGCTGACGCGCCCGTCATTCGCCATGACGTCGGGGCCCGCCACTGACCTCCCATTGACTTCCATTCATTTTAGCAGTAACAAAGATGGCCCATGCCTACGGCATGGGTTGCTGGGATAGTGGAATCAGGGCAAGGTCGCGACCTCAGCCGAACTTGTGCGCTGCGCGCACAAGTTCGGCAAGACAGTTAGCAACGATGAGTGCCTGGGCTTCGCCCAGGCACTCATCGTTGCGGAAGCAATAGGCCCTACGCCCTGTAGGGGCTCGGGCCTAAAAAAACAAACAACTCCAAGGATTTTTTAGATTTGAGATTTTTTTTTAAATAGTTTTAAAAAGTTGCTGTGTAAGGTTTTGTGTTGTGTTTTTGTATATTTATGGAGAATTGTCATGTGGGAGCAGGGATGGAGACTTGGATGGAGTTTGCATAATTCCCTCCATAATACCCCCTCTTTAAAGAAAAAAATCCACAGAAAAAGACTATGTGTCCAAACTTTTGACTGATGGTTTTTGTATGGTTGTATGTTATGTTATGTTATGTTATGATTTGTTATGTTTTATTTAAAAAAAGACTCTTTCTTCCTTGTTTGCGACCAATAAAATGTTTTATAAAAGATGCTGACACAGCACAGCGCTCAGACCTTATTTATCTTGATAAATCTGCCATACTGAATATTCTAGAAAAAACAAAACAATCTCTATGAAGAGAAGCATATGGCAGACCTTCCTCTACAAAAGTCACACCCTGCATCTTTATTAGTAAAACATCAAATGTACTCCGTTACATGACACAATGTTGTGCACTAGCCACATTAAAGCTCACACATTATGCATTCTTGTGGCTTTCATTCCGTAAAACATGCTTATAGTCACCTTGGGATAGTTATTTCACATTTTCTAACTTAAAATTATATCTACATTTGGAAAATTTACTTTATAAAGTACTCCGTTTCCAATTAAGTAATTAGACACTGGAGCTCCCTCTGCTGTTAGCTTTGAACAATAGCAAAGTAAACAATTTAGGTCTTTGTCCCCAGTGAATGCTATGGTAATAGAGCCATGGATTCGTTATGAACCCAATTTGACCACAGAAGAGTCCAGTAAAGTTTATAGGTTTAAACAGTGGAGGAGAAGTCCAGAGTTTTATCTGTGACGCAACAAAATGGGCAAAATGCAAACTGTACTCCAGGTATGTTTTTGGAGTCAGGACATCAGTATAGCATGGTTTCATAGCTCCAAATATTTTATATATATTTTTGAACAGAAAAGAGTAAGGAACAGAAGGGACAACGGTCCCGACACTTGATGTGGGTCACAGCCCCTCCTCTGAGACACGTTTGCTTTAAGCTTATGAAATATTAACTGTAACCCTCACCTAATGGTGGCCCCTTTATTCCACACCACTGAACAGTGCCCAGCTAAAACAAGTATAAAACTGCACATGCCGAAACTGCAAAAAAGTTAAAATTGTGTTTAATTCAGATACATGCTGTTATCTTGAGTTAACAATAGCTTAAGAGTATTTTTTTTGTTTTTAAAAATAAGTTTTATTTATTTATTATTTAAGGTTCAGATTTTTACTGTCTTAAAACTGTAAAAATGAAGACATCATTTGCTGCCATGTTCTGGTGATTTGTAAACATACAGTCACTTATTTAGCAGACACCCATTCTATGTCTATTTGACTCACTAGTATGTGCTGTATAAAATGCCACAAAATACCTCTGAAAATATAGTTTGTCACTCGAGAAATATTTAAATATACATCACCAAAAGTGTTTTAAAACTCTGCGAGACACTGCAGGCAAGTAGGAAAATCTATTTTAAAAGTGCCCGTAATTGCACATATTAATTTGCGACCTTTAATGTTGGCTTATTATTTTTTTTTAAACTAAAAAAAAAAAAACACTCAACAGTTTAGATTTTGGATAACTTATCTATTATACAAAATTTTACTTAAAATTGGAGTAGTAATATTTTGCCTTTTTTTTTTTTTTTAGTTCAAACTTAATACTGAAAACTTATATGCTGAGAAGGCAAACAAATAAATAAATAAAATAAAATAATAAAAAAAAAAAAAAAAAAAAAATACCACTATCTCTAAATACTGATTGAAGATATTATTAGTGAAAGTATAGCTAATTGCTGTTGTAGTAGTACAAGTATTGGAATTGGTAGTAGTAGTGGTATTAGCAGCAGATTTGCTATTGAACTTTTGAGATTTTCCTATTTTTTGTATGACTGGTAACATTTTAGTAGTATTAATATGCAATAACAGCAAAATAAAATGAAAAACAATAGAAAGCTCTCACTCACCTCCTTCCTTTCAGCGTGGCTCCTCTGTCTCTCACTGACCCACCACTCAAACAGATGTCTCTATTCTCTCTCCTCCTCTCCGACTTTAGTCCCGCCCTTCACCCTCCTGACTCCTCCCACCTCCATCACCCTCTCCTCCTTCTCTCATAAATCACACCCATCCACCCATCACACCCACACCATACCACAGCGTATTCCAACAGCTACAACTGCAAAAGAGCAATGCCGATTCCTAGTTAAACACGTCAAGTAACGGCAATAGTGTTAACTCCAAAGATGGCTGCGCAGCATCTGTAGCATCTGCGAGATTTTACCCACAATCCTCTTAGTGCACAGATTAAAAGAGCTCTCTTCTGTCTTTGTGCTGCAAAGATTATGACTTTCTTTGATTTTGATTCAGATAATCTTGTAGGTCAACTGCTGCGTTAGAGCTTCCATCTATACAATGGGCATGGAGGAATGTAAAACAGTGACCTAGTGATCCAGGCGTGTTTGAGTAATCCCGGAATGTCCTGTAATCAAGGTTCTCTTTGAGTGTGAGTGATCTGTTAGTCTCAGTGAAGATGCTATTCCCTGGACTGAAATGTTCAACAGTAGGCGAGTCATTAAACATATATAGTACATTTATTTCATTATTATTCAATGCAAAACTAAATATCTGGAAACTGGCATGCAACTTATCCTGGTGGTGTCACCTCAAGATTAATGCCTTATTGTGGAACACGCAAAATGTTTGTATAATCCCTCAGTCGTCTACGTATGATCCATAGCGAAAGAAAAATTAAATTCTGTCAACTAGGCAAAGGTTTTAGAGTGAAGGTGTTTTGCTGCTCATCCATCTGAAGGGAGGCGCTAACTACACTGAAACTAACACACCTATTGTTTAAAGTTCTGTTTTTAGGCTAGGTCTATTGAGCCACGCTAAGTCTGAACTGTGTCTGAGTCATATTTTGTCTAATCATCCAGGCCCTTGATGGGTGCTCTCACTTCTATTTGCATACTGGTATCACTGTTGTTTCCTTTGCTTTGATCTAGGTCTGAGGATGGACTTATAAGCAGGAGAATTGCGAAATATGTGGTCTTGTGTGCGCAGCTTTCAAAACCGGTCCTACACTGCAGTCTCAGCTGGACCGGGCGCAGAGGTGGGTACACAGGCCTCTTGAAATGTACTGGCCACACACACAGCAGGCATGTACTCACTTTAGTAGCAAATAAAACCGTTTATTTCCTGCTTAGTCCTGCTTTTGCATACTTCAAACTGATCTGGCTCAGCGTCACAACAGCAGGATGCCTTCGAAAATGATTATTCATTCATGAATTAAGGCCTTTCCTTTATAAAGCTAATGCATGCAAGATAATACTAAATGTCCACCTTTCATAAATCCAGCCAAATGCATCGATGCTAATAGGATTTGTGTGAGGGGTGAGTGGTGTTAGCATGTACTCTGTCCCAAGGGGGTCATTAGGCAGCCTGTCTGGAAGAGGACAGGGGCTGATGCTGAAAACACATGCAGGGCAGGAGCACTGTTTGTGGGGTAACCTAACTCCAGCACGGCCCTGTAGAGAGACTGCTGCTGCTGACTGATGCTGGGGAATATATATTACTTACTTACTCTTATAGTGCCAGAAAATATGTAATATGTATGATTTTGTATTTTGTGTCATTTTGAAGAAACACAGTGCTCTGGAGTGTCTGTGTAATCCCTCAGTCGTCCAGGTCTGATCCATAGTCATCTCATAGCTCATCCTCTTGAGTATTCACTTGTCACTTTTAGTCAGACAATCTTGATGTCTGACTAAACTAAAATTATTTTTATTTGTGCACAATGTAGGTTTTGTGGTGGTGAGCCAACCACCTGCTTGTATCCATGGAGATGGTTAGTGCTAGGTCTAAAAAAAGTTCACAGTGCTACATTAAAAATAATCACACAATCATACAAACTATCCTAAAACATATTTACGTATACTTTCCAGTCACAACACGCTGAGAGAGAGCATATCTATGTCTATGGGGGGATGTTCAGCAGTGACCATGGTGACACAACGCACGAGAGGAACTTAAGTAACAGAGCTTCAGACAGAGCAGTGCCACAGTTAGCTTCACCTCCCAGGGAAAGTCAATGCTGCAATGTACCAACAGGAGCCAGTTAGAGGCCACTTAAAAGTATTTAAACTTTACTGACACAGCTAACAAGGTTATTACAATAATCCAACTTCATCCAGTAATAAAAATCAACATTTGTGATGAACTATTAAAGCATGCATGAAATAATAAACATTTTTAAAGCGAACATTTGTCAAAAATTCTTCACTTCTGCAGATTCAGGAAGGAATCTCAACACATGTCTGAAATGTTCCGCATAAAATCATCAGGAGCATATTCTGGTAATGAATGAAGAAGAAATGTTTCCGTGTCACCGTGGCAATAGACGTCTTCCTCATGTGTGCAGCTGTGGGGGTGAGAGGTCAGAGGTCGCGGGGGTAATGGCTGATGGATGGGACTGTTTAAACTCAAGCTAATACATGAATGGGGCTGTGTGTCTGGGCGTTACCATGGTGACAGATGCCACTTTTGGACTGCCGTAATATTCTTTTATGAAAGTTCACCCAGAGAATGTAAATGAGTAGGTTATGATGCATGCTGTGGTTTAACATGTGAGCGTGACACACAAGAGTTGTATTTTTCCAGTGCCATAGTGGTTTGAAGCTGTCCTGTCCATAAAGTGCTAAGAACGATTTTCATGTTTACAAGTTATATTTATTTGAGTGAGAAAATTGACTAATTGACTTGACTAATTTTGACTTCCACTTGACTAATATTACTTTAAAGTCACTGGCCTTTTCTTGTTAGACTGTTCTAGAGGTGCTGTACATGATTCTTACTGTCCATTTTAAAATGTTTACAGTGGCCCAAAGTTATTCCTCATTTACTTTATGCATTCCAAGCATCCTAATTAAACTAACATCACTAAAGCTAATCATGAAGTAAAGTAAAGTTAACATGTGCTCACATGCCAATTCTGGCTTTCATGCAGAACTGCTGCCAGACTGACGGATCCGAATGTGAGATACTGTGCATGTAAAGCATGTCAAACATGTAATATGTGTAGTTGCAATCAGTTTGTCAAACCACTACTGTCACCACTGGATTTATATAGCGCCTTTCAAGACACAAAAATGCTTTACAATGCATTATTCATTCACTACATTCTCAGCGGCGGCAAGCTACTATTGTAGCCACAGCTGCCCTGGAGCAGAGTGAGGGAAGTGAGGCTGCAAATCTGCATCAGCATCAGCCTAACCTACACTCACACACCACTTTCATATGAGACATTGCGGGTGAAGTGCCGCAATGACACAACGACTCCACTATTGCCCCACTGTGACACCTGAGTTTCCCAGCAGTCTCCATCTAACCAGACTTGGCACTTTCTGAGATGTGACGAGATCAGGCTTTGACAAACCGGTAGGGCCGTTACCGGGCCTGAAGTGTGAAGGTGTGTTCCCCACAACCATCAACAAAATACGAATCACAGCCTTGTTTGAGTCTAGTGACAAATACACTGAACAACTTTTGCTGACCCAGTAAAAAACAGTGAATCACCCAGAACTTTAGGACAAGGGTGTGGTTTGTGTGAGGGGTGTAACATTACACCTATTGTAACATTATAATACCTATTGCTTTTATAAAAAAAAAACAAAAAAAACATGTTTAATGGTGATTCACTGTTGTCCCAGCAACACTTGGTTAGTGCACGTATCCATGGCAACATCTTTATAGAAAGTTGATTTATGTCACATTATCATGACAGAGCTTAAAGCTCATGACGGGACTGCGCCCCCAAGTGTCCAAATCATAAACTGGTTCAAATCCAGCAAGTCTGTTTGTTTACCTTTGATGCATCTTAATCATGTACACAATAATTGCCTTTTATGAGAAAATACAAATTGACTTCAAGAACTGCTTATACGACATATCTGTTCAGGGGCGAGACATATTTCACTCAAATACATGGGGAAATCCAGTTCAGGTTTTTCAAAAGTCTACAATGACATTTGACATTTGACTTCAGCAGCACATACATATTTCGGACACAGGGATTTACGCCATAAATTCAATACATATGACTGTATAAGTGGACAGCTCTTTTTAGCTAACATATCTTTGTTACCCAATACTTCACCCGGGCCAGCGCTGCCACATGGGCCACTGAGGGTCCAGAGCTGGTCTGTTGCTGTCCCTGTGGAGGTGCATGAACAAATGAATTTCTCTTTACCACACAATAACACTTTCACTCAGACACAGAGCTAATTTTCTGCTTATAGTGTCTGAAAGGTTCTAGAAGACGATTTAGCTGGATTAACAGTGGTGGTGACGGGGCACATGTGTGGATCTACAGCCACACAGCCAGCCTTTGAAGACCTCCATCAGCTGATAATGTTACACGAAAATCAAAATATTAAATGAACAAAAGAGAATTGACCATTTTTAATGTAGTTTTTCTTCTGTAAAAGGATCTTTTTTTTCTATTTTGGTGTGTCATTCTGGGATTTTCCCTGTGTGGGTAAATATAGTGAGTGAGAGTGTGGACTTACACAAGAACCTGAACAAGAACCCGAGAAGTCATTTATGAAGTGTGCTTATGTACAAAATCTCTGTCCTGTTAAGTTTCTCAAAGACTTCTCACGTGTGCGTGTTTGAGAAGGGTTATGTTTTACACATATATGTACTTATCCACGTGAGGTTTTATGAAGGAGAGGCTCTGCAGGTTTTTCCTTCCTTCTGCTGACTGTCGAGTGAAAATACACAGCCTCTGTTTTGAACTCTCATTATTAAGTGCATAGGTTAAATATCTATCATAGTTTTACATCAGACTCATGTGGCAATTTGCGAGAAATGTCAGTTCCAAAACAGAATCCACCAACTGATACTTTGCAGCTGATGTCATCAACAACCTGGAGGTGTGATGCTAACTGTAGGTCCTGCTCTGTCTTAGACTTTAATAGACTTTCTGATCAGAAAGAGCTGACTCAGGTGGAATTACATTGTGTGAGCTGATATGTACTGTTAAATATGTCTCTTTCTCATATAATTACAGTCACAAGCTAACAAGCATCAGCCTACAGTTTTTCAGTTAGTCACTCTCACCTTTTTGTTAAAAATCAGACACTTAAATGGGACCTTGTGTTGGTCACAGACTCCTCATAAACAGTTGTTTCGATCCATTTTGTATTTGTCCTTGAGTTCTTTGACAGTGTTTGGTAATGTGTGCATTATGTAACCAAGTGTGCTGCCCAGCGTAATGTCAATACAAAATATCAGTGAGTTGTTGTTAAGTGTGATGTCCCTTCAGGATCCAAGGCAGGCAGCATTTGTGGCAAAAAAATAAATAAATAAAATAAATAATAAATAAATAAATAATAAATAAATAAATAAATAAATAAATAATAAATAAATAAATAAATAATAATAAAATAAATAAAAAGTTAAATTAGCTGTGATTTCTAGCTTCACAACTCAATGGCATCAACACAGAAGATTACATCCAAAATCCACGGACAATTTATGCACTGTAGACAGTAATCTAACAGGTTTAACAAAATGAATGTGTAGTTATTTTATTCTAATTTAGTGGAAACTTGTGCAGTCTAAAGTGTCACTTAAATTCCTTTGATTCATTTGTTTGACTTTTTTTTTTAATTCTTATACTAGGTCACATGACTGGACTAGAAGCATAGAGGGGCGGGGGCTTCAGAGACACTTGGTCACATGAGTCTGTGGAAGCAGCGGGTCTGTGGCTAGTGCGGGACACTGTGGACACGGGTCTGTGGACGGTGCGGGGGTCTGTGGACGGTGTGGGTCTGTGGACAGTGTGGACACACTCTGGCCTGAGCTTGTCTGAGGGGGTGAGTGTAATGAGCTTATTTTGACTTCTTTAAGCATACAATATACAAAGATTTGATCTTCGTGAACGAGTCGGTTGTTTTGAACGGTTCCTTAGCACCAGTGGGAACTTTGCGCACAAAGCGCATATTTGGTGTAATATAATATTATTATGTGTAATATAATCAAACGTAGGAGAATTATTGTAGCGCAACTTTTTACTTTATTATGGATAATTGGGCGTCAACGCACCGACTCTGTAAACTGAAACTACTGGCTGAGAGCTGAGCTGGAGGACACTCTGCAGCTACGCAGTATCATATTGTAATGCACAATGTCACACTGTGAATCACAGTCTGTGATGGGCTCAGTGAGAAGCAGATGGAGGGACAGTTATTCCAAAAAAGTTTGAATGTGTAAATGTTGATTTGTACAGTGGTGAATACAAAATATTCACTTTTTACACTTACAAATATCGTTTTACACTTACAACTTTGACTAGTTTTACACGTACAAATCTGAAACTTAAACTCACGGGTTTTGACACATTTGTGGCGCCAAGTTTGTCTCAAAACGATTTGTAAGAGCAACGACTAGTTTGAACCTGAATAAACTGAGTATCTAACCCCGGTTACAGACAGTACACCATCTTTATGTGGTATTATGATGTTCATCTTTATTCATCTTTTTAATAAGGTGAATCATGCACATCTCTTCAGATGTGTTTATTACAGACTGGAGGTCTCAACACGGCTGCTGTTCAACACGAGAACTCTACTCAACCTAGAGCTCCATCCCTCCACAAACAAACTATAACTCCAGCTCCAACAATTGTTCATTTGTGTGAAAAGGGACAAAGCTCCAGTACACAAACACACACTCATACACATGCGCCCCTGCTGACACAACAGGGATACAACAGGAGCAGGTAACAACAATTACAGAGCCATGTGTTATAGTCTGCAGTGTGCACAGAGGTGGCACTACTCACATACATTCACTTGAGTTAATGACTTTTTCATAAATTTGTACATCTCAGAGTAGTTTTTAGTCTCAATTCTTTTCATCCTACTTAGTACTATGTAAATAGTATTCATTGGTTACAACTATGGGTTAAGTCTAGACTAGAGAGTGACAAAATGTTGACATGACCAGTGGAGCTAATTACATAAAATGGCAAAAACACCATCCCAGGTTTAGATGAGCCCAGGGACAACCTGTGCTAGGACCACACAGGTCTGTTACAGATGACAGAGACAGCAGTATAATTTTAGTATAATTTATGTGTTAAATTATTTTGATTTCAGTTCAAAACAACAGGCACCGATTACATGTAATGAAGTACAACCTGCATTCACTCAAACATGTAAACAACGTCACATGTGGCTCACTAGGGTCAAAGCAAAACAATATGAACATTTAATTTAGTAACTTTAAAGGAAGTTTAAGTAGCCTTTTTTTTACCAATACTATAATCAAACTGACCCTGTGTTGCCAGTGCCTTAACCTGCAGATGGAGGACACATACAAGTTTTCTCATTCTCAGTATATGGACAGGCCTCATGTGAAAACTCAGAACCTCCAGAATTCACTCACTGAGCTGCAGAGGCTGCACTAGCACTGATTCATGATTATCTGCAAGTGCTGGGGTTTAGCTAGTGACCATCAGAGAGTCATTTTAAGTTTAAAACAACTGGATTTCAGCATTGAAACTGGCAACACTAATGAGAGAGTCATGCGAGGCTCATTCTGTTTTCTGGTTGGATAATAACATAAACTTGGCCATCATGTGTAATGTTTCTGTAATTAAGAGTAAATCAGCATTGCATTTGTTACCAGTAAAAGCTATATTTAGTTAAAGCATATCTGCCTTAGAACATCTGAAGGCACAGAAAGGTCAAATTTGCAAAATCTTAAACTTCTCAAGTCTATCCCTTATAATATTTAATAGAATAAGATCAAACAGAACATGTGCTTATATTAACTTAGAGCTGCTCAACATCCTGCTAATTAACACTTACCTTGTAACCACAACCAAAAAGGCATAAAAACTAAAAGACTGATGTTAACTGTGCAGAGTGTGCATACTACGGAACATCCAGGCTAAGCAATAACATCTTGATTACAAAGTTTCGAGACCTAAACCTGTAACTAAACCAGAAAAGTTACATAAGGTAACTTTAAATATTAGACCTGAACAAATCTCTGTGCTTTGGCCTTTCAGAGCCACATCATGAAGAGTGTGGAGGAGGAGGTGGACGCTGCTGTGACGTTGAAGGAGCCAATATCGTGAGTCTATTGCAAAAAAGGAACACCTGGATCATTTGTATTTACTTGAATTCAGAATATGAATCTTAATCTCCATCGTTTTTTGACTAGTTAAAATGTGACAGAGAGTATTTTGGACTGATCTTCTGCATGGCACACTGCAGGCGCACTATGGTTGTACTTGTGTCATGCATTAAACATCGGGGGCATCGCTTTCTACACAAGAAGAGGAAACTGAAAATCCAGACCACATAAGCCACCCTGTTGTTTCTAAAGCGCAACATCAAATACAGTGACGGGCCGGAGTAAGAAACAGCTCTATAATGTTTTATGGTTGTTTTTACAAACAACAATAATATTATCTTTAGTCCAGTTAAGAAATGATTTGTATTGTGCATTATTCATTCACTCCATAGTCAGTGGTGGTAAGCTACTATTGTAGCCACACCTGCCCTGGGGCAGACTGATAGAAGCAAGGCTGCCAATCTACACCATCAGCCCCTCTGACCAGCATTCATGTGCAGACCTCTTTCATACTAGACAATTTGGGTGAAGTGCCTTGCCTAAGGACACAATGACAATTTTTGCCACTGGCACCCCACTGTGGCGCCTGATATAAATACTAACCAGACTTGGCCTTGAGATCTAATGAGATCAGGGTTTTACAAGCCACATTATCAGGATGCACGCTGATCGTGTTGTGATACTGCTCTGAAGGGGGAGTGACTTAGCATGGAAAGCAAAGAGAGGGGCAACTCAGAGCGTCAAAAAAGAAAGTGAAACATTATAAAACATGTCACTATGTTGTTTTCCGTGAATATAGCATTTTCAAATTAATAAAAGGTAACATGGTGATCTACATATGTTGTGTGTTAGGTGTGTGTAACTGTGTTCAGTTATTACCCCACAGAAGTAAAATACCTGCTCTTTAACATTTTTATAATTGAGGAACCATTTTCTGTTAGCAGGCCTGAGATCCCGAGAGTGGTGTCCAGCCTCCAGTCTCTGAAGAGTGACCAGTCCATGAGCCACCGTATAGTCTTCAGTCCTGAAACAGGGTCTGCAAGCTCTTCACTGTGAGTGGCACAAATCAGATTTTTTTTTACATTAGATGATTATTGTTTTTGTATCAATC
The DNA here is from genome assembly GCA_019594935.1 of Periophthalmus modestus. Classification (NCBI taxonomy): domain Eukaryota; kingdom Metazoa; phylum Chordata; class Actinopteri; order Gobiiformes; family Gobiidae; genus Periophthalmus; species Periophthalmus modestus. The sequence continues at coordinate 2,344,511 of JAIEZT010001368.1, read as the reverse complement.
ATACTAAATGTAAGTGCAAATTCAAGTAAATTAGTCATGCTGCTAATTATTAACTAAATATCAGAGCAGTATCGCAGGTTTTTATGGTAGATGTATATATCCAGTTTGCGAAAATGAAGGAAAAAAGGAACTACATTTGGACTAGTGGATTGAGTGTGTGGAAACCCCCAAATGTGAAGTGATTCTAAAATTAAACAAAAGCAGAAGTATGACTTTCATTTTTTTTTGGTCAGATATGTATCGCGTTTTTTTCTGTTATACAACTTAGTCAATATTCAAATTTTGCATATTTCAAAACTGTTGATACAATGTAGACTAGATATTTACAGTTTATAAACAAGACATATTTGTAGTGTAAAGTAAACTATTTTCACGGGTGGGTAGCATTCAGTTACATTTACTTGAGTAACTTTTTTAAGTTAGTACTTATCTAGCAACATACTTTTATTCCTATTTCAGAAATATTTATATCGAAGTAACAGCAATCTTACATGAGTAAAGGGTTTTGTTTTGCTGTGAGTAAATCTACAAGTGACAAAAGCTTTATGTTGACAATATGAAATGATTTGAACATTTACGTTGCTGCTGATTCAGATTTGATTTAGTTTGCCTTTTTTTTGTCTACCTTTGAAAATCCCATATTTTGTGCATTATTTCATCTTTGTCCTTCTAATTACTTTGACTTCAAATTATAAATCATGATGACAGTTACTCCTGACAGTTACTTCTACTTGATTAGTAGTTTTCTCAAATACTTTTTTACTCTTACTTGAGTAATTTCTTGGACCACTACACCGTTCTTCTACTTGAGTAATATTATTTTGAGGCAACGTTACTCTTTTTGGCTACTCTACTCACTGTGAATATTTTTGGATTGACGTTTACAGTTAGCCGCACTGGCGTTCTAGGTCAGAGCCAAATATAAAGTTACCATAAAAAGTGGATGATTAACACTAGCTAAATTAATAAATAAATATTGCCATTTACAATGAACTGTATCGTCAGTAATAAAAAGTGTAATGCGCTATTCACCTTATTCCGCCCCGCTCACTTTTGCCTCTAAATGCTACTAACCACACTTTCTTTGTGGTGCACTTCTGGTTAAGCAGGAATCCCATTCATTTCAATGGAGACTCTGAGAAAAGTTTCACCGTTACAATCTGATATTAAGTAGTTTTATTTGTGTAAAATGTTCAATGTGCACCACCAACACTGCACTGATTCTCTGGGAGTCTGTAAAGAATGTATTTGCTGTATTGGCAGCCACATGCAAAATAATACAACCCCCATGACGATGGCGGTGCCCATGGCAACTTCTGGAATAAGATGAACATAATCAAATATTGTGTTAAAATAATGTGCTGCAACATCAGCAAGATGAGACCCTGATGTGGAGGGGGCACATAATGAAATATTACCAGCACCCTTCTGTCCTTTTGGGTCTTTTTACCAAACTTTTCATGCCTACAGAATACATCATTTTGAGTATTTAGTACCTATAACATACGTATATACATTATTTTACACATTGTTCACTTTACCCCACAACATTGATCTAAAAATGACTTAAAAGACTGTAGCAAGCCAACAGTTTTCATTTACTTTTATTTACTGTAAAAATGTCAATTTTGAACCTTAGATGTTAGACTCAGAGACTGATTTTTAAAAAAAATAATGGGCAGTGAGCAGAGATTAGGTTAGGTGAAAACAGAAATTTTCAAGTCTTTGATTGCAGGACATTGCGAGATTACTCACATGTATGAACTGGCTGAAATAAAAACTGGGTGAATTAAATATGAGGGAAGACCATCATAGCAAGTAAACTGTAAATAATTTCTACAGTTTTTGGTGATAAATCTTAATTATTACAAATACATTTTACAAATATTTCCACATATTACATACTAATAATAAGATTGATAACATAAAATAATAATAATAATAATAATAATATAATAATAAATGAATATATAAATGTATCAAATGTGTTGCTAGGGTTACATATTTCAAATTGTACATACTTTACATTTATGCAAATTGTAGAATATCTGCAAATTTAGGGTTGGACAGGTTGTTGTTTTGTTTTTAATCCTAGTTGTGTTTTGTTATTTATAAATGTATATCTGATAGTCTATCTTTGTGTTTTTTTTTTTTTTTTTTTTATTTAAATTATAAGATATGATATTGCGCACTTTTCATTTGTTTCTTCTTTATTGCTATGATTATTTCCATTGTAGATCCTCATTGAAGGCCATCAAATTGAATAAATGACATAAATGTACAATGTAGTAAGCAAAAAGTAAAAAAAAAGTAGTAAATAAAAAAAAAATATTTTTTTTTTTTTTTGCCACCTGACCATTGCTGTGAAGTGACGTTTCAGGTGACTTCATCATGAAGCAAATTAAGCTACTTAAGCTACTTTGAACATTTAATATACAACAACAAAAAAAAACATATATATTTATGAGGGTATTTTATTTCATAATCTTGCATCATATATTATATGTCTTATATATGTATATAAAATGTACACAGTAGTAAACAAAAAAAAAAAAAACATGGAAATGAAAGGATGTGTGTACGTGGTCAGCTGGTGTCTTTATAAACCTGTCCACTGACAGTCTTCTAAAGGGGCAGGAACCGGAGTCTCTTTGTCCACATTGTCCTGTTGTCTGTGTTGCAGTGTCCTGCAGGTTCTGTCTCCCTCCAGGGTGGGACCACAGTGCTGTTCTACCTGCCGCCGCCATCGGTGTGTGGAGCAGAACTGCACATCCACAGCTGTGTCCAAAGTGAGAGGTCGTACACCAGAACACTAAGACTGCACAATATATCACAAAGTACTGATATCGCAGTATGGGACTGACACAATAAACAGATGTTGCATACCCAGTATATCGCAATAACACCAATTCTCCATCTGACAAAATATGTACAGTTTTTTGTTTTTTTTTTTAACGGTAAGGATGTTTGTTTCTGGGGTAAAGCATGAAAGAGGGACCATGACTCTGAATGTAAAGTCAGAAGGATTTATTGAGTCTCACAACAGGTAAACTACAACTTAGCTAGGCAAAAGTGAACAGTGTGTAGCTACATGCTCTGCAGAAAGGATCCGAGGAGAGCCCTGAGGAGTGTCTTTTTTACAGTTTTTTATAGTTTGTATCAATGCAGGTGTGTGTGAAGAAGGATCTTATGGTCAAGCTCAGTGTTATCTTTGTGAGCTCCCATGAGCATTAATCATTGAATTTAAGTGTAGTAGTAGGTAGTTATGTCCAAAATTTAGCCTTCATTTGTCCTGTGAAAGAGTATCGCTAGTAAATGAAAGCATTTTTTGTTTTGTTTTTATTAAACTGAAATTATGAATCAAAATATATATTAAAATATCAATGCAATAATATGATATCACAGTTCTTAACAGCCACAGACAAAAATTTTCCATTATCGTGCAACCCTTATGAAACACTAATGATGTGTACTGGGTATTAAGCAGAGTGTGAACGTGGGGGAATGAGATAGAAATGAGCCCATGACTTCAATGCAGTGTTTACAACATACGTATAACATTACCTTATGCATTCCAAGCGTCCTAATTATCCCCCTCATTGATGATGAGTTTATAAGTGTTTCACAGTTTTCAGAGATGAGAGCAGAGTTTACTGTGACAGTTAAAGTTAGCAACAATTAGGATGCTCACAGCATACTTCCTGATTTTTCAGACAATACTCTTTATAAAATTAAATTAATATGCAGACAGAATGCGCGTCCCTTATTTTTTTCTTTCTTTTTTTTTACCTCAAGAAGCTGTTTACATAATTTATCTGTACAGAGGCAATTTCGTTGTGGACCGATTCCACGTGTGCTCTCGATGTAGTTCTGTTGCTTCACTTTTGGGTGGCCATTGTTCACAGTAACAAGTGCTTTTTTTACCCAATTCCAAGTACCTTAACTTGTGCCGCGGCTTTGTGTAGTCGTCCCGAGGTCGGCCACACCTCACTCCGTGCTCTAGAGTTGAGCTGATCCTGAACCTCATGTTGAAGCACCTCTCGGAAAAAATGGCAATCCCAGAATGGAGGCAACCCTTCCAAACTTGCAAACGCATCGTTTGTTATGCACACTGCACAACTGCAAACCTCTAAAATTGTTTGTCAAAATTACCGTAGGGG